>RWGZ01001099.1:162859-309305 GCA_009725065.1 Utricularia reniformis
GCTTCGGGCCCGATCACGCAGACCACGCATCGGTCCCAGCCTCGTTTTACATCCTGCGATAACAACCTCTAACAAACTTGTCAGAGGCGGTTACAGGACGTGGATTACACTCGCCGGCAACTCTATAAATACAGGGCAAGACGAAGGAAAAGACAGGACCCTTTGGATGCAGAAGAACAGGCTGTTACGCTGCCAAATTCTTCTTGCTTTCTTTATCTCGTCATTTTCATTAACCTGTTTGTAGAAACCTTGATTCATTTCTTTAGTGAACAGGCTGAGAGTATAATCAGCTCTTAGTCGAGTGGTTTTCACCCCAATTCACGGGGTTTCCACTATAAATTGTCGTGCATTTACTTTGATTTTCTCGCTTTCGATCGTCTTCATATTTTAAAGAAATCATAACCGAGTTCGTTATTTGAACGAACCGGACGACTGTTGGTACCCCCTAAAAAGGGACCATAACACTAAGCACACACCATTTCTTTCGTAATACCTCACCATCACGAATTCTTGATGTTTTTTCTCTCGTTGTAATTGATTCACAATAATAAGATGCGATAGCTTTCCAGAATGATTCCATTCTCTGCGAATTGCATGTCCGAATGGTATACTTCTCTGCACCACTTGTTGTTTCTTAATCTTTATGTAGCAAGTAGTGATGGTGTCAAACTTAGTTCTTTGTTGAACTGTTATTTTTGTTGGATATTTGAACTAATATACCAGTTTTAACATGAAATTAACTACTTAAGTTTCTAGTTAAAAAGCACTAAAAGAATACTCAATTTTAAGTGATATCCAATCGTGATTCTTATCTTTGAATTGATAGTCTCGGCAATCTACTATCTGACATACAGTTTCAATTAACAGAAAAGAAACTTAGTAATGTTCACAAAAATTAGAACACTACTAACAACATATACAAAGAAATGCAATATAGTAAACAAACAGTTAAACCGTAATGCACAGTTACCACCAACAGTGGTGTAAACGACTGTTACCACCAGATCTGAGTGTCAAAGTTTTTGTTCTTTCATATCTTATGTAGATCTGAACACTAGAGCACTTCGTAGATCCTGTAACTCAAAAATAGGTTAGTAAACTTTAAACAAAAGTGAGACAAGTTTACTGTTAATTGTTTTTTTAAAGATATTTAGCCCAAACGTTCACAGAACTCAAACTAGAGGTTTAAGTTATGTGTTTACCACAAAACAAAGAAGCTCTTATAGTCCGAGTTCAACACGTGAACAAGATCTGTTAAGAGTTCGTCAAGAACGACGTCCAGAGTCTCAAGAATACAGTCAACACTCAAGAGCTCAGATATCGCTCAAGTTCAACACTTGAACAAGTCGATATCTGGTTTTTGCCTCACAATGAGAATATTAGTCATAGAAACATAGGGAGAATTATGCTCTCACAGGCAAGAACACAAGAGCAGAAGGTTCATAAGCACAAGTCACACAAACTGCAGAGAGACAAAGAACGGAATGATCAAGACGAAACAACACAACACGATAAAGAGCACAGTTAAGAAACCCCGACTTTTATATGCGGGATGCACCACATTACTGTTACACGTGGACATCTCATTGTTAAAGTCTAGCAGAACATAACAGACTGCGATATGGGTTCAGCCCATTAAGATTATCATCAGTCCAATCATTAGCCCAATCAACCAATATCAGAATTTTTCTATCAACAATTTTTGGGGAATCCAATTTTCTTCATCTATTGTCTCAATGTTTTTTGTTTCATATGATGATTAAACTACTATGGATCTTATTCTTCAAATGGGCCATTCTTATTTTTCAAAAATATAAATTTCAATGCTAATATGTTGCTAATGGTTTGTTTATCGATTTTAACTTGCTTATCGAATTTGGTTTTCAGACGAAAGCTGATTAGGATAAAGAATGCAAGATATGCACCAGACCCTTCATGATCTTCAGATGGAGGCCTGGTCATGATGCGAGATATAGAAACAAACATTTGTCAAACTTGTACTAAGCTGAAAAATGTTTGTCAAGTTTGTCTTTCGGATCTTGAATATGGGCTTCGAGTTCAAGTTCGAGACACTGCACTCAATATTAATTCGAATGATGCTATTCCAAAGAGTGATGATGTAAATAAAGAATACTTTGCAGATGAGCATGATTGGAGAGTGAGTTTCTCATTTTTTTACAGCCATTTTTTTTTGTTTTTTTACATGTCTCAAACCTTTTTCTCTTGAAAATTAATTTACTGAAATTATGTTAATGTGTAGACTAGAGCTGGAATAGTTTATGAATCCTCTTATGGTAAGGTCGCCCAAATAACACAATCTTGAAGCTCCATAGAACAACACCATACTACAAGAGAAACCAAACTCATGTTTGCAATTTCTACATTCGTGGTCAATGCACAAGAGATCAAGAGTACCCTTAGGGGCATGAAATGCCGGTTGAAGGTGAACTATGCCAATAGAATATCAAAGATCCCTACTATGGGTAAGTAGAGAATTACTCTTATATATTTTCCTTCTATATGTTGATCTTCTATTCCTCAAAAGTTTTCTTATCACTAATAGCAACAACCATAGTCCATAGCATCAGGCAACCCTGCCCACTAGATTGATGAAGGTACCATACTCAATATTAACTTTCATAAACATGCATAGAGAGCTTTATCGGATAGTAGGATGTTTTGAAATTGTGGACTAGGCTAAAAAAATGCATTCCAATGTAACTTTTGATCGTGGTAATATTGTATTTGTTTGCAGAGTTAATGATCATGTGGTGTTGAAGCTACTCGGCAAGGCTGGAGAAAATGCCTTCTTTGGAGCCCCCTGATGATGAGAGTATAAGAACCCTTTACATTGGCAGGCTGGAGCAAGAATCACTGCACAAGACCTAAGACTGCTTGTAACGGCGGACAAGACTGTATTCTTTTCTCCAGCTCAGCGTCCATGGTTACATAGGAGCTGATGGAACCGCGGAACAATATGTTCCGCTGACAAGGGTTTGGGCGCCCCTTATCAGCGGAAACATACTGTTCTTTTTTAATTTTTAAAAATTTTTTAAGACCTTCGTACGCAGTTCGCTGCTGGTAGATTACGGTAAATTTGAATTCATCTTATCTTCGTTAATTATTTTTGGATGGTGAGATTCCTATTCTTGAGTTTTTATGGGCTGCTTGTCACTTTCTTTTGGTTGTGAAATTCTACCAAAAATTATTTTTATCATTATTTCTGGTATGTAGAAATATGAATTAATAATTTTGTTTTTTTATTTTTGAACCGCTAATAGCCCAAATGTTTAAAATTAGGATTGGACAAAGGATTTTAAAGATTCAATGAGGCGTGACTGATGGGATGGAGCTTTGGCTAAAACATGCTTGCCATTTCCTACACAAGCAATACTTTTCAATAGAGAGTTTTGTTATTTTCAGATCTGATTCAAATTAGGGTTTCAACGTTTATATTTGAGTTTGTTTATGAACATAATTATGTACCCACTGTATTTGACAATTTCAATGGGTTATTGTCAATATTGTTGTTGTTGATGGGAGTACTGTAAACCTTGGATTGTGGGTTATTGCTGGTATATATGCAACTATCGATTGTTTTTCTTTCAGTAGTTGAATTACAATGGCTAAATCATACATAACATGAAGATTATAATAGATTGAGACCACCGAGTTACGGCGGTGCTGATGTATGTATATTGGCGTTTTCTCTCATAGGCAGAGCTACTTATGAGAACATCTCTTAAAATTTAAGTTAAGAATGAACATTAGCTTACTTACATGATTTTTTTGCTAATAATTTGTCACTCTTTGTCTTACAGTGGATCTATGGCTATGTTATTATGCTTCTTGTACAATATTATTTATTTGCTGCATAGACTATATTTTCAAATTTACAATACATATCAAATATCAATCTTTATTTATCTGCATATGTTATCGGATAATTTGACATGTTTCTTTCAAAAAATTTACAATTAAAATATAATATTTAATGATAAATTGAATAGTAAATAGATAAAATTAATGAGATTGAAAGATAAAATTAAATTTGGATAGAGAGATGATGTGGATGAAAGAGAAATAAAAAATGATGTGAATGAGTGATAAATTTTAGAAATAGAAAGAAAATATGATGTGGATGTGAGAGAATGATGATATGGAGAGATTTATACGGCGGAAATAGTTTTAGGCGCGGAGAAGGTTACAGATAGCCTAAGAGACAATTTTTATGCTCATGGAGAAATTGAGTATGTGAAGATGGTTTTCTAGAGAGGATGTGCTTTCATAACCTACAGCACAAGACAATGTGTTGAGAAGTTGTCGAAGAACTTGCCAACAAACTGGTTATCAAGGAAGGGAAAAACCGCAAGTGCCAAGATCGAAAGCAGAAGGTCTTGATGAAGAGAAGCAGCATGCAATCGGCTCACAGTGGATTGTTGCCAATAATTGACATATAACATTAACAGAACCAGCTTCCTGGTGCACAACATCTACCACATGTAATGCCATAATTCAATATACCTCCACACCTTCAACAAGATAGAGCACATTATCTGTCACACCCCAATTTTCACTCTAAAATTGAAGTATGACACGCCATGCCTTTCCTAAGATAGACATAAAGCTACATCCATTTCATCATAACTTCCTTACACTTTACCATATGAAGTTGCAATTTAATCATTTCTTATAAAACACATATATGTCAAAATATGTCTATTTACATAACATAAGTCACCAACTTACACAATTTTCAAAACAACATTATTTTTAGACATCTACATACTTTACATTTCTAAACTACGAACCATAACATGGTGTTTCCCTTCAAAATTCACCTCTACGGTGTTTCTCTTTCCTAATGACAGCCGATCCACCGATCTAACGCTCCGAAAATGTACCTGAGGGGATAACGGTCATGAGTCTTAAACAAGTAAGAAAACAAATGCACATGATGTCATAGCAATGAAACAAGTAATCATCACAATCAATAATTCACACGAAATTAACTGCACTTTCTTTTCTTTCGTTGCCAGAAATAAGGTCTGGTAACCCCTCCAAGACCTGTGGTTTAAGCATCACCACATTCATGAAGCTCAATCTTTCCCCTTGCCTCATATCAAGAGAAACAAGAAACGCTACCAACTTATTTCCCTCTTGGATCCACTTTTATTGTATAGTGAGCACTCACAAGTGTGGATCATGTAACCCCACACTTTTATTTCTTTTTTCTCTACAAGCATGCTTGTTAATTAGCCATATCCATGGTAAAACCATATTTCCAAAAGTGTGTATCTACAACCTCTCGAATTTTCACATATCATATAATTTCAACAAGTAAAACAATGAAAGTGCAGCATGACATTCTTTCCACCATATCAAATTTGAGAGCCGAAATGATATCTTAAAATCATACTAAAATTCTCAGTGAAATCCAACACATAAGGCTACCATATGCAAAAAGAATCATATCATTCGGAACTTTCAATCGTTCCAGAAAATTCACTAAATACAACACAAGTGCTGTTGACGTAGGTAGGAAACAGTTTTGCGACACCTCAAAACATATAGTATAACTTTTTATCTGTTTCTTTCCTTACGTTGTACTAAAATTTTCCAGAAAATAGACTCAAAGAGGAACAAATCCATGTAAGAGTTGTATCAAAATTCGTAGCCATAAAGTACCAGAAAATTAAACAAGTCAAGTAATCACACATATGTTAAAACAGTTTGTAATATTTATCTCATACTCAATCATGCCATTTACCTCTATTTTCATAATGCTTTTCCTTACAAAACTTGTTCCTAAACCTATGATACTTCTTCCCCTGATGTATCACACTTAGTCAGCTAAGAATTTCAAAGATTAAGTTTAAAACATCACAAAAACCCTACTGTCTTCTCTTGTTCTTCCTTCCTACATTTTACTTGTTGTTTCTATCCTTATATTATCCCACAGCATAGACCAAATGCTTAATAACTGACTTAGGGTCCTATTTATATCCCTATGCCACGTATGTTTTCAATTTTATAATGTTTAGATGATTAACCAATCATAATTTGTAATTAAAATATCATACTTAAGTGCTAAGTTACTTTGTTTCTTGTCTCTTATCTTTTCATGCTTTAGTCACATTTGTCTTGCCAAAATTTACTCATTTATGCCTATAATAATGTATCCTAATAAAAATTACCTTACTAAATATCATTTCTAATCATCGATCTAAGTTTCGGAAATTTCTGGTCTCACATTATCCTTCTATGGATCCACAAAGAATGGGCGCGGTAATCCCATCACAAGACAACGTGTCTAATGAAAGTTGGAGTGGCTCAGAGAACAAGCTCCAAGGTCTTATTTACAGGCTTCTAGGTCAATTCTATCTATCGCATTATCCACCACCTCCACATTATGACTATGGCCCGCCTTCCTTGCATCAACAAAAGCAATATCTCAGTCTTATCAGGCGAGGATGTCTCCCCTACCTCCCAACAATAACCATACTTCATCATCTTATCAATAGAATGCTGAGGTAGCTTGGTCGTCACCATCAAAAGCACAGTACAAAAAACGTTAAATCCATCCATTTAACCCTAACCCTACACCTAAAACTAACACTAACCCTAAAAACCAAAAACCCTAAAAACCAAAAAACACAACCCTAAAGCGTAAACATAAACTCTAAGACTTAACCCTAAACCTAAAAATACATGAATTTTATTATTCAACAATTAAGCAGTCGATTTTAACGAGATATTCATATGTTCCATTTGAAATTATCAACTATTGTGGTTTTACTTTGGTTTTGCTAACTGTTTGCATGCGTTATTTTGACATTGAAACATATAGATCACAAGTGAAAATAAGGAGCATTTCACATGAGCCAAACACGCCGGGCTTCCTATGGCAGCATTCTTCGCTTCGATCAATAGAGATGTGATCCGCAGATGTGATCGACAACAACATTACAGGGATGTCATGTAGTCGATATCGATACATTGGCATGACATTCGCTAAAAGTTCTAACCTTTGAGTAGATTGTGATTTCAGTGAGGGTTACCCCATCATCATCCGAAGGATGATACCGAGTTGGGGTCAAAAGGAGGGAAGGATACTGATTTGGATCGGATGGCCTGGATACATAGCGGGGTCGGATTACCTAATATCGATTGGTGCCATAAAGGGAGAAAAACAAGCAAAGTCGACCAGCAACACTTCTTCTTCCTCCCATGTGGAATGACATCCTAAACTCATTTCAAGAGTGTATTTATACATGTTTAGTCACACATAATGTGATACCAGAAGTTGAAGATGAGAGCACGGGAGGAGTAACACTAGAGAAAAAAAGCTGCAATTTTTTTGCAGGGATATTTGTTGCTTGTATTGTATTGGTAGTTCAAAATTATTGAGACCTATAACTTGGGGTTCTTCGTGATAGTGAATTGTTTAGTATTGATCAATGATTTTTTACAGATACTCAAATTCTGTAAATTTTTTTGGTATGTATTACATTTGATAGTGTTTGTACGTGACTTCATAAGATAATCTGTAAAGAATAAAAAAACTCATTTTATGCTAACACAATTGTGGAAAATGGTGCCATCAAAACTCAAAAAAGATAGTTACTATTATGGTCCCTTTTTAGGGGGTACCAACAGTCGTCCGGTTCGTTAAGAAACGAATTCGGTTTTAATTTGTTTGTGGTGAGGAAACGATTAAATAATGCAAATAAAGAAACATGCAAGACAATTTAGAGTGGAAAACCCCTGGAAATGGGGAAAAACAACTTGACTAAGAGCATGAAAATCTCTTTGTCGATTTACTAATCAAACAATTGTTCATTTCAAAAGAGAGCAGAAGTTTATGAAGATGACGAGGTATATGAAAGCGATAAGAATTCTGGCACGGTAACGGCCTGTTCTTATGTGTCCAAAAGGTCCTCCTAATTCTGTCGTCAAGCTCTGTATTTATAGAGCTGAAGGCGTGTGTAATCCACGCCCTGTAACTGCCTTTGACAAGTTTGTTCGAGGTTGTTGTCGCACGATGTAAAACGTGGCTGGGACCGAAGCATGGCCTACGTGATCTGGCCCGAAGCGTGGTAAACGTGTGGAAGCCCGGAGCGTGGAAAGCGTGGGATGTAACCGTTTGGACCGACTCATGGGGCCACTTGTCAAACGTCCTTTTATTTCGCCAAGTCCAGCTTCGGTCCCGTTGCGGAACATCGGGCCAATTATCTCAAATATGCTAAGATGTGGACTCTGGGCCGCGCGAGTTCGCCTTTTATTACCTAGGTCGGCTCAATCGTAACTGGCCTTACCCAATACAGGGTACCTGGTCCTAGGATTCTCATCACTAGCCCCTCGAGTTTGGTTGACATCGCAGAGGTGACGCAAGGCCGACCACGCAATGTTATATACATTCAAAAGAATATAGGACCGAGCCCGCTCGCAATGAGCGTCCAAGGGACCCATCCTTCACTTAGTCAATTTGAGGTGTGGATTTTGAAATCAAAATATCATAACGTTCATTTTTGTGTTACTTTTATTTATATTAACGTCCAGACCTGCGCCTTTTCGCATTCTATTACTCAATAGGCGTGATGAGTGCGTACAGACTGCAACCGCCTATGGTAATCATACGTGGCAGCTTACAATTGGTCGGGAAATTACTATTTAAATCGGGGTTTCAGATACTATTCATCCTCATTGTCATTTGCAAAAGGAAAAATTACCCAAATCGAGCTCTTTGCGTCTTCGTTCTTGCCTACGTTTAAACTCTTTCCTACAGATTTTCATTAAGGTAATAGCCATGGCTCCTCGTAAAATGAGATACCCAACCATGTCTGAGTTGGATATCGAAGAGTTTAGGTCTAGGTTTTCGATTCCGCTCATTACTCCATATGGAAGTGGGGAAGATATTCCATGCTTCCTTCCAGCGGAAATGAACGTTCCGGCTACCGCTATTCCTGTCAGTTATGTCTCCCTGAAGTGCGGGTTACGTTTTCCGTTACACCCGTTCGTAGCGGCCGTACTTAAGGAAATCTATTGTCCGACCTTTGCGTTATTTCTGGGTAGCTATGTGTATATAGTGGCGTTTATCTTTTATTACCACCAACAAAGAATGACCTCGACCTTAGAACACTTTTTCAATTTGATCTTGGTTAGGTCCCGAAGGGGTAAGTGTCTATTAGGATGTCGTAGGTTATATTACACAGCGATGCGCACCAAAAAGTGTGCTATACTTGATAAGGAAGAATCTCTTCATACGTGTGAGTCTTGTTATGTGTGGATAACGGTCCCTAAGGAGGACATGTTAAAGGTGTTGCCACTTATAACCCACCAACGCATAGGTCAGTTGGATCGAACCAGGTTCAACCCTTCCCGTCCGGATATCGCAAACACACTTGCGATGTTTCCTCCCCCGAAGCACGTCTTAAACGGACAGAGTTGCTTCAGGAGGAGAGACTGATAGAAATAGGGGTCGCGGGTAGGACCGGAGCCCCAGCTCCGAAGGGGATGTTTTCTTGTTCATATCTATCTGAAGAATCGGGTATGAAGTTAAATTTTTACTTCGTCACTTCATGATCCTTAAAGATTTATCTTGCAGATTCAACCGAAACGATTCCGAGCTCAAGATTCAAGTGTTTGGCTGCCGCTTCGGCCCGTCGTTTTGGAGGACGACAAGAAGCAACAAATAGTGCGGAGCCATCTGAATCAGCGACAGGGGGTACGCTGATTTCATCGGGGTTGTCCACTGGAGGGAACCCCCCGATCCAGACCACCAGCGTAGGCACATTAACCCTGCGTTGCTCAGGACAGCCCTCAACGGGCAAAGGACTCACGCTTCGGGTATTTGGAGTGGTAGAGGAGGTGATAAAAACTTGGATTCACTCTTTGAGCCTATCCAGCCTCTACCAAATCGGAAAAAGTTCTCCTATCAACGCTAACACAATTGATTTATTGCTGCAGGGAGCCGTTCCCGTGGAGAAAGTTCTTCCTGGCCCCAACCTTAAGGCGAACGTCTCTCTGCCGCGGTCCCCTTGGGCAAAGGGAAAAGAGCGACCGAAGCTAAAGCCCCGAGGGTTTTTAAAAGGCTGAAGAAATGAGGGGATTCTTCGGTCCCTACCAAGGGGATAGTTTTGAAGGACCCTGCCTCAGGCCTTAAGACCAACTCCGACTGGGGAGTTACTTTGGGCCTGCTGGACATGTTTAAGAAAGGGAAGAAGTTGGCCTCTTGGAGGAGTGCCTTTATTGAAGATTTCCGCCTCTACGGGGAAAAAACCCAGACAATGTTCAACCATACATATCTGGGGAAGAAATAATCGAGGGTTTCCTCGACCTCGCAACTAAGGTAAGTTCCCTTGATATTAGGGCACGAAGGTTTATTTTCTAACCTTAATATCTTATGCAGATGCTGAGGAAAGGTTTCACAACTGCGATCACCATGGAAAAGAACAAGGGTGACCAGGTTGTGTCCCAAAAAGTCTAAGACCAACTTGATCTTGCAAAAAGGCAAGTTGAAATCAAACATGACGAATTGGTCACGGTACGAGAGGATCGAGACCGGTTGGATAATGAATTGTTAAGAGCTGGGACGGAAATCTCACTCTTAACATATCAAGTCTCTGAGCTGGATAAGAAGGGAAAAGCAGCTCAGGAGGAGATGGAAGCCAAGCTGCGGGCCAAAGACGATGAAATCAACCAAGTCCAAGCTCAGGCCCAAGAGAAGAGGAATAAGCTTAACAAGCTTCTGCTTTGGGCCCAGGAAGAAAAAGCAAGCTTGGAGGAGGAGTTGGCCCGAACCCGCACTTCGGCTGAAAGTTCGGTCCTGGAAGCGGTCCTGGGATTCGCTCGGTCGCCCCTGTTATTTGCTTTTGCAGATAACATACATGGGATGTATATTGCTAAGTACCTGGATAACATACAGGATCAGGTTACGAAGCAATTCGGGCTTTCCCCTGGGGATGAGAGGTGGAAGATGATTGAACATCTGGAGAAGGATGGGAATTTTCAAATAATCACATCTTTGGAGGAGCCCATTTTGGAAGACGATCCTTTCTTCTACCTCTTTGAAGAAATTGAAAGAGGGGTCAATCAAAAGGTGGCCGATCAAGAGGAAGAGCTGAAGCAGCTCGCGTCCCGGACCGAATCGAAGGGGCAAGGAATGGAGGATAAGGATGATGGGCATGATACTTAAGATTTATTTGTATCATTATCCCTGCTTCGTTCCTTATAATAAAAGTTTCTTTTCCTCTCCATTCCTTCTTTTTAAAATCAGAATAAGGTTGTTATAACTGACATTTTAAAGTAATCAAGTGTTTTTGGTATAAACGAGTGTGCTCAAACACTAAGTGTAAGATCGGGGCTGGCTATAGAGTGCAAACTCATCGATCCCGATTCACGTTTGGTTCATTTTACATTGTATGTGGATCACTCTTATTCCGTCCTTGGGATCATAGTTGAATTGGAAAGGCGTGGCCTGGGTTCATATTGAGTCACGTAGCAAGCTTCGGCCAAACCTTGGTTCTATTGCAGTCACGTAGGTTATATTGGCCGAGCTTTGGTTCTGCATATGTCTCACATTAGGTCCAAACTTGTATTTTGATAAGCTGACTCTCATTCCCTCTTTTGTGGCAAATTTCATAAGTACAAGGGCTGTTTCAGAAGAATGAAAGCCGTTGAAGGGGATGTTTAGTTCGTAGTGAATTCTGGGAAGATCGCAACTCATCTTTGGGACTGGGCAAGCACAGGAGCATCTCACTCATCAGAGCGATCACTGCAACTTGGAAGCCTTGCAGATAAGTAGCTTCGGTCACCAGTCCAGACTCGTCCTAAAACATCCGACTCTAGGGTAGCTCCATCATTTAATTAGAAACAGTTTGTATTGTATTTATTTGTGCTTTGCTTACGTTTGGAGGAATGTGTATTTATTGAGTCAGAACTATTAATAAAAAATTTACAAGAAATACTACCTTAGATTCATGACGTTCCAAGTTCGGGGGATCTCCTCACCATCCAATGTTTCTATTTTATACGCACCAGATTCTTGCTTCTTCAGTACCCGATACGGTCCTTCCCAATTTCTATCCAGCTTTCCGATGTTCTTATGCACCTTTATGCTTCTAAGGACGAGGTCGCCTTCAGAGAATTCCCTTGGGAGGACTCGTTTGTTATGAGCCCGTTCCATAGTACGCTGGTAGGAACACATCCACGCGTAAATCACATCTCTCTTTTCCTCGAGCATCTCGAGATCCAACAATCTCCTTTCGCCGTTCATATGCTCGTTGTATTGACATATTCGGGGCAATCGGATGCCTACCTCCACCGGGCTAACCACTTCGGACCCATATACTAATGAGAATGGTGATTCCTGGGTCGTTGAGCGAGGTGTAGTTCGGTACGCCCATAGGACCTCATAGATATGTTCGGGACATTTTCCTCCAAAATCTTATAACTTGGTCTTCAATCCTTTCAAGATAACCTTGTTAGATACTTCCGTAAGTCCATTAGTTTGGGAATGGGTCACTAATGAGAAATGATGGGCGATGCCCAACTTAATACAGAAATCCCAAACACTTTTCCCGCGAAACTGGTCCCATTGTCTAAGATGAGCGCTCGGGATACCCCGAAGCGGCTCACAATATTTCTCCATAAGAAATGCTTTACGAATTTCTCGGAGATAATGACCACTTCTTCTGCTTCAATCCACTTCGAGTAATATTCAACTGCCACAATACAGAATTTCTTTTGTCCTATTGATCGAGGAAAGGGTAGGAGGATATCAATTCCCCATTTGTCAAATGGGCAGGGCAACGGGGTCACCGATAAGGGAGCCCCAAGCTTTTGTGGGACCGGAGCATGATATTGACATATGTCACAGTGTTTGGTATACTTCTTGGCATCTCCAAGCAATGTCGGTTTGAAGTATCCGGCTCTGATGACGCGATGATATAAAGATAGAGCCCCTGAGTGAATACCGCATATCCCTTCATGAATGTAAATCATGACAGTTTCGGCTTCAATAGGAGATAGACAACGTAACAGCGGGCCCTCAAAACTCTTTTTAAACAATCGCCCATCACTTAGAACATATTCTTAGCTCGGACTTCTACTTTTTCTGGCTTCTAACTTGTCTTCAGGAAGATAGCCGTTTGTTAGATACTTAATAAAGGGGTCCATCCAATTGGGTTCCCCCGGAGATTCAATGGCGCTAATATTCAGGTCCTGGAGTTCGTGGCATAAAGCCCCAATTTCATCAACTGACTGCTCGGTCACTGATATCTCGACCGAAGGTCAGTCCTGGATATGGACTGAAATAGTGCTTGGTCCCATGTCATGTATACCCGCGGCCAATCTGGCAAGTGCGTTAACAACCTTATTCTGTTCCCGTGGCACATGGTCAAGAGAAAATTCACTGAACTTTTTGGATAATTCCAGGACTTTGGCGCAATATAATTTCATCATCGGATCATGAGTTTCAAATCTCCATGCGAACTGTTCCACCACTAACTTTGAGTCTGAAAACATTCGCACTCTACTAACTACCATCTATCGGGCCAGGGTCCTACCCGATAATACGGCTTCATATTCCACCACATTATTTGTTCCATCAAAGGAAAATTTAACTGCTGAATGAATAATATCACTTTGTAGCATTTTGAGTGTAATGCCCGTCCCTCTTCCTCCGAAGGTTGATCCATCTACATGGACAGTCCAACGATCATCCTCTTGGTTTAGATATATGGTTGATCGAGTCATTTCATCCACAAAATCAACGAGAACCTGAGCCTTGATCGCCCTTCGGGGAAAGAATTCCAGATATATAGCACTGAGTTAAATAGCTCATTTCGCTAATCTCTCATTCATATCCGGTTGCTTTAAAACCACTTTCAGAGGCTGGTCAATGTAAACATAAACCGTTCGACCTTCAAAATAATACTTCAGCTTAGATACAACATTCTTCAAAGCCAACATGAACTTTTCCAAGGTAGTATATCTAGTTTCAGCAAACACCAAAGAATGACTCACATAATAAACAGGTCTATGAACGTCATCTCGGATGGTTACCAAAGCTGCACTGATGGCAACTTCTGATACCATCAGATATAGGTCCAAAAGTTCATCACAAGTTCGGCTCACCATCACCGGAGTGTTGTATTTTAAATCCTATTTAGTTCTAGTATTCAGAAAGTAAAGTAATAACACACAACGATTTATAGTGGTATCCGATCCCGATTCTTATCTTAGAATCGATCGTCTCGGCAATCCACTAATGGACCTACAGTTTCAATTAACAAAAGAAACTTAGTAATATTCACAAATACAGAACAATGCTAGCAGTGACCACAACAATAGCAAACAGTATACAGTTAACCCTCGGTTAACTGTTGATTACCGTCAACAATTGTGAATACAACTGTTTACAGTCTCTAGAACTCAATAACCAAACAGATCTCACAGATCTGGTTTCTTATCCTCAGATCTGAGCACACAATCTCAGATCTTGCACACGTCAAGTGTTGAACAACTTGAAACTTCATAGAAGAATCAGTTGACGTTATTAAAAAGTTATCACAGGTTTACCGTCACTTTTACAGCCGATTGATTCACAGGTTCAAACAAAACATTTGAGCCTCGTGATTTTACAGTCTCAAGAACAACTTAAGCTCCAAGTTCAATAGGTGAACTAGAAACTCTAAGAGTTCGCACAAGTATATTAGAGTTTCAAGGTCGTCAAGAATGCCGACTCTCAGCGCAAGAAACAATCAGTGTCGCAAGAACAACGCAACAACAAAGGCAAGAACAGCGCAAACAATATCGAAAAAAGAACTAGCAAGAACAGTGCTAGAGTATCGTGTAAGAGCAAGAACGGCGCTATGGGATTCAAAAGTCGGCACAAAAGACAAAGCGTCGTATGTAACGAAAAACCCCGATATTTATATTGCGGCAGAATCCCGATATTTATACATGTGGGCCGCACAGAATTAGTGAATATTTGGACGGCCCAAAATCAAGGTCCAACTACGACGGCCCATTTACATAAGGGCACGTCCAACAAGGAGCCCATTAAAGATCGATCCAATCGACATTGTATCATCTAAGCTAACATTCTCCTCCTTGATATTTGTCGATTCGTAAGTAGTACCTGTAATACCCGAGAAATACTTCCCTGACGGGTTTCAATCTCACTCACACTTAAGAGGGCGATGAACTCCCCCTTAATTCGAAAATGGATTATCGGGGAGGGATGAACAATCACAAGACATGCCTAATTCCAGGTAGGGATTGCTCCCCTTGAGTCCAAATGCGCAAGCTCCTCGAATGGGAGTACGCCAGGCCCTGAGAATGAAGGCGATTAGTTAACAAAGCAAACATATCACACAAGCATTCATATTGCCTATTTCAGATAGATATTTACGATAAATCAAAGAGCGTTGAGCACAATTACATTGATAATGTCACACATACTATGCATCGTGAATTAAGACTATCATTCACAGAAATGAAGTTAACATAACAATTGTACGCAGTAGCCAGCGTAAGCATCATATCAAGCCATTACACATTTCGACCAAAAATAACATACAGTTGTATATCAATTAGTAACAAACTTCATCAAGAATCAAATGAGGCATCAATACATTTCAATGACACATCATTAAACCAAGAACATTTCGTAATGTAACAAACTGTGCAAATTCAAGCGGTTTGGTGAATATATCTGCAATCTGATCACATGAGGGAATGAAATTCACACATATAGTTTTGTTCTCAACTAGTTCTCTAACAAATTGATGTCTAATTTCTATATGCTTGTTTCTAGAGTGATAGACTGAATTTTTGGCAAGGTTTATGGCACTAGTGTTATCACAAAACACATGTACAATCTCAATTAAAATAGAATAGTCAGATAATTGTGATTTCATCCACAAGATTTGAGTGCAACTATTAGCAAGTGACACATATTCAGCTTTGGTCGATGATAGTGCGACTGTGTTTTGTTTCCTACATAACCATGACACTAAACAGGGTACAAAAAATTGACAGGAACCACTAGTGCTTTTTCTATCAATTTTGCATCCATCATAATCAGCATCAGAATAGACAGTAACATTCAAGTCATGAAAAACAGGGTAAAACAATCCAATGTTAACAGTACTAAGTAAGTAACGAAAGACTCTTTTTAAAGCTTTTAAATGTGAAACTTTTGTGTTAGATTGAAACCTAGCACATACACACACAGCAAGCATTATATATGGTGTAGTAGATGTAACATAAAGCAAAGAACCTATCATGCTTCTATAAAGTGTTTCACTAACACATTCTTCATTTTCATCAAAGTTTAGATTTTGATGTGTTTGCATTGGAGTTTTCATAGATTTTGCATTATATATTTCATACTTCTTCAAAAGTTCCTTCACATATTTAGATTGTGAAATAAAAATTTCAGATTCAGTTTGCTTAATTTGCATGCCTAGACAGAAGGATAATTCACCCATCATGCTCATCTCAAATTCTTTAGACATATACTCACAAAATTCAATATTTAAATCCGAGTTTGTGCTACCATATATAATGTCATCCACATATACTTGAACAAGTATTAAATAATCTTTTACACATTTTATGAACAATATTTTATCTACGCATCCTTTCTTATATCCACACGAGATTTAGAATACACTTAGTCTTTCATACCAAGCTCTAGGAGCTTGCTTTAAACCATATAAAGCTTTATGAAGTTTAAAAACATAATCAGGTTTGGATGGATCAACAAATCCGACCGGCTGTTTAAGGAAAATATTTTCAGATATGTAATCATTCAGAAACACTGTTTTAACATCCATTTGAAACAGTTTAAAGCATTTGTAAACTGAAAATGCAAGTAACATTCGAATTGATTTCATTCTTGCTACAGGAGCAAATGTTTCACTATAATCTATACCCTCTTCTTGACTATACCCCTGAGCTACTAACCTAGCTTTGTTTTTAACTATGTTCCCATGCTCATCTAACTTGTTTTTAAATATCCATTTTGTGCCTATTATAGTTTGATTATTTGGAGGAGGAACCAACTCCCAAACTTTATTTTTCTTAAACTGTAATAGTTCTTCTTGCATAACATTAATCCAATTAGCATCACAAAGAGCATCTTTGACACATTTATGTTTAGTTAATGAAACAAAGGCATGTAATTAACAGAATGCATTAAATGATCTACGCGTACGAATAGGCTCATTTACATCACCTAGAATATTAGTTCTATCAAGACATTTAGGCATATTAGGAATATAAGCAGGATTATTTGCTGGGATTGGTTTAGGTATTGGTTCAACTTCAATTGGTTCGATGTTTTGAAGATCTGTATTTTTCTCTTCATTAGATAGAGTAAACTTTTCATACTCACTATTAGATTCCGATTTATTTTCAGTTATGTCAATATCAAGGTTTTTTGAATTTTCATCAAAGAATTTTACATGAATTGATTCTATTACTTATTTTTGTTGTTTAAGGAATACCCTAAATGCTTTTCTACTCGAGGAATATCCTACAAAGACCCCTTCATCACTTTTGCTGTCAAATTTTCCTAAGTTAGTTTTATCATTTTTATGCACAAAACATTTACACCCTAACACATGAAAGTATGCAACATTTGGGGTTTTTCCGAATAGAAGTTCATAAGGAGTTTTCCTAAGGATACCTCTAATAGACACTCTATTTATTACATAGCATGCGGAGTTTACAACTCCATTTAGGGGTTTTATGTTCTAATAGCATTGACCTAGCCGTCTCTTGAAGTGTTCTATTTTTTCGTTCGACTACTCCATTTTGTTTAGGAGTTCCAGCACAAGTAAAATTGTGTTCAATTCATGAGTTTTGACACAAACCAGTAAATTCAGAGTTATTGAATTCCCCTCCATTATCACTTCTTAAAAATTTTATTTTCCCATTCATTCTTAAAAATTTTAAAGTATGACACAGTTTCAGATTTAAGTTTTAAAAAGAATGCCCATGTATATCTAGAGTAATCATCTACAATTACAAAACACCAACATTTTCCCCCTATACTAGATGGTTTTATTTCCTCAAATAAGTCCATGTGAAGTTTTTCTAATTTCCTGGTAGAATTAATTCCATTAATCTTCTTGAAACTTGATCTAGTTTGCTTAGACTTAACACATACTTCACAATTAAAATTATTTTTGTTGAATGTTTTATCTAGACCCCTAATCAATTCAAGTTTTTGTAATTTTGACATTAATTCTATACTAGCATGTCCTAGTTTTCTATGCCATTCAAGAGTAGAATCACTTTGAGAAATTAGGCATGCATCAAGACTATCAATTCTATTTAACACATATACATTCTTCACTCAGCATGCTTTAAAAATTAATTCATCATGCTTGTAAACATAACATCCATCTTTACAGAAAGAAACAACATGTTCAGAATCACATAATTGACTAACACTTATCAAGTTGTGCATCAAGTTATCAACATGTAGTATATTTGAAATTTCAAAAGATCCAAATTTAAAAGTTCCCGTATCTACAACCTTACCGTTAGAGTTGTCCCCGTAGGTAACTCTACCCCCTCTAGAACTTGAATAGTTAATCAATAAGTCCTTATTTCCTGTCATGTGTCTAGAGCAGCCACTATCGAGAATCCAAACCTGCATTTATTTAGGAATCCATTTCTTATTTATGCTATAGAACCTAAGATTTTCATGCTTTCTCAAATTCATCAATCTATCTATTAGCACACCGATAGATATATATTTTTCATTAGTACGTCTAATGTATGCAGGCAAACAAATGAAAGTATGATTCAAATGAAGTGATCTATCTTTCCTCTTTGAGACATGCATTGTATTTTGAAATTGTTTTGTATTAAAACCTATACCATGCCTGGTTGAGTTTCCTAACACATTTTGAGTTTCATGATGATCATCTTTCAAGATATTATCAGATACATGCATTGTATTGTCTAGATTATCAATAGAGGTGGCTTTCACAAATATTTTATAAAAGAATCAGATACTGCATGCATAGTAACATTTCTATCCACATTATCAATTTCAGTATTAAAGGTAGGCAGTAAAGGATCAAAGCAGTCAGGAGTAAGCGATTTAACAAACTTAGTATTGACAGTGGGCAGTGAAGAATCAAAGCAGTCAGGTGTAAGAAATTTAACAAATTGCACAGAATTCTTTTCACATAATTTTTCAGAGTTTGAATTGAAACATAGTCCAGTTTTATCAAAGAAGTTCTTTTGAACACTTAATATTTTATTTAGACACTTTGTACTAGGGTTATTTTCAATGTTCAGTTTTTGAAAATTCTCATTTTTTTCTTTCACTAGGTTTTCACATTTGTTTTCAAGTTCAGAATATTTTTTAACCAGTTTTGCAAATTCTATAAGCAAATCGCTGCATTCTTCAGAATTATTTGAACTGACATCAGAGTCAGATTCAATCTGATTTATGCCAACCAAGGCTAAGTTCTCTTCACCAAGAGATGCATAACCACAGTTTTCAAATTCACTTGATGAAGACATTTCTTCATCAAGTAGAGCTTGCAAGACTGATTTTTTCTTTTCGGGATCCTGTTTTAGTAGAGGACAGTTAGTTCTGATATGACCTGGTTTCTTACAGTTGAAGCATATAATGTTATTCATTTTTTCAGTTTCAGTTTTAGACGATTTTTTTTGCTTTCAAGAGTTTTTGAATTTTTATGGCTAATAGAGAGATCTCTATGTCTGAATCACTTTCAGATTCAGTCATAGAGCCTTTGCTAGGATGTTCTGAAAAACTGGACTTTACAGATTTCTTAGACTTAGGTTTTTGTCTGAGACTTTTACTAGTTGAAGATTCAGTGGTCTTTAGAGCGAGAGAAGAGGATCGTTCAACTAGTTGTTGTCTACTCCTAAGATGTAGTTCCTTAGTTAATAAGATTCCAAATAATTCATCAACACTTAGAGTATCTAGATCTTTGGTTTGTTTTATGATTGTCCTAAGGATCTCCCATTTATTATCTAAACTTCTAAGGACTTTAGAGTTTTTCTCTTCGTTTGACATTTTATGACCTAACAGTTCCATTTCATTTACAAGGAGAATGAAACGTTGTTGTAGGTCAATCATAGATTCATCACTAAGCATTGAGAACATTTCCAACTCTTGTTTGAGCATATTAAGTCTGGTTATTGTAAATCTAGAAGTTTCTTCATATAGTATTTCAAGTTTACACCATACTTCATGTGCAGTTTTACAACTTGATATTTTATTAAACTTACTAACAGTTAATGCTTAAAATAATGCACTCGAACATCTAGCATTCAATTCAATAGCATAATCTTTTTCAACAAAAACATTTTCTAGTTCCATGTATGGTACTAAACTCGTTCCATACACAACACATCTATAGATTTTCAAGTCTTGTTTAAGGAATGTTAGCATATTTGCCTTCCAGTAATCAAAATCTTTTCCGTTGAACTTTGGTGGTTTATTTAAAAATCACCCTATTCCAACGTGGTTACTTTCCTTAGACACCACATCCTTAGATTCACCCATATCAGTCATGCTTAATCACAAATTTCTGTAAGTAAACACAGCACTAAAACAAGCAATCAAGTAAGTACAAAAGCAGATAGACAATTAACAGAATTCAAGAAGCTATTAACAGACAGGCAAGTAACATAATACTCAACTAAATATGATTATCTAGCAAGTACCCTGCATCTCCACCACTTGTTGTATTTTAAATCCTATTTAGTTCTAGTATTCAGAAAGTAAAGTAATAACACACAACGATTTTTAAGTGGTATCCGATCATGATTCTTATCTTAGAATCGATCATCTCGACAATCGACTAATGGACCTACAGTTTCAATTAACAAAAGAAACTTAGTAATGTTCACAAATACAGAACAATACTAGCAGTGACCACAACAATAGCAAACAGTATACAGTTAACCCTCGGTTAACTGTTGATTACCATCAACAATTGTGAATACAAATGTTTACAGTCTCTAGAACTCAATAACCAAACAGATCTCACAGATCTGGTTTCTTATCCTCATATCTGAGCACATAGTCTCAGATCTTGCACACGTCAAGTGTTGAACCACCTGAAACTTCAAAGAACAATCACTTGATGTTATTAAAAAGTTATCACAGATTTACCGTCACGTTTACAGCCGATTGATTCACATGATCAAACAAAACATTTGAGCCTCGTGATTTTATAGTCTCAAGAACAACTTAAGCTCCAAGTTCAATAGGTGAACCAGAAACTCTAAGAGTTCGCACAAGTATATTAGAGTTTCAAGGTCGTCAAGACTGCCGACTCTCAGCGCAAGAAACAATCAGTGTCGCAAGAACAACGCAACAATGAAGGCAAGAACAGCGCAAACAATATCGCAAAAAGAACCAGCAAGAACAGTGCTAGAGTATCGCGAAAGAGCAAGAACGGCGCTATGGGATTCAAAAGTCGGCACAAAAGACGAAGCGTCGTCTGTAACGAAAAACCCCGATATTTATACTGCGGCAGAATCCCGATATTTATACTTGTGGGTCGCACGGCATTAGTGAATATTTGGGCGGCCCAAAATCAAGGTCCAACTGCGAGGGCCCATTCACATAAGGGCAGGTCCAACAAGGAGCCCAATAAAGATCGATCCAATCGACATTGTATCATCTAAGCTAACACGGGGGAGTGCTTAAATAAGTCTTCAGATCCGAGAATGCCTGATCGCACTCTTCGGTTCAGTCTAGATGACTTGTTTTTCTTAGCACTCTGTAAAAAAGCAGAGCCCGATCGGTGGATCTAGAAATAAATCTGCTTAGCACAGCAAGTCGGCCAGTAAATCTCTGATATTCTCTCTTGTTTATTGAAGGTTGCATAATAATAATAGTCTGCACTTTCTCAGGGTTAACCTCTATGCCCTTTTCTGAAACGTAATGTCCTAAAAATTTTCCACTTCGGATTCCAAAACAACATTTGTTTGGATTTAGTTTGAGCTTATATTTGCGGCATACTTCGAAACAACAAGAAAAATAAGAAATATGGTTTTCATCATTCATAAACTTAACAATCATATCATCAATATACACTTCCATCATATGGCCTATCAGATCTCTAAAGATTTTGTTGACCAACCTTTGGTATGTTGCTCCAGTGTTTTTCAAGTCGAAATGCATAACCACATAGCAATAAACACCATCTTCGGTCATGAATGATGACTTTTTCTGAAATTCCTCAGCCAGGAAGATTTGATGGTACCCGGAGTAAGCGTCAATTGTACTTATCATTGTGCTTCCAAACACAGTATCCACCAATCGATCAATATGTGGCAGTGGGAACATATCTGACTAGCAGCTTTTATTGACATCAGTGAAGTCAATACACATCCGCCATTTTCCATTTGCCTTGGAGACCACTACTGGGTTCACAACCCACTCAGTGTAGTTGATCTCTTTGATAAACCCCGACCGTAGCAGTTTGTTCACTTCAGCCCGGATAATCTCGATTTTTTCTGGAGAATAACGTCTCCTCTTCTACCTAACAGGCTTTGTATCAGGCTCAGTGTTGATCCGATGCTCACTATCGGATCGGTCAATTCCCGGAACATCGTCTGGGATCCAGGAGAATATATCTACATGTCTTCTCAACAAGTCGATCATCTCTTCTTCAAAAGCCGGGGCCAGATGTGCCCCGATGCGAGTGGTTTTGGTTGAGTCATCCTCAACCAAATTAATAAGTTTGAACCCAACGGGTTCCATGGCTTGCCTCGAGTGTGGCGGCTCTTCAAGTAAATCCACCCGGGCTTTCTTAACAGGTGCCAAAGTTTGGCACGAGCTCATATAGCATTGTCTTGCTATTTTCTGATCCCCCTTTACAAAAATGACTCCTGAGTGGAGGGGAATTTGAGCATCATATGATAAGTAGAAGGGATCGCCTCGAACTTACTGAGGCTGGTCCGTCCGATAATAGCATTGTAAGCCAAGTCGACTTCAACGACGATGAATTCTAAGATCTTCGATCGATCCCTGGATGGATCTTCTAGGGTGACTGGGAATAATATTTTCCCGCATGGACTAACACTCCTCTGGTCGAATGCCCAGAGAGTTATATTAGCGATCGGAAGATCGTGAGCAGCAGCTCCCATCATTTCAGCAACTTCGCGCTTCATCATATTGCACGAAGCCCCGGTGTTCACCAAGATCCTGTAGACCCGACGATTACCAATGATTCCAGTGATGGTGAGGGGATCATCGCATGGATCGATAATCCCCTCTCGGTCGGCCATAGTGAAAATAATATCCTCCCCGAAGGAAGGGGACTACTCAGCTGGATCATACTTAACCAGCGCCACAGATTCGGAGCTCTCAGCGGAGTCTCCGCGCGCTGTTCTCTTTCTGTCCCGAACCGATTCATTGACTCTCAAACCTCCGGAGATAACATAAATATCCCCGGCTACTTCTCTGGGTGCCGCCTCATTTTGAGGAGGTTGGACACCCGTTTCAGCAGGTGGAGGAGCGGACTGCTCCTGTTTTCCACCTTCATTTTGCGGGGCTATGCCGCCACGGCCCAGCCACCTTCTTCTTCGGCTCTAGCCACGATTCTCTCGCCGTGCTGGCCTCTATCTTGCTCTGGCGGAGGAGACCTTCGGTCCTCCGTCCGATCATTATAAGTTCGGGGTTGCCCCCGATTATCCCTTCCCCGCGGCCTGTGACGATCGTCACTGATGGCCCCTTTGGAGAGATTCAGCTCGCTTGCCCTTTTGATCTTTTCGATCGGGCCTTTCTTTATTCATTGCCGCTACTGTCTCTTTCAACAGCGGACACTTCAAGGTCGGATGATCACGGTTATGATGTAGCTCGCAATACACCCGATTGTCCCCCGGCTTCGGGGGGAGGTTTTTCTCAATTTCACCCGCTACTTCTCGCGGTTGTTTCTTAGGGGATGAAACCCTATGATCACCTGAGGGTTCAGAATTACCACTAGGCTTCCGATAGCCCAGTCCTAGCGCTTCATCCACTTTGATATACATATTGATTTTCTGAAGAAGCTTTCCTAGAGTGGATGGTGGGCTTTTCACCAAACTGGCCGAAAGGTCGCATGGTCTTAAGACTTGTTGTAGAATATCAATCTTGTCTCGGAGCTCCAGCTTGATACCCCGAGCAGTCCTATTGAATTTTTCCATGAAGGACCGAAGACTCATTTTCGCCGGGATATACTTCAGCTGATATAGTTCATGCCTGCTTCGGGGCGGTCCTACATTTGGAGCAAACTACTCAGAGAAAGCCAAAATAAATATGCCATACGACTATATGGATCGGGCCGGCAAATTTTTGAACCAGGTTCGAGCATCGCCTTGTAATCCTACTGCGAAGATGCGACACTTCAGTGAATCTAAGGCCCGAACCGTTCCCATGCGTAACTCAAAATCGACGACGTGATTGATTGGATCTCCGTCGCCGCGAAACGTCGGCAACCCCCCGGGGTTGCGATAATGTCGATCTGGGACTGCCGCCCAGATCTCTTCGGAAAAAAGAAGCATCAAATCTCCCAACACTGCGGATACGCCTTCAGATTGCTGGGATGACGTCTGAACCGCATGTAGATTATGCCACCAATCGGCATCCTTATTCCGCCTTATATGGGCCTCCATGGCCCTGTTAAATAAACCAGGGTTGCGCCCCAGATCGGGCCCGCAATCCCTCAGCGCGCGCATGCTCTCCAACTCCATGGTGAGCTCGTCAATACGTCTTTGCATCTGCTCCTGATCATTCCCAGGAGCGGGAGTTGGAGCTCTAGCTGGGGGAGGAGGGGTAGACCGATATCTCGGCCTCCTCACTGCTACACCGCGCGTGATAACTTCCTCTTCATCGGAGCTATGCGAGTCAGGGTCGCTCTCGTACCCTCTACTTCTCGGAACAAGGCTTGAAATAGCCGGTGGTTCTGTTCCACTTCTCTCCGACGTAATATCCAGTACCACCTTCCTGACAACAGCTTCCAGATCCTGTAGAGATAATGTTAAGGCTGGAGACTATTGGGAACCACGTCACTGTCGTTCGTCGAAGTTCCAGTTGTCATGCCTTTGATTATCCTATCCCTGGTAGAAACCTCAAATGAGATTAGAGAATCATCCCCACGGACGGCGCCAAACTATTATGGTCCCTTTTTAGGGGTACCAATAGTCGTCCGGTTCATTAAAAAATGAATTCGATTTTAATTTGTTTGTGGTGAGGAAACGATTAAAGAATGCAAATAAAGAAACGAGAAAATAGCCTTTTGGGTCCCCAATGTTTCGACATTTTGGCAAATTTGGTCCCCAATGTTTGAAATGGCAAAATTAATCCCCAAAGTTTGATTATTTTGACAAATTCAGTCCCCAAAGTTTAACAATTCGGCAAATTAAGTCCCCAAAATTTTAATATTAAGGCAATACACCCCCTAGACTTTAAAATTGGCAATACCGGTCCTCAAAGTTTACACATACTAACAAGTATGGTCCCCAAAGTTTTAAAATTTGGGCAAAATCAGTCCCCAAATAACCCTAACTCCGTTAACTTTTTGTTAAGTTATTCGAACTTCATACTTTCTGACTAAATGCCTAATTCCGTGACTTCATTCCCAAGCGGCGGAACTCTGGGGTTTCGTTCTTAACCTGTTGAAGTCCTTTTCACAAACTCACCGAACAGCTTGCTTTGCTGATTCGGGTTCTTTCTTTCTCCCTTCCATTTGTTAGAGAAATTAATTGGTATTAGGATTTCGAAATTACTAGAGATTTTATTGTTGTTTGTCTTTCTTTCTCCGTTCCTATTGTGGTAACATGATTTGAGGTTGTTGTTGGGTTGCATTTGTTAGGCGTAAAGTTCAAAAAATTGCGCCTCACGGACAAAATGACTTTTTTTCCTTTGTTGATTCGATTGTATTCGATGCATATTGATATTGCCCGGTGTTATTTATGTAATTATGTTAACCTCTGGGCTCGTCCGACGTGGCTATGTGGTATTTTCGGTATTTTTATATGTCTATCGCGAGGCGTATTCGAGGGTATTTTCGTAATTCAGGCATGATGGACCCCATATAAGGCTTCTGTAAGTGTTTTGAGATGTTTTGGGTTATTTCGTCCCCGGACGGGGCCAGGGGTATTTTCGAAATTTGCCACCCGGGAGCACATAGGCCGGGTGCAATGATGTTATGTGGCTGCGTATTCACTGTTTGGAGGCAAAGAACTGATATACAAGGTTTTCCGGTATTTTCTAATCGTATTTCCGACTAAACTCTCGACCAGGAGGAAGTCCCGAAGTTTCGTGGCACTGTGACACTTTTTCTGGATTAATTGGATATTTTCTAAGTAAGTTGGGCTAATTTGACTAAGATTGAGCTTTTGGACCTTAAGTTGACTTGTTGGGCCGAGTTTATCTATAAATACAAGACCCTAGGCCCTAGAAAAGGATTCAGACTGTAATCACGCTCCCCAATGCGAAGCTTTATTTTTCTGCACTGTAGACTCGCGACTTATTGCTCAGAGTCGCGACTTATTGTTCGAAGTCGCGACTTATCGATTGTTCACCTGCCTGAGTCGCGAGTTGTTGCACTGCCCCTAGTCGCGACTTGTTGCACTGCCACTCGCGAGTTGTTGACCACAACTCGCGACTGCATCTCTTCGTAGACTCGCGACTTGTTGTTGCCCTTCCTGACTCGCGACTTGTTGCTGCCCCAGCCTGACTCGCGACTTGTTGTTGTGCCCCTAGTCGCGAGTTATCGCCAGTATCCGCGAGTTGTTGACCACAACTCGCGACTGCATCTCTTCCGGGCGCAACGGAGTGTTTTCGATCGTTTTCCAAGCCGTTCACATCTATATTGTTGTTATCACATCATTGTACTTGTATGTGTTGAATATCATAGTGAAGACCAAGGTAGAGCTTCGCTCTCCCGATGACGTAAGCCCACACATTGTGTTGTTGTTTATGCAATATGTGCTGATGTCTATTGTCACCGGGTAAACTTTGTTGATTATTTTGAAATGTATTTAATGTAATTATTTGAGTGCATTTTATAGTGGACACTGGTCATTATTGGTGTTCGATGCATTCGGAGACCCATCGAAACGTAATATGATCATGTTGGATTCCTTGGGAACAATGCGTAAAACGTCGATCGACCCGGAAGTGTACATGTATTATAATTTAGCCCTTTAATTATTTACGTAACATCTCTGATGCTGTTAAATAGGTTTGTAAAAGATGAATACGAGATTCAAAATGGGATCTATATCGACGCCGCTATTGAACGAATTCCCATAGAATGGCCAGATATCCCAGGGCAAGTTGGAGCCTCAGAATGCGGTATATACGTTTTGTATTACGCATTCCAGTTTCTACAACAATCACCCAATGTGTACGAGCCGAACGGATACCCTTTCTTTGTAAGCGTTTGTTAATCCATGTGTTTGATCACTTCATTTACACTATCAACGATTGAATATTGGGTGTTTGATCACTTCATTTACCCTTTCTTCTAAAATTTTTGTAGATGACTCCTACATGTTTTACACTTTCGGAGATCACAGATTTCGCCACGACGTACATCCTCAAACCAAGTGATACCGGCACAAAAAGAGAGTATTCAACCAGAAGAAAACTTTGAAACACTTTCAACTTCGAATATTTGAAACTTACTTTGTTTTGGATACAAAAATCATTTCGGTTAATAAAACTTTGAAGCATTAGTGTTATCTTCTTTTTTCCACTTTCTCTACAATCTATGGAAATGATGCAGTTTATGATATATTTTTAAAATATATTTAATTTAAATATTTTAAAAATTATAACTTTGCATTATTGTACGAATGTTGATTTATTATTGACGTCATGTATCTCATAAAATATTAAGATGGAAATTAATGTACAAAAATTATTATTGGCATAATTTACTATTGGCGTCATGTATATCATGCAAATTAAGATGGAAATTAATGATATTGATATAACTTTGGAAGAATTAATGTTATTTTTATTTTTCTCTTCCTCCACATCCTATGTAAATAAGACATTTTTAAAATATTTTTCAAACTATAACTTTGCATTAGATATTCGAATATTCAGGTTTATAATTGGCATCGTGTATGTCATAAAACATTAAGATGAAAATTAATATAAAAAACACAATTCAAATCATCAATACACAATTCTAGAAATTTGGTATAGCCAACATCAATTTCGTATCGTTCGTCTTCACAAATCAATACAAAATTCTTGTCATTCGGTAAAACGAAAAATCAATTTTCGTATGTATCCATAGATAATTTCATCAATCTCGGTATCATTACAATTATATACATCCATATCGGCCTTCAAAAACATCATTTTCTATTATTGGGGACTAAATATGCCGAATTATATAAAATATGGGGACCAAATTTATCATTTCAAAGTTTGGGGACTAAATTTGCCACGTTTTGCAAACTTTGGGGACCTTAACGGCGTTAGTGACTAAATTTGCCATAATTCTCAAACTATGAGGACCAAATATGCACACTGAAACTTTGATGACCAATTATGCCACACACACAAAACTTTGGGGACTGGTTTTGTAAAAAAAAATGATTTTGGGACTGGTTTTGCTATTTTAAAACATCGGGGACTGGTTTTGCCAAAATATACAAAGTGTGGGGACTAAATTTGCCAAAGCACTAAACTTTGGGGACCAAATTTGCCGCTTGCCCTAAAGAAACATGCAAGACAATTTAGAGTGGATAACCCCGGGAAATGGAGAAAAAACTACTTGACTAAGAGCATGAAAAGCTCTTTGTCGATTTACTAATCAAACAGTTGTTCATTACAAAAGAGAGCAGAGGATTATGAAAATGATGAGGTATAAGAAAGTGATAAGAATTCCGGCACGGTAATGACCTGTTCTTACGCGTCCAAAAGGTCCTCCTAATTCAGTCGTCAAGCTCTGTATTTATAGAGATGAAGGTGTGTGTAATTCATGCCCTGTAACTGCATCTCACAAGTTTGTTGAAGGTTGTTGTCACACGATGTAAAACGTGGCTGGAACCAAAGCATGGCCGCGTGATCTGGCCCGAAGTGTAGTAAACGTGTGGAAGCCCGAAACATGGAAAGCGTGGGTTGTAACCGTTCATGAGTTCGCCTTTTATTACCTGGGTTGGCCAATCGTAATTGTGTCTTACCCATTGTAGGGTACCTGATCATAGGATTCTCATCAGTTACTGTAAGAATTTTGAGAATGCTACAAGATCTCTCTTGTGTGCGTGCATGCAAGACAGCAAGAGGTCTCTATAATTTGAAAATAGAAAATTGCATAATTAGTCCATCAACTTATGATTTGTGTAAAGAACATGTCATCCAACTTACGAAATTGCAAGAATGACATCTAAAGTTATCGATATCGTTTGTTTCTGACCCCTGATATTCTAGTACCCATTTTTCCGTAAGTTGAAAATTGTTCGAAAACCCCTCACATAGTACGCAAATAAGACCCGTTTGAAAAATTATACAAATTTGACCTTTGATGTTAGAGAATGTGTATAAAATATTAAATATTAACGAGTTCATTAAAGTGCCAATGATAAATAGTATTGTAATTTGAGGTGTTTTATGTGCATTTAATTGAAATCAGAGGGCTACAAATGCATATTTTTATTCAAAAAATATAGCATATTTGTAATTTCGTAACTTGAAGAAAAACATGTCATTTACATAGTCCATAAGTTGGGGAACATAGACAAACATCACTCAATTTGAAAATCTCCTTTGCATTACATTGCTCCTCTATTTATAAATTAATATAATCTACAGTAAGTTGTAATCATTTTCCCTATTATCTAGTCTCACGTAATATATATTTATATCTATATTCAAAATTTACTACGTTCTATTTTACATCACATTAATAATATCATATATTAATTATGCTATAGCAATGCATTTATTGATGGTGTTCTCTTTTGGTTATTAAGGTTTCTACCATTAGGAACGAAAAAACATAATATAAATGTTTAGATAAAATTTCTCAAATTATTATTCTTAATACAACACCCAATGAAGGATACTGCTTAATGGATTTGTTTGGTTTAACTTCTTAAAATTTCGACGTGGTTTCATGTGGTATAGTGAGATACAATGATTGTGATGTTTTAAGTGTGTTTGATAAAATTGTGTTATCATAATCGTGATTTATGTAAAAAAATATTTATATATCATTTTTTTATTTATAATAATGAAACAAATAAAATTTTATATAATCTAGTACATTTTAGTTCTAACTAAGATTTTAGAAAGTATTAAATTGAATATGTAATTGAAATTAATTTATTCTATTAACATGAAAAAATAGCATCCACATAGAGGGACTCGTCAGAAGAAAAAGATTTATTTATTTTAATTCTTAAAACAAAGGGTAATGTAGTAAATTCAAAAATAACAATTAGATATAACTATTTTAGTATGGATTATTCACTCGTAGTTTTTTAATAATGATCACATTACAATTATATTTTTATTTTGTATTTTTACAAAAATCGCGATCTACAACATCTTCGAAGGAAAATAGGACTTGAAATGTGTGGCCATAAAAAATTATTGACGTTATTTAAGAAATAAAGAACCTAAAGGATATTTTTGTTTAAATATATAATTTCTTATTGTATAAATTTATTGAGTATTTAAATTAGGATTGAAGCTCACTCACAAGAACAATTAGCTTCTAAATAAAGTATTTATTTAACAAGGTAATCCAATTGGGTAAAGAGGAATAGGTTGAAACTTGAAATGGAAGCAGCCCTGCCCCAAATCCGATCGGAGGATTTCACCTTTGAGAATTGAAGTTATATTCCCACTCGCGGCCCGATGACGGAGGAAGGTTCTGAGAAAGAGAATGCCGGGTTACCCTCCATGGATTCTTCGGAGTCGAGGTGGGTCTATCAGAACGCCGACGGCTCCGACGCCGACATAGAAGATGATGAGAGCCGTGGAGGGGAGGAGTCACCNAATGGGATTAGAGAATCGTCCCCACGGACGGCGCCAAACTGTTATGGTCCCTTTTTAGGGGTACCAATAGTCGTCCGGTTCATTAAGAAACGAATTCGGTTTTAATTTGTTTGTGGTGAGGAAACGATTAAAGAATGCAAATAATGAAACATGCAAGACAATTTAGAGTGGAAAACCCCGGGAAATGAAGAAAAAACCAGTTGACTAAGAGTATGAAAAAACAAAGAAATATGTTATTGAGTATTTAAATTAGGATTGAAGCTCACTCACAAGAACAATTAGCTTCTAAATAAAGTATTTATTTAACAAGGTAATCCAATTGGGTAAAGAGGAATAGGTTGAAACTTGAAATGGAAGCAGCCCTGCCCCAAATCCGATCGGAGGATTTCACCTTTGAGAATTGAAGTTATATTCCCACTCGCGGCCCGATGACGGAGGAAGGTTCTGAGAAAGAGAATGCCGGGTTACCCTCCATGGATTCTTCGGAGTCGAGGTGGGTCTATCAGAACGCCGACGGCTCCGACGCCGACATAGAAGATGATGAGAGCCGTGGAGGGGAGGAGTCACCTCAGCACGACTCCGACGAAGATGATTTTCCCAGACAAAGGTTGATACGCACCGGACCCAAGATTGATTCTTTTGGTGTCGAGGCGCTTGAAGTTCCCGGGGCTCAGAGAAATGAATTTGAGGTTTTTTTATCAATCTGGTCCGTTTATTTCTTTCTATTTTGAAGATGAGCCAACCAGGAAAGATTTGGTTATGAACTCATTCTGTTGAAATTGGCACTTTGAGTTATATTGCTGACGCCTGATTTTGAAATCTTAAATAGGAGGATGTCACTTTGTCCAGAAGATTTATTGTAGCATTTCAGACGCTAGGTGTTGTTTTTGGTGATGTGGGGACTAGTCCGTTGTATACATTCAGTGTTATGTTCAGCAAAGCTCCCGCTAATGGGAATGAAGATGTTCTTGGTGCTCTGTCTTTAGTCTTGTACACCTTGATTTTGATTCCACTTGTAAAATATGTTCTGATCATTCTTTTGGCGAATGACGATGGTGAAGGTATGTCTGATTTTGTCTTTGCTGCATGTCATTTTTTTGCAAATTTAGTCAGACTACCATGTCGCTAATTGCTGCAGGTGGTACATTTGCTCTTTACTCCTTGATTTGTAGGCACGCTAAAGTCAGTCTTTTACCAAACCAGCTTCCATCTGATGCTCGTATATCTAGCTTTCGGCTGAAGGTGCCATCGCCTGAACTGGAGAGGTCCCTTAAAATAAAGGAGCGGCTTGAAGCTTCTCCAACATTAAAAAAGATTCTTCTAATGCTAGTTCTTGCCGGTACTTCAATGGTGATTGCTGACTGCGTTGTAACACCTGCAATGTCAGGTACAACTTTTGAATTCAGTGTTATATTTTCTTTGATTTCTGAGATATATGATTACCTGATTCTAAAATAGAATATGCTTCAAGCTGCCAATTCAAGAATATTCTGAACATGCTTAGAATTTTGTCATTTCAGTTATTTCTGCCGTTGATGGCTTGAAGATTGGAGTGTCAGGGGTAAAACAAGGTGATTGCCTCCCCATCTCGTATGCTTATTTTAGCTGGTCACAGAAAATACCCTTTATTTAAAAACTAGTGGTGAATTTTGCTTAGAATCTAATTCCTGAATATAAACTTTTTTAATTGCAGTTCATGTTGTTATAATCTCAATGGCATTTCTTATCGTCCTGTTCAGTGTCCAGAGGTATGGGACGAGTAAAATGGGACTTGTTGTTGGACCTGCCTTGTTCATATGGTTTTGCTCTCTCGGAGGCATTGGCATATACAACCTTGTCAAGTATGATACTAGTGTTCTGCGGGCATTTAATCCAATATATATTTATTATTTCTTTAAGCGTAACTCAACCAAGGCGTGGTATTCACTTGGGGGCTGCCTTCTATGTGCTACAGGTAAGATTGGTGTTGCTAAGCATGCAAAAGCTTTATATGTGATTGATTTTTTAAAACATGGTAAATTCATGGTTTGGAGGTTACTTCATATAAGCTTCTTCCTTCGACGTTAAATTTTAAAATTGGGATCTTTTTTCCTGTACATGATGAAACGTGCAGCTATGTAATAATCTTCAAAAGCTCATTAAAAGCTATACTATTCAGGTTCTGAGGCTATGTTTGCGGACCTATGCTATTTTTCTGTGAAGTCAGTGCAGGTATGCTCTAATTTTTGTTTTGGAACCCATCCGTTTTTAAACATGTTTTAAGCAGTTTGTTTTTTTGGCAGCTTACCTTTGTATTACTTGTATTACCTTGTCTTTTCCTGGGTTACCTTGGCCAAGCTGCATACCTTATGGAGAATCATGCTGACACAACTCATGCTTTTTTCTCATCAGTACCACGTAAGCGTAATTTTTCATTATCATGTAAGAGAAATTTTATGGATCAACCCATTTGTCTACATTCAGAAATTTTCTCTTGTATAGTTTTATGATGTTTTATCCGTTGGTTGTAGTATTGATTGTGGATCTTGTGTCTTTGCAGGTGAAGCTTTCTGGCCTGTTTTTCTAGTGGCTAACATAGCCGCACTGATTGCAAGTAGAACAATGATCACAGCAACTTTCTCATGTATTAAACAATCAACGTCCCTTGGTTGCTTTCCTCGTCTTAAAATTATACACACCTCGAGGAAATTCATGGGCCAGATATACATCCCAGTCATGAATTGGTTTCTATTAGTTCTGACCCTGTTTTTGGTTTGCAACATTTCGAATATTTATGAAATTGGAAATGCATATGGTAATTCTCTTTCTTTACTTTGAAGTAATATTTTTTTAACATTCTTGAAATTTTTTATTTAATCTTTAAAATATATAGATCAGGGTTAGAAAGCTTGAATGGTTCTATATGGAGCTAATGCATACGTTAGAGAAACAACTGTACAGCTGTCATTTTATAGAATTACTACAAGGCTATGTATTTTTCCACAATGTGTGTAGGCTGATTTGCAATGTTGCTTCCATTCATTTAAATTAAAATAGCTGAATTCTTGTTTGTATAATTGAGTTATTTAGCTTCTTCTCCACTGAAAAGAAAAAAAAACATTGTGTAAAACATATGGGGCATCATTTTTCTATTCTTAATGAAATTTTGTTTGTACAGGCATCGCTGAAGTTGGAGTAATGATGATGTCAACAACATTAGTAACCCTGGTTATGCTTCTCATATGGCAACTAAACATTTTCACCGTGCTGAGTTTTTCGTGCATTTTCTTGGGCTTGGAGCTAACGTTCCTGTCCTCTGTCCTCTGGAGTGTGGGTGATGGAAGTTGGATAATACTAGTGTTTGCAGTTATTATGTTTCTAATAATGTACATTTGGAACTACGGAAGCAACCTTAAGTTTGAGACTGAAGTTAAACAAAAGATGTCTATGAATTTGCTGCGGGAACTTGGCCCAAGCTTGGGTACTATTAGAGCTCCTGGAATTGGCTTGCTTTACAATGAGTTAGCTAAGGGAGTTCCTGCAATATTTGGGCACTTTCTTACCACTCTTCCTGCCGTGCACTCAATGATAATATTTGTCTGCATAAAGTATGTTCCAGTTTCTCTTGTCCCTCAGAGTGAAAGATTTCTGTTCAGGCGAGTCTGTCCCAAAGGTTATCACATATTTCGATGTGTTGCAAGGTATTTAATATCTTCAACTTTTATAAACAACTTTCTTTTTTTTTTGCTCTAACATGTTATCGTATTCAATACGTTGATTTTTACTTAATAATTCCTGATGAATAATCATGCGGTTTCTGTGAAAAAAATGCATGTTAGTGGTGTCATATGTTCAGGTAACACTGATTGTAATTTCATGATTTGTATAGTCCATGCATTGCAGTTTTGTAATCATGAATTTATGCACATCCTAGTTTCCGAATTCGAGCAGTATTTTTAATCCCTTGGGCAAACTATTAGTTTTTCAGACCTTTTGGATTTGATGTTGAGAGTAGAATAATATTCTGTGATTAAAATATAGTGATGAGTTTTTGAAACATCTGAAGCACCTTCTTGGAATTTGGAGCTTGGTTATAATGATGTCTAATTCTCCTATATAGATATGGATATAAAGACGTGAGCAAAGAAAGCCACCAGATATTTGAGCAATTACTGATGGAGAGTCTTGAGAAGTTCATTCGACGTGAAGCGCAAGAAAGATCACTGGAGAGTGATGAGTCGGATGAAGAAGGGGAAGTGAACTCTTTCTCAAGAACACTAATGGCTCCCAATGGAAGTCTTTATTCTCTTGGTGTCCCTCTGCTAGCAGAGTTTCAAGATACCAACAATTTCATTGTGGAATCAGATAGAGCTGCTAAGGCAAAAGCTGAAACAGATGAAGAGCAAAGCTTATTAGATAAGGAGCTGTTTTTGTTAAGGCAGGCAAAGGAGTCTGGGGTTGTGTACCTTCTGGATCATGGAACAATAAGGGCAAAGAAGAATTCATGGTTCATAAAGAAGCTTGTGATCAATTACTTGTATGCTTTCTTGAGAAAGAATTGCAGGAGGGGTACGGCCAACTTGAGCGTTGCTCATTCAAATCTCATACAGGTTGGGATGACTTATATGGTTTGATGTCTCACTCTATTATTTAATCCAACATATTTTTGCTGGTTGGTTCTATCACTTTTAAATTGGTACAAAATATTAATTTAGATTTTATTTGGTGGACCTGCACACAATTATTATTCCTCCAAATCAAATTTTCTCCTCTAATAGCAAAATTGTGTAACATTCATTTGTGATGAAATTTGGAGTCATATATAAGTGGGAATGAAGAAGATCTTAGTAAATGATATCATTTATATGTTATCTTCCTATACGTTTAAACTTTTATCATATTCTATAATTTCAACATTGTATTAGAGTTACTTCGATCAATATTTTGATTGTCAATATCGGGAAAGTTCGGTTAATTTGAATTTGTAAGTCCAAATTTTTCATGTGTTTATATTTGATGAAATGTGTTGAAATGTCAAATTATCACAAATTGGATTTCTGATTAAATTTATAATGGTTTATAAAAAGGAATTAATATTTTGATAAATGATTTGTTCAATGATAGTTTCTCTTATACATTATATATGGAGTTGTGTTTGTTATTGGTCCCTAATAATTGAAATAGTGTAAAAGCGTTGTCCTTATAGTTTCAAAATTACGTACGAAACACCTAAAGTTTACATAATGTGTGTGGTTGATCCCATAACTTTTTAAATTTGTAAACACTATACCCTCAAAGTTTAAAACCGTTTATATTTGACTCTCAAGTCTGATATTTTTTTGAGTTTTTTTGCAATTGAAATTGACCGATTTTGTTTACTCATTTGATATTTAGCCCCAGAATATATTAAAGAGTTCAGAATTGACTCAGATAAATATGTAATATCTGCTTGCTAAAAGACTAATTTGTCTTACAATGTTTTGTTATTATATTTCATGGTAATTTTATTTTGTATATAAACTCAAAAAAATACCGAACATAAGGGTCAAATATAAACGATTTTGAAACTTTGGGGGTCAACCATGTAATTTTCAAATTTTGAGGTCATATTGTTTATAAATTTTAAAAGTTAAAGGATCAAACACACACATTATGTAAACTTTGAGTGTTTCATATGCAATTTTGAAACTATAAGAATATCATCTTTACACTATTTCAAAGATTGAGGATCATCTTTGCAATTTTATCATTATATATGTGTATAATTTTAATCAAAATAAGTGGATTTTGAGTTCTCAATATATTACTTTCATTCGTCCCAAAAATCAAAATGTAGCCCAAAGTTTTGAATAATTTCGGCCGCACCCACATAATTTCCAGGACTTGACTTACACACATTAACATCATTGGAATTATATTACATTCAAATTTTAAGAGTCGAATATTATTTCAGCCGGTGAGCACCTCGTGAATCAATTTGTTGAAATTAACGTCCGATGACCCACCGGGCACCACCGCAGCCTCAGCTTTCCGACGCCACTCCACCGCCTTCTCCTTCATCCTTGCGCCTTTTTCCCCGGTCATGAGCTCCCTCACCATCTTCTCCACCTCATCCCTCTTCACATCGTTATCGATCTCCATTCCTATCTCCCATTCCACACAACTGAAGCGACAATTCGTCTGTTGCTCAGCAAAAAACGGCCAACAAATCATTGGCACGCCACTGCTAATACTTTCCAAAGTAGAGTTCCATCCACTATGGGTCAAAAAACCTCCGACCGCCTCGTGCCCTAGCACCGCCTCCTGCGGGCACCAACTCGTCATTAACCCCCTATCACTCGTCTCCACAATAAACTCCTCCGGCAGCATCGCCGCCTCATCAGAGACAACGTCCGGCCTAATAATCCAAAGAAATGGTTGTCCACTATTCGCCAAACCCCACGCGAACTCCTTCAATTGCGCTGCCGTCATCACAGTGACACTACCGAAGTTGACGTAAACAACAGACCCCGGAGCCATGCCGTCAAGCCAAGCGATGCACTCGTGGTCCTCCTTCCATAGGCTAGACTGAATCGCTTTAACACTACTGTCCGGTAAACTACGCAATTGCAGATGGAGGGGGCCAATAGTGTAAATCGGCGGCGAGATTTCCGACAAGGTGTGCAGAGTTTCTTCCTCCAATTCGTCAAATGTGTTGATAATTAGGGCCTTAGCTTGTAGGATTGCACCAGCTTCTTGAATAAGGAAATTCAGCATTATATCTTCAGGGTTCGTCGTTCGTATAAACGACGGGAAATCCCTTAGCCGTACAAGTTTCCGGCTGTTCCCCGGCACCAGCTCTACGACAGTTTCAAGGTAGCCATCACTCACCTGCTCCATGTCTGCATTTTTTGTATACAAATATAAAAACAAATGCATTTCATGGAATTATTATTTTATAAATTAATATGTTAACAAAAAACATGTGAATCCTATTTTTATAAAAAATAGAAATTGAATTTATACAACTCATATATTATGATCTAACAATAAATACAAAAATTGTCGGCAATGTGCTTTATAAATATGAATAATTAATTATACTTAATTGAGAAAATGATTCACCTCCCAAACTTTTATAATTTTAGCAAAATATATCCTCTTAAGTTTTAATTATACATTTAATCATCGAATTTTAAAATTTTAGTAGATTTAATTTTTCAAATTTGTAATATTTGGTAAATTAAATCTTCAAAGTAGTAAAATACTTTAAATTTGATTTTGGACAAGTACTAAATTTAAATTTGTTTGGACTACATATGTACTAAATTTTGGGGCTGATTTGTCAACCTTTGAAAATATGTGAGCCAATTTTGATATATTTGTATTTTGAAAATTAAAATTAACACTATTATAAAACTTTAATAATCAATTGACAAAATCGGAAGAAAATTGCATCTAGTCCATAATTAATTGGGTCTCTTTGGTTGGGTGGTGGGGGAAAATGGGTTTACGCCATATTTTTTAAAAATTGTTTTTCCAAACAAAAGAAAAATTATGTTACGTGCACGGTTAATTTTCTATACTTTCATCTTAGTTCTGAAAATGTCAACTGATTTTTAAACGTTAAATTGTTTTGCACGTAGTTTAGTTCAAGAAAAGTCAAGTCATTGTTACCAAATAAACACATAATTGAACGAACCTTTGAGAGGGATGAAACCGTCATTGACTAGTCGTTGATATTGTGTATACGCGAGTAGCCCACAAGCGCTAGTTGTCCAGAACAAAATCTTGGGCAGGCCGAATCTCTCGGTGGCTTTGAGAGAAAAGCTCATGACACCATCGGAGATGATGCAGGTGACCGGTGGGGAGGTTTTCCCCAACTCCGTCAGCAAATCACATAAGGGCTCCAAGCATGTGGTGGTAGTATAACGGCAGAGCATAGGGATATCTTGTGTGACATCGGCATCAGAAGGCGGAAGTCCGTCGGGGATTGAAGTGAATCTGAAGTCGGAGATACCAAAGACTTCGTCTTGAGATTTGAAGAGACGACGATGATTGTATTCGGTGTTAACGAAGGTGATATGGAAGCCTTTGTGATGAAGAAGCTTTGCCAATTTAAGCATGGGGTTTATGTGCCCCTGAGCAGGATATGGGATGCACACGGCGTGGGGTTTAACGGCGGTGCCCATTGCTAAGGGCTGCAGCTGCTTAAAGAATATGTCACCGGTTTGTGGGGGAATTTGGCCAAATAGCCCTTCTACACAATTTTAGTTTGGGGAATAGCTTGGTTTTATAAAAAATTAAATATATAACATGTATTCCAAAAGTATTAGGTAATGGCATGCGTTTTTATAATTTATTAAAAACAAATAAATAATTTTTATATTATTTATATGTATTAATTAAAAATATATAATAAATTAAATTATGATATATTAAATAATGTTTTTATACAAATTCGAAATTTCGTAACCATTCGAATTTTTTACCTATTTGGACCAGTACAAAATATTACTAATTTATTTTTTGAGATCTATTTAAAATCCAGTTCCGACCCGAAAACCCGATACCTATCCAAATACTGGTGACGTTCGGTTTTCGTCGTACCGACCTGTATGAAAACATTGATATTAAGATCGAATTGAATTTAACGGGTTTGAATTCAATAATTAAATTCGTTTAATAAATCGTAAAAAAATTCAAAAATAAATTAAATTACGATTAAAAATATTGATAAATAGTATATCGAGTGACCCGTAAAATAACGGGTATCAACTGATATATTTGTCATACATCCCGAATCGGAACATATATTTTCATATCAATCGGTATGTGAAATTACAATATGAAAACACCGACTAATATCCGATACTATAACTCGATACAGCCATCTATTTCACATATTGATCAATATGAAAACATATATTGTGATCCGTAGAGTATGACCGGTATATCGATTGATACCATGTATTTCATGTGTCGCCCAATATAATATTTTATCAATATTTTTATATCGTAATTTAAACATTTTTACAATGCAAATATTTTGAATTCAAACTCGTTAAAATCAATTCGATCTTAATATCAATGTTTTCATACTGATCGGTACGACGAAAAGCAGGCGACACCGGTAATTGGACCGGTATCGGATTTCCAGGTCGGGGCTTTGAAAAAAATAAAAACAATTTCTAATCGGTACGAAATTTTGGATCGATATAAAAATATTATTTAATATATCATAGTTTAATTTATTATTTATTATTAATTAATATATATAAGTTATATTTAAATTATTTAATTATTTTTATTAAAATATAGAAACACAAGTCATTTGAGTAATGCTTTTGAAATACAAGTTATTTGACTAATTTTTTATAAAACCAAACTATTCAACAAAGTAAAATTCTGGTGTGAGTTATTTGCCAAAATTTGCCCCAGTTTTTAAATATATCCAACTGGAATTACTGTTCAGAACTCAAGTAGGGCACACATCTTATCACAACCAAAAAAATAATCATTTTGGCCATTTTATTTATAATTAACACACACACATATTTAATTTTAATCCGTTCATATTTTAATTTTTTAACACACAAAAACAAATTTGTGATAATAAAAAAATATGCTAGTCATCAATTATCCTTACTTGTAACAGTTACAATATTATGATATTTATAAATTCTTTATTAGAAAATTGCATAAAATTGACCTTTAATATTTAAAATAGTGTAAAGACGATGCAATTAAAGTTTGTAAATTACTTGAGAAATCCCTTTCAAAACCGCTCAAAAATGACTCTCGAGTTAATAGTACTTGTTTTCGTCTTTTTTCGTATAAATGGTTTCGATATAGTCATAACATCTTTTCAAGGTTAATGGATCAAATACAAACTTTGGAGACATTTAAAATATTAACGAGTACAATGTCAAATATAAACAGTTTGAAAGTTTGGGGGTCAACCATGTAATTCTTAAACTTTAAGTATATGATATTTAAAACATTTTATCATATTTTGGGGCATTGCATTTACACTATTATAAAGTTTGTGGGTTAATTACAAACATCACTTAATTTTTTATATATAAAGATATATTAATATTTTTATATATAAAGATATATTAGTATTTTTATATTAATAACGATCATAATATCATTATTTTACCAAATAAATTTAAAAATTGACTATTATTATATCAACACATTCAATCCCACCCCAAATAAAATTTAAAAGGTTAAAATAAATAAACCCATCAAATAATTGAGAAGTCGTCATTCAAGCTTTCCAAAAATTATTTTAAAAATAAATAATAAAAAATAAAAAGCTGATAATTGCTGCCAGCTAATTTGGTGTAATAGTTGCTCCCTATATAACACGTTGATAAGGACTTATCTCCACTATTTATTATTATTAGAACCACGTCCATTTATTTATATTGAAACGGACTGAACAAATATCCGACAACCGGATCAAATGAGTTATTTGAATGTTTTCTTATTAGTGTGGTATACCGATCCGGATCGAACTGATACTTTGAACCGATATAAAAACATTTGTTATTTAGTTCAAAATTGTGATTTTGGCTAAAAATATTATATTAAAATTCTAAATAGTATTTTACAATAAATATTGGGAAAAATATGTTTATATTATTTAATGAAAATTGCAAATATTTGAGTTTTAGACCATTTGGATAAAAATGGCCGCAGAGTATTTGTTCCTGTGTTGTAATAGAATACGCTCACCTCCTAAACCGAGGAGAAGTCCTACATCAAACAAAGGAACAATTTGTAGCATTTCATTCTCTATAAATTAAAGTTCTATTGGTTTAATCTTTTCATTTGTTTAACCTAAAAATCTAATGCTGAAAAATAAAAAATGATATAGCTTCTTGAAATAGTAATATATATCTAACGATCATATAATGCTTCTATACAACTTTTCACTCATACATTCCTGAGATATTGTGTAAAATGTAGTAGATTTTGAATCCATTCTGTTTTTTATGGTTATTCGCGTTTGGAAAACGCAAGCGTTGAATACCGCATTGACTCGCATTTCCCAAAAGTGAGCCATTAATTTTTGTAACTTAAGGGCCAATCGAGTTTGCCAAAACCGACTCACTTTTGACAAACTCGATTGGCATTAAATTTTACATTTCCCTTAAATTTTGGTAAATTTGTTATGATATTTTATTTTATTTCAATATTTATATTTATATTTAGTTTTAAAATTTTTAATTATATTATTATTTTATTTACATATTCGTGTTATATATTGATTAATTTATGTTATCATTTAATTACATATCGATATTATATAATGTTAGTATATTTCATAATAATCATTTAATATAATTTATTGATGATGAGTCAATAAATATGATTTAAATATATTACGTAAAAATATATGTGAAATGAGATATTGAATTTCAAGATGTAAATAAAATGATAACATAAAATTAATCAATACGTTATATATACTGATTACTATTAAATGTACTAACATTATATATATCGATATGTAATTAAATGATAACATAAATTAATCAATATTATTGTGGTTAAAAAACCAGGGATATCAACAGTCGTCCGGTTCGCTAAAGAACGAACTCAGTTTTAATTTATTTGTTATGGGGGGAAACGATTATGAATAAACAATGAAATAGACACGACAAATTTAGAGTGGAAAACCCCTGGAAAAGGGAAAAAACCACTTGACTAAGAGGTGGAAACACTCTTAGTCGATTCCTTAATAAAACAGTTCATTACAAAGGAGAAGACTGATGAAAATGACGAGGCAAAAGAAAGCGCTAAGGAGAAAACAACAGAGTAATGGCTGATTCTTGCGTGTCAAAAAGGTCATGTCAATTCCGCTGTCAAGCCTTGTATTTATAGAGCTGAAATCGCATGTAATCCACGCTTTCTAACCGCCTCTGAGAAGGTTGTTGGATGTTATTTTCACATGCTAGAAAACGTGGATGTGACCGAAGCGCAGTCTGCGTGATCAAGACCGAAGCGTGGAAGGCGTGGTTGAGCCCGGAGCACAAGGCACGTGGGCTATAACAGTCTTGACCGATCCATTGGATCGGTCCCCGAAGCAATGGGCCAAATGTGTAATAGGCCTTCGATCCCCGATCACTGAGTATGGGCCTTTGGGCTAAGTGAACTTTCGGGTCCAGCTATCCTTGTCGGGTCGAACGTTTATTTTAAAGTTGGATATGAGGCCTTCATGTTAGGCTTCCGTCACTTGGGCCGGCGTAGCAAGGCTTAGGCCTAACTTAGTTCGGGGTACCAGGATCCAAAGGTCTCATCACTAGCCCCTCGGACTTTATCGCCATCGTAATGACGATGTAAGTTTGACCATCTGACTGAGTGCGTTTGAGGCAAGAATGCCCGATCGAACGAACGGAGGACCGTACCCGAACCAGTTATGACAGCGTCCATGAAGATCGATCATGCACTCAGATACCTTTCAGAAAGTTAGTTTTCAAATTGGAAAGCTGTAACGGCTATGGGCAAAAATGTAATTTGAGCTTTTAACAATAGCCTGCGCCCTTCCGTATTATGAAGGAAGGACATGTTGTCAGATTGCGACCGCCTGCAGTAGTGACGTGTCACTTGTGAGTGACCAATGTGAGAATATAAAAGTTGGGGATTTGTGTACTGTGCGACCATCGCTGCCATTTTTGCGAAAGGATTCTCAAGCCCTAGCGTCTTTGGCGATTTTGCTTTCTGCGTTTCGAAATCTCGCATTCTTTGAAGAATTTTAAGGTAATCACCTATGGCACCTCGCAAGGCTAAATATCCCCTCGTTTCCAAGATTGAAACCGAAGAACTTCGGATCAAGTTCTCTATCCCAGCCCATTACCCCATTTGGAGGGTGAAGGAAGACGTTCTGTGCTTTCTTCCTGCTGAGATGAACGTACATGCTAACGCCTTACCCATTAGCTATGTCTCCCTGATGTGCGGCCTACGGTTCCCGCTTCATCCTTTTGTGGCGGCCGTACTTCGGGAAATCAACTGCCCAACCTACGCTCTTTTTCAGGACAGTTACGTATATATAATAGATTTTATTTTTTATTGTTATAGGCAGGGGGTAGAACCGACCCTGAAACATTTTCTTAACCTCTTTTTGGTGGGATACTGAAGGGGGAAATGGTTGTTGGGGTGTCGCATATTGTATTACATAGCGACCCGAATAAAGGAATGGGTTATCGTTGACAAGGAAGATTCCCTTCATGAATGAAATCTTGATATGTCTAGATAGACATTTCGAGGAAGGACATGTTGAAGGTGTCTCCCTTAATTACTCATTCTGATATCGGGAGGTTGGATAGAACCCCATTCAACCCTTCCAATCAGGATATTGCTAATACGCTGGCAATGCTTCCTCCTCCCTAAAAACATCTTAAAAGACATACTTCGAGAGAAGAAGCTGCTAGAGATAGGGGTAGCGGGCAGGACCGGTGCCCCTGCTCCGAAGGGGATATTTTCTAGTTCGGACTCATCCGAGTTGGAGGGATCGGGTATGGACTTTTACTTATTTCAGTTCATATCTCCTAATCCTTATCGTTTTTCTTCTACAGGCTCCACAGACATGATGCCGGGGAACATAATGGTTGAGATGGCTGCTGCAGCCAAGGCTATGAAGGATGCACGGTTCCAGGCATCCAAATCAACATCAGACACCCCTGTAGAGTCTACCCAATCGGTGGGAGGTTCCAGCAGCCAGAGGCTCGGACCCTCGATGGTGGAGGTGGATGAGGTGATTTCGACAAGAATCCGCTCGTTAGGTCTATCCGCCAAGTATAAGATCGGGAATGATTCACCCATGGATCTTAACGTCGTGCGGTTGTTGCTGCAGGGGGTGCTAAGAGTTGAGGATGTCACCCATCTTCCTACTTGGAGGAGAGTATGTCGAGGCCCCATCTGCCTCAAGATAGAAGCAAGCGGGCACCCGAAGTAGTTCAAACGGCTGAAGAGGGACGAAGAACAGGCTGAAGCCCCGATCCCTAAGAAAGGGATCTCAATTGGTGGGACATTTGTCCCCGTGCCATCAGATCCCGAACTGGTCAGGGGGGATCCAAGAGATGGTTGCCTCTGTCTCGAAGGTCCGAGGACCTAAGAGAACTCCGGTGTCATGGAAGGATGTCATGCTGGAGGAATATAGGCTGATGGCACGAAAGAACCCAGCCGAATTGGATGGCTCCATCCCCAGTTTGGTGGCCGCTTATATAGAATCCCAGGCGACGGTAAATAATCTTTGCATTTCATCACTTAGGTAGGATTTCGGATCTGAACATGATCCTTTCTTACAGACATGCGAAGAAGTCTGGACCTTGCTTCTACCATCCAGCTAAGTCGAAGCTCTGCTTCGGCTTATGAAGATATGAATGATCAACTTGCTCTAGCTCAAAGGCAAGTTGAGATCAAGCAAAAGAAGCTGGAATCGGCATGGGAGGAAAGGGACCGTTTGAACGGAGATCTGTTAGGAGCGGACACTCAAATTTCGCTTGTCACTTCTCAAGCAGCGGAGTGGGAAGCAAATTATAAGGAAACCCAGTCGGCTGCTAACTCCGAAACGGCCCGAGTTTTGGAACTAGAGCGTCAGATATAGGAGCTATCTGACGAGAGCAACAGACTTCTCATTCGGTCCCAGGAGGAGAAAGATGCATTGAATGAAGAATTGGTTAGGAGCAAGGAAGCAATTGAAGGAGCGGTCCGGGAGGCCCTATTGGGTTTTTCCCGATCACCGCTAATGTTTGCCTTAGCGGCAAACGTCTATGGATCAAACGTATCCCAGTACATGGACAATATGAAGGGCCAGATAGTTAGCAAGTTTGGTCTGGATTCCGAAGATGAGCGCTGGGAGACGATCGATCCCCTAACCTGGGACGAGAACTTCAAAGAGATCACAGTTTTGGATGAACTTCCATTGGATAAGGATCCCACCTTCCCTCTGTTTGACGTAATGGAGAAATCTGTCAACGAGGTGGTTGAGGAGAAGGATAGGAAACTGGATGATCTTAAGGCATGGATCGCGGAGAAGTCCAGGGCAGCAGATAAGGAGGAAGACAGATAGATTAGGTTCATATCTTAGGTCCCCCCTTCTGTATTTTGTATATTGTATCTATCATCTTTCAATATATTTTTTCTTCTAAGTATAAGTTCGGGGTCCATACTGAACCAGAACCTTTCCGTCATCTTAACTTAGATTGGAATCTTGCTAGGCTTAATAAGTTAGGGAATTTTAATCGCATTAACAAATCACTCTTTATTCCGTCTCAATCAAACATCATGAGTTTGGCGGTGTTGCATTGGATCTTTATGAGTCTCATGGCAAGCTTTATCGAAACCCCTGTTCTAATAAAAGTCCCGTGTCATGCTTCGGTCAAGCCCCAGTTTTACATAAGTCCCCGTATAGGCTTGCATTTACGCTTTGACTGGCTAACTATGTTATTTTTATCTCGTTTATGGCTAAGTACAAAGAAGCAAGAGTTATTTCCGAAGGGTGGGTGACGTCGAAGGGGAGATTAAGTTCGCAGTAAGTTCTGGGAGTTTTGCATTCCATCTAATTACTCAACAAGCGTGGAAGCATCTGACTCGTCAGAGCGGTAACAACTACTTGAAAGCCTTATGGATGGACTGCTATGGTCATCAGTCCAAACTAGTCCAGAAAATCCAACTTCAAGATCGATCACTCACATAGCTGGAAATAATTTATATTGCATATGTTGTATCTTTTTCATAATATGAGAAACATTTTTATGGTTCAGAATTGCCACTAATGTCAAAGATTTTACAAAAAATATCGACTTAAGTTCATAACAATCCAAGTTCGGGGGATCTCATTCCCATCCACTGTTTCCAACTTATAAGCCCCAACCCCTAAGTTTTTCACAACTCGGTAAGGTCCCTCCCAGTTTCTGTCCTGCTTTCCAAAGTTTCTCTGAACTCTCACATTCATGAGAACAAGGTCCCCTTTTGAAAATTCTCTGGGTAAGACACGCTTATTATTGGCCCACTCCATAGTTCGTTGATAAGAACACATGGGCGCATAGATATCATTTATTTTTTCCTCAATCATTTCAAGATCTAGGGACCTCCTTTCATAATTCAGATGCTCGTCATATTGAGTTATCCGATGTGATCGTATGGCGACCTCAATTGGACTGACTGCTTCAGACCCATACACCAAAAAGAATGGAGATTCTTGGGTCGTAGAGCTGGGTGTAGTCCTATAAGCCCATAAAACCTCGTAGATATGATCGGACCACTTTCCTCCCAAGTCTTCCAACTTAGTTTTTAATCCCTTCAGGATAACTTTGTTGGAAACCTTCGTCAATCCGTTGGTTTAGGGGTGAGCCATTGACGAAAAATGCTGAACGATACCCAATTTGATACAAAGATCCCGTATGGACTTTCAGCGGAATTGGAGCCCATTATCTGATACGAACGCTTTGGGAACTCCAAAACGGCTTATAATGTTTCTCCACAAGTTGTGTTTCACCACTTTCTCTGAGATAATAGTCATTGCCTCAGCTTCGATCCATTTGATATAATATTCAACGGCCACAATACAGAACTTCCATTGCATTACTGATTGGGGAAAAGGTCACAAGATATCAATCCCCCACATGTTGAATGGACAATGGAGTGGGGTCACTGATAAAGGTGCTCCGGGAAATTGCGGGATCGGAGCATGGTACTGACACGCAGCACAACGTCTAGTGTATTTCTTAGCATCCTCAAGAAGCGTCGGCCAAAAATACCTAGCCCTGATAACGTGATGATATAGGGATACGGGCTCCAGAGTGTATAACACATATCCCCTCGTGAACATAAATCATGACGGCCTCAGCCTCAATAGGGGATAGACATCGCAAGAGCGGTCCTTCAAAACTTTTCTTAAATCATCCACGTGGATTCCCCTGGAGAGTAAATAGCATTAACATTCAAACTCTGGAGTTCATGGCATAAAGCTCCAACTTCATCAATTGACTTTTCGGTCACAGATATCTCAACCAATGGTCGATCCTGAATATGGACTGATACGGTGCCCGGTTCAATGCCTGCAGCCAATCTGGCTAACGCATCGACAACTTTATTTTGTTCTCGAGGCACATGGTCAAGTGAGAATTCACTGAACTTCTTTGATAACTCCATAACTTTAGCGTGATACAGCTTCATCGTGAACTCATGTGTTTCAAATCTTCATGCGAACTGTTCTACCACCAACTTAGAATGTGAGAACATTCGCACTTTGGCAACTCCCATCTTTCGGGCTAGGGTCATTCCCAACAATACAACCTCATATTCTACCACGTTATTTGTTCCAGAGAATAAGAACTTAACTGTGGAATGGATAACATCGCATTGCATCGTAGTAAGGGTAATGTCCGCCCCTTTTCCTCTGAAGGTCGATCCATCAAGATAAATGTTACATCAGTCGTCCTCTTGGTTTAAGAATATGGCTGATCGGATCATTTCGACCACGAAATTAGTGAGGCCTATGTAACGATCGTAAACCGGCCCTAACAATGTCTATGCGCAAGTGAAATAAAACAAAACATTTTAACAAAACACAATTCGAATCCGAGGAAATGTCATCGTTTTTCAAAGTACAACTAGATAGTTAAAACAACAAAAACAAACTCAAAAGGGTTGACTCGTACGGTGGACGATCGACGACCTCAGTTCCAATGCCACCTAAGCCTCCAGTCCTCCCCCTACAAAATCTGTAAAACGGTCATAGTTTATTAAAGGAAACTTCTGTAAGATATATGTAATTTGTAAGATTTTATCCCTTTCTCTCTCCTTCTTTTAGCTTACTTAATCTCTTATCATTTCCTTTCTTTTTCTTTTATATTTCCTCTCCTTATCCTTTATGGTTTTCTACTATGATCGGTTTTTACATGCCCGACAACATGTCTCACCCAAACCAATCGTTAGCTATAAGTTGGCTCGACGAGAATATATGCTTCCCTTCTCCGGTCAGGAACTCGGGCGCTACACCGTTCCTATCCGGTTCCGTTCGGCTCTGTTGTGCGCACAATTCTGTTTTGGAGAACTCGTGTATTCTTTCCTCGGACATGTCCTACCTGTGGCTGATCGTGCTCATGAACACGATGCCGGGTTTGGTGTTCTCACCTCGCCCCGAGATTTCTGTTTCTTTTTCTCAGTTCACGCTCCTCTCGATTCGATTTAGTATACGTTTAAATTCCTAACTGTGAACCTTCTTTTAATTTACTATGTTTGCTCCGCTTACCTGATCGTCCTATCGCCTGATGCTTCTTTGTTCCCTACTCCCCTAGGATTTGCGATGAATTGCACTAGGGTCCACAATTTACAGCCAAATCGAGTGTTGCTCTTCGCATTCACGATAAGTTGCATTTCGGTCCTTAATTTCCGCAACAATTTGCATACAGATTCATTTTCGCGATAATTGCACCACAGCCCTCGAATCCGCGACAATTTACACGTGAGCCCTTGAAATTCACGATAATTCTGCAACTCAATCCATTTTCGCTGCAATTTTGCAAACGAATCACAAAATCGCGACAAATTGCTTCTTGGTCCAGAAATCGCGATAATTTGCTCTTTGGTCCAGAAATCGCGATAATTTGCTCTTTGGTCCAGAAATCGTGATAATTTGCAGCAGTCCTCAGTTTCGCGATAATTCTTCCCTTTACCCTGGTTTTCGCGATAATTCTCTCCTTGGCTTGATTTCCGCGATAATTCTCTCTTTGCCCCAATTTCTGCGATAATTTCAATTCCTCTCGAATTTTCTCACGTTTTTTGTGCCAAATGACCTTTATTTTCCCATTCCACTCCTATTTATAGGTTTCTTAACTTGTCTAAATGACCTTTTAATCCCTCCTTCTAAAATTCTCTCTTCTTATATTAAATTACTAAACTACCCCTCATTTCATATTTTTAACAAAAATTAATGCGATTCTAACCTGTCCGAGTTTCGTTTGTGCCGCCTTTCTGGGTCGTTACATCATTCCCACCTTAAATGAAGTTTCGTCCCGAAAATCGTGCATACCACTCTTCCATCACCTCTGGTGCTTCCGCAACTATTTCGTGCTCGGTTTCCCATGTAGCTTCCCCTTCTCCTTGGTTCGACCATTGTACTTTTACCATGGGAATCACTTTGTTGCGTAGTTTCCTCTCCATCCTGTCAATATCCTTATTGGCCTCTCCTCGTATGTTAGTTCCGGAGTCAGCGTTACTTGTTCCGCGGCGCGTTCTTGTTTGCCTTCCATTAAGCTTTTCCTCAGTTGAGATATGTGGAATATATCATGTATGTTCCTCATCTCATCGGAAAGTTTAAGTTTGTATGCCAGCTTCCCGATTCTCTTCAACACCTCGAAGGGTCCTATATATCGTAGGCCTAATTTTCCAGAACGTGCTGTTCTTAGGACCCCCTTCATGGGTGATGATATTACCCGGGTATATTCTCTTGTGTTTATCCTTACGCGGGGGCTCGTCCGACGTGGTTATTGGTATTTTCGGTATTTTTATATTTTTATCGGATGGCATTCTCAAGTGGTATTCTCGCAATTCTGGCTCGCTGGGCCCCGTATAAAGTTTCTGTAAGCATTTTGAGATGTTTCGGGTCATTTCAGCCCCGGACTGGGCCAGGGGTATTTTCGTAATTTGCCACCCGGGAGCGCACCGGTCGGGTGCAATGATGTCATGTGGCTGCGTATTCGCTATCTGAAGGCAAAGAACTGACATACGAGGTTCTCGGGAATTTTCAGATTGTATTTCCGACTAATATCTTGTCCGGGTTGGTTCCCGAAGCTTCGGGATCAACATGACATTTATTATATTATAATTGGGAATATTTAATTATTTTGGGCTAAGAGTAGTAAACTAGGCTTATGGGCTCAAGTGAGTGGGTTTTGGGCTGGATTTCTCTATAAATACAAGGTCCGGTGCACTTGGCCAGATTCGGACTTTTATCACTCTTCCCAAGGCAGAACTTTACCTCCCACTCGCGTCCAAATGCGTCCAGCCGCGCCCAATCGTGTCTGGCCGCGTCCAGTCGCGCCCAGCCGCGCCCCGCGCCTAGCCGCATCCAGTTGCACAGAGCCGCGCCCAGTCGTGCCTAGTCGCGACCAATCGAACGCGAAAGCAGAGCTGCCTGCCTGCACTGTTCACTCGCGTCCAGTCGAACGTAACTGACACTGTTCACTCGCGCCCAGTGGAATGCGACTGCAGATTTGATCATTTCTCGAGCCGTTTTTGCCCGTATTATCATTATCACCTCATTGTACTTGTACCGCTTGATGATTATAGTGGAAACCAAGGTAGAGCTTTGCTCTCCCGAGGACGTAAGCTCACACATTGTGGGCCCAACCTCGTATATCGCTCGTGTCCTCACAACAATCTAATTTCGAGTAAATTATAAATTGACTGATCTAAAAATAAATACCCAAAATATTTTTAGACTATATCAGGTGACACTTTCAGGTACGCTCTATTGCCGACTTCCAGCTCCATTGGTCGTCTCTTCAAATCTGCCCAGCTTTTGTATCGGTCCTGTGCAATTTTCATGTTTTTCCTCACAATGGCGACCTTCTCTCTTGATATCTCCACTAATTCCGTCCCCGTGAGTCTCCTTTCCCCGATTTCGTCCCAGCACAGAGGCGTCCTACATTTTCTTCCATACAGTGCTTCGTAGGGTGCCATCGCAATACTGCTTTGGTAACTGTTATTGTACGCGAATTCTGCCAATGGTAGGAATTCTTCCCAGCTCCCGCTAAACTCCTTCACACATGCCCTGAGCATATCCTCTAAGATCTGGTTGGTCCTCTCTGTTTGTCCGTCCGTTTGGGGGTGATATGCGGTGCTCATCGTAATTCTGGTTCCAAGTGACTGTTGCAAACTTTGCCAGAATCTGGAGGTAAACCTTGGATCTCTATTCGACACAATGCTTACAGGAATCCCATGAAGTTTGACAATGTTATCGATATATATCCTGGATAAGCGATCAATCCCATCTGTAACTTTGATTGCTATAAAGTGTGCAGCTTTCGTTAGTCTATCGACTATCACCCAAATCGCATCGTTCTTCCGCGGGCTTCTCGGTAACCCCACCACGAAATCCATTCCGATGTGATCTCTTTTCCATTCCGGAATGTCCAGGGGTTGTAGCTCTCCACCCGGTCTTTGATGTTCCGCCTTTACTCTCTGACACGTATCACATCGTGCCACATAAGTTGCTATATCGTTTTTCATACCGTTCCACCACCAATGTGTCTTCATGTCCCGATACATTTTTGTGCTACCCGGGTGGATAGAGAATGGCGAGCAGTGTGCTTCATCCATGATTTTCGCCCTTAGTTTTGGGTCGTTTGGAACGCAGATACGCCCCTGTATACGGACGCTTCCATCCGTAGCGATTGCCATCATTTGGTCGTTGTTCTGTGATATCTCGTTTTTCCACTTGGCTATCTCGGTGTCCAATCCCTGCGCGTCCCTGACTTCGTCGAGTATATGAGGTCTAACAGTTATGTTATTTATCACTGCTTCTGTCGATTCCACTATCTCCAGCTGCAACTCTTCCATCTGTTTTGTCAATGGTTTAGATAGTAGACCTTGAGTCTTTCGACTTAGTGCATCCGCTACTTGATTCGTCTTTCCCGGGTGATACTGGATTGTGACGTCGTAGTCCTTGATCAATTCCAACCATCGCCCATGTCTCATATTCAATTCTTTCTGTGTAAACAAATATTTCAAGCTTTTGTGATCGGTATACACCTCGCATTTCGCCCCGTACAAGTAATGTCTCCATAATTTTAGGGCGAACACCACCGCCGCCGGTTCTAGGTCGTGTGTTGGGTAGTTGACCTCATGTTCTTTGAGCTGTCGCGACGCATACGCGATGACCTTTTCTTCCTGCATTAGGACACACCCTAGTCCTTCATTTGATGCGTCACTGAATATGGTGAACTCTCTACCTTGTTTAGGCAGCACCAGTACAGGTGTACAGGTTAAACTCTTTTTTAATTCTTAGAAACTTTCCTCGCACCTGCTGTCCCACACGTATTTCATGTCCTTTTTGGTGAGGTTAGTCAGGGGTTTTGCTATCCGGGAGAATCCCTCGATAAACCTTCGATAGTAACCAGCTAAGCCCATAAAACTCCTGATTTCCTTTGAGTTCCTAGGTCGTGGCCATCCTATGATTGCCTCCACTTTCGAGGGGTTTACCCTTACCCCTTCTCCTGATATGACATGGCCAAGGAACGAGATGCTGGTCATCCAAAATTCGCATTTACTGTATTTTGCATACAATTCCACTCTCCTCAATGTTTGTAATATCAATCTCAAGTGTTGTTCGTGTTGTTCCATGTCCTTCGAATACACCAATATGTCGTCGATGAAAACCACCACGAATTTGTCCAAGTATTGTCGAAAGACTCTATTCATCATATCCATGAAAACAGCTGGTGCGTTGGTCAACCCGAATGGAACGACCGTACACTCGTAGTGACCGTATCTTGTTCGTATGGTTGTTTTTGGAATGTCGGTCTCCCTTACTCTGACTTGGTGGTATCCTGATCTTAGATCCAACTTCGAAAATACTGTAGCTCCTTATAGCTGATCAAATAAGTCGTCAATTCGAGGAAGCGGGTATCGATTCTTGATGGTTACCTTGTTTAGTTCACGATAGTCGTAACATAGCCTTAGCTCTCCATCTTTCTTCTTCACGAATAGGACCGGTGCGCCCCAAGGGGAGCTACTCGGTCGTAGATATCCTTTCCCCAATAGGATTCTATCTGTTTCTTTAGTTCCAACATCTCCTTTGGCGCTAGCCGGTATGGGCTTAGAGATTGGCTGGGTACCCGCAAGGAGCTCAATCTCCAATTCCACTTCCCTTGCTGGGGGTTGGCCCGGCAGTTCTTCTGGGAATACGTCCCGAACTCACAAACCACTGGAATGTGGCTCAAATCGATTTTCTCTATCCCCATTGTAACTGAAGCCAAATATCCTGCACACATCCAATGTTTGTCTCTCCCATCTTCTATCGGCTTGCGGATCACATCGAAAACTTCCTCCTCTGGTCCTTTAAATGAGATCTTTCGCTCCTTGCACTTCACCTACGCGTCGTGTTTAGAGAGCCAGTCCATCCCAGTATGACATCGAAGCCCATGCATCCTAACTCGATCAAATCGGCTCTCGTCCTCACGGTTCCTATCTCTATTATACATTCTTTGTGGACCCTTTTTGCTTCTAGGGTTTGCGGTCCAGGCGTTTTAACCGTTATTTTAGCGCGGTTCCCTTCGGTTCCGAATTGCCGCGCTAATTTCTCCGAAACGAACGAATGTGTTGCTCCACAGTCAAATAGTACATAAGCGGTAAAGCCATTAATTAATAATGTACCTGCCACGACGTCCTCAGCCTCTGATGCATATTCCCTGTTTACCGCAAATACTCGGGCGTTTCCAGTGGCTCTCTCCCTTGTTGTCGTTTATGCTTTCCTCTTCTTGGGGCAGTCCCGCGCATAATGTCCCTCGTTTCCGCACATGTAGCACACGTTACTTCCGACGCGGCATTCCCCATAGTGACCCCTCTTACACTTAGGTCAAGTCGGCCTTGTGGGAGGTCCCAGTGCTGGTCCTACACTCTCTGTGTTGCTCTTTCCTTTCCATGCCCCTCGGTCGCAAAAATCCATTTTAGCTCCCCCCTTGGTTCGTTCGTTGTCTAACCTCCTGAATCCCCCATCCACTCGCACTGCGGCCGCTACTAGACTCGAGAATTCCTCATCGTCCCTACTGTACATGGCTAGTCTGATCTTTTCATTTAGCCCCTCCGTGAAACGGTGCATCTTCTTTTGTTCACTCCCCATAACCTCGGGGGCGTATCTACCCAATTCGACAAACTCCTGCATATAATCCATGACCGTACGATTCCCTTGTGTGAGCCTGTCGAATTCTGCTCTCCCTTCAGAATATAATAGTCCCTTCGTCCATGGAATCGGAATATAATAGTCCTTTTTAGTCCCTTCAGAATATAATAGTCCATGAATGCCTCCCTAAACTTCGTCCATGGAATCGGGCCTCCCTTCAACAAGGATGCCGAGAAACTTCCCCACCAGTGGGCGGTACTCCCGTCGAGCCATAACGGCGCCAGCCCCGATCTCATCTCAGCCGGTGCCTCCACCAAGTCGAGTTTCTCCTCCAGTCGGATCATCCATGCTTCTGCATCTTCCACCTTACCCCCTGAGAAGCTGTTCATTCCCGCTTTCTTCAATGCTTCGTTGTAGTACATGCGACTCTTCCCCCTTGCGTGTCCCCGGGTGTCGTCTAAATTGTTTGTCTCCCTCCCCTGGCCTTGCATCACGGTGTTCACCAACGTTGTAGCCATGGTTTGGAATATGTCTCTCAAGTTATCATGGCTGATGGTAGTAGGGGTGTTCGAGTCCATGATTGGGGTTTCAGGTGTCGGTGCTTGCTCTGACCCTTCACTTGGTGTCCCTTAGTTGACGCGTGCTCTTGTTCTTGGTGCCATCCTGAAAATTGCCTATTAGTTCCATACCCATCTATTAGCGCTCTTCTACGTCTAGTTATCTTTCTATTGCCTATGGTCGATCGTCCTCTACGGCTTAGGTTACGCTCCTATGCTAGCTTCGGATCGTCTCAACACCAATTTAGTGTCGAGAAATGGCTCCGATACCATTTGTAACGATCGTAATCCGGCCCTAACAATGTCTATGCGCAAGTGAAATAAAACAAAACATTTTAACAAAACACAATTCGAATCCGAGGAAATATCATCATTTTTCAAAGTACAACTAGATAGTTAAAACAACAAAAACAAACTCAAAAGGGTTGACTCGTACGGTGGACGATCGACGACCTCAATTCCAATGCCACCTAAGCCTCCGGTTCTCCCCCTACAAAATCTGTAAAACGGTCATAGTCTATTAAAGGAAACTTCTGTAAGATATATGTAATTTGTAAGATTTTATCCCTTTCTCTCTTCTTCTTTTAGCTAACTTAATCTCTTATCTTTTCCTTTCTTTTTCTTTTATATTTCCTCTCATTATCCTTTCTGGTTTTCTACTATGATCGGTTTTTACATGCCCGACGACATGTCTCGCCCAAACCAACCGTTAGCTATAAGTTGGCTCGACGAGAATATATGCTTCCCTTCTCCGGTCAGGAACTCGGGCGCTACACCGTTCCTATCCGGTTCCGTTCGGCTCTGTAGTGCGCACAATTCTGTTCTGGAGAACTCGTGTATTCTTTCCTCGGACATGTCCTACCTGTGGCTGATCGTGCTCATGAACACGATGCTGGGTTTGGTGTTCTCACCTCGCCCCGAGATTTCTTTTTCTTTTTCTCAGTTCACGCTCTTCTCAATTCGATTTAGTATACGTTTAAATTCCTAACTGTGAATCTTCTTTTAATTTACTATGGTTGCTCCGCTTACCTGATCGTCCTATCGCCTGATGCTTCCTTGTTCCCTACTCCCCTAGGATTTGTGATGAATTTCACTAGGGTCCACAATTTACAGCCAAATCGGATGTTGCTCTTCGTATTCATGATAAGTTGCGTTTCGGTCCTTAATTTCCGCAACAATTTGCATACAGATTCATTTTCGCGATAATTGCACCACATCCCTCGAATCCACGACAATTTACACGTGAGCCCTTGAAATTCGCGATAATTCTGCAACTGAGTCCATTTTCGCTGCAATTTTGCAAACGAATCACAAAATCGCGACAATTTGCTTCTTGGTCCAGAAATTGCGATAATTTGCTCTTTGGTCTAGAAATCGTGATAATTTGCAGCAGTCCTCAGTTTCGCGATAATTCTTCCCTTTACCCTGGTTTTCGCGATAATTCTCTCTTTGCCCCAATTTCCGCGATAATTTCAATTCCTCTCGAATTTTCTCACGTTTTTTGTGTCAAATGACCTTTATTTTCCCATTCCACTCCTAATTATAGGTTTCTTGACTTGTCTAAATGACCTTTTAATCCCTCCTTCTAAAATTTCCACTTCTTATATTAAATTACTAAACTACCCCTCATTTCATATTTTTAACAAAAAATTAATGCGATTCTAACCTGTCCAAGTTCCGTTTGTGCCGCCTTTCTGGGTCGTTACAACCTTAGTCTTGATCGCCCTTCGGGGTAAGAACTCCAGATACATGGAGTTGATTTTGATTGCCCACTTTTCCAATCTCTCATTGGGATCCGTATGATTCAGGACTGCCTTCAAAGGCTAATCAGTATAAACATAAACCTTTCGGCCTTCGAAATAATGTTTCAACTTAAATATAGCTTTCAGCAAAGCCAGCATGAACTTTTCCAGAGTAGTGTATCTAGTTTCGGCCGATACCAGAGAGTGACTCACATAATAAACAGATATGTGAACGTCATCCTTAATGGTAACTAGAGCTGCGCTGATTGCGTCCTCTGATACAGCTAGATTTAATCCCAAAGGTTCATCGCAAGTCGGGCTCACTATCACAGGAGGAGTACTTAAATAAGTCTTCAAATCTGAGAAGGTCTGATCACACTCTTCGGTCCAATCCAGATGACTTGCTTTCCTCAATACTCTAAAAAAGGGCATAGCCCGATCCTTGGATCTAGAAATAAACCTGCTTAGCGCTACTAATCAGCCAGTAAGCGTTTGAGATTCTCTCTTATTTCTCGGAGGCTGCATATCAATGATCGCCTGAACTTTCTCAAGGTTAACCTCTTTGCCTTTCTAAGAAACATAATATCCTAAGAATTTTCCACTTCGGATCCCGAAGCAGCATTTGTTCGGATTTAGTTTGAGTTTATATTTGCGGCATACTTCGAAACAACGATACAAATAAGAAATATGGTCTTCATCATTCATAGATTTGACAATCATATCATCAACATACACTTCCATCATGTGGCTTATCAGATCTCTAAAGATTTTATTGATCAACCTTTGGTATGTTGCTCCAGCGTTCTTCAAGCCTAATGACATAACTACATAGCAATAAACGCCATCTTCGGTCATGAATGATGATTTTTTTTATCTTCCTCAACAATAAAGATCTGATGATACTCGGAGTAAGCGTTCACGGTACTCATCATTGTGCTGCCACCACAGCATACACCAAACAGTCAATATGTGGCAGGGGGAAAGGATCCGACTCACAACTTTTGTTGACGTCGGTCAAGTCCATAAACATCCTCCAGTTCCCATCAGCTTTGGAGACCACTACCGGGTTCACAACCCATTCAGTGTAGTGGATCTCTCTGATAAATCCCGACCACAGCAGTTTGTTCATCTCAGCCCGGATAATTTCAATTTTCTCAGGAGAATAGCGTCTCATCTTCTACCTAATAGGCTTTTTTCCAGGCTTGGTGTTGATCTGTTCACTTTCGGATCGGTCTATCCCCGGAACATCGTCCGGGGTCCAAGCGAATATGTTCACATGGCTTCTCAGCAAGTGGACCAACTCTTTCTCAAAAGATGGGGCCAAATGTTCCCCGATGCGTGTTGTCTTGGTTGAGTCATCATCAACCAAATTGATCAGCTTGAACCCAACGGGTTCCATAACTTGCCTTAGGTGTGGTGGCTCTTCAAGCAAATCCACCCGAGCCCTCTTAGTCGGTGCCAAAGTTCGGCACGAGCTCATGTAGCACTATCTTGCTACTTTTTTATCCCCTTTTAAAGAAATAATTCCGTGGGCAGAGTGGAACTTAAGCATCATGTGATAAGTAGAATGGACAAAATCAAAATTATTGATACCGGTCCGTCTGATAATGGCGTTGTCAGCCAAATCAACTTCAACGACAATGAATTCCAAGGTCTCGGTTGGGTCCTTGCATTGATCTTCTAGAGTAACTGGGAATAGAATTTTCCTGTATGGAATAACGCTCCTCTGGCCGAAAGCCCAGAGGGTAATATTGGCGATAGGGAGATCATGACCGGCCGCTCCCAACATTTCTGCTACTTAGCGCTTCATCAAATTCACGAAGCCCCGGTATCCACTAAGATCCTGTGGACCAGACGATTAGAAATAATTCCAATGATGATGAGAGGATCATCACATGGATCAATCATTCCTTCCCGATTAGCCGCGGTGAACGTAATAGTGCCCTTGAAAGAAGAGGACCGCTCAGTCGGTTCATACTTAACCAGCGCCACATATTCTAAGTTCTCAACTGAATCTTCGCGCGCTGCTCTCTTTCGGTCCCAGACCGATTCATTGATTTTTATTCCCCCGGAGATAACATAAATATCTCCGGCCACTTCTCTTTCTCTGTGCACCGCCTCATTCTGAGGAGGCTGGGTATCTATTTCAGCAGGTGGAGAAGCGAGTTGCTCCTGTCTCCCACCTTCATTTTGCGGGGATCTGCCCCCACGACCCCACCATCTCCTTCTTCATCCCTGGCCATGGTTCTCTCGACCGTGCTAGCCTCTGTCTTGTTCTGGTGGAGGGGGCCTTCGGTCCTCTGTCCGATCATTATAATTTCGGGGCTGTCTCCGATTATCCCTTCCCCTCGGCCTGTGACGATTGTCACCTTGATGGCCCCTTCGCGGAGATTCAGCTCGTTTGCCCTTATGATCACTTTGATCAGGCCACTCCTTATGCATTGCCACTACAGTCTCTTGCAACAGCGAGCACTTCAGCGTCGGGTGATCGCGATTATGATGCAGCTCGCAATACACCTAATTGTCCTCCTTCTTCGGGGGGACATTCTTCTCAGTTACAGCTGCTACTTCTCGCGGTTGCTTCTTAGGGTAAGAAACCCTATGATCACCTACGGGTTCAGAGTTCCCGCTAGGCTTCCGATAACTTGCTGCTAGGCGCTTCATCCACCTTAATGTACTTTTTGATTTTCTGAAAGAGCTTTCCCAAGGTAGATGGTGGACTCTTTACCAAATTGGGCGAAAGGCCCCACGGTCCCAGGACTTGCTGCAGAATATTGATTTTGTCCCAAAGCTCCAGCTTGATACCCCAAGCGGTTATGTTGAACTTCTCCACGAAGTACCGGAGACTCATCTTTGTCTGGATATATTTCAACTGGTATAATTTCTGCCTTCTTCGAGGCGATCCTACATTCGGGGCAAACTGTTCAGAGAAATCTAGGATAAATCCGCCATACGATTGTATGGATCGGGCCGGCAAGTTCTTGAACCAGGTTCGGGCATCGCCTTGTAGTCCGGCCGCAAAGATGCGGCACTTCAGTGAATCAGAAGCCCGAACGATTCACATTCTTAATTCAAAATCTGCGAAGTGATCGATCGGATCTCCGTCGCCACGAAACGTCGGCAACCCCTCGGAGTTGCGATAATGTCGATCTTGGACTGTCGCCCAGATCTCTTCCGAGAAAAGGAGCATTAAATCTCCCAACGCGGTGGAAAGACCTCCAGATTTCTGGGATGACGCTTGGGCCACATGTAGGTTGTGCCACCAGTCGTCATCCTTGCTCCGCCTGATCGGGGCCTCCATTACCCTGTTGAATAAACCAGGATTATGCCCATGATTGGGTCCGCAAACCCTTTTGCGTACGCATGCTTTCCAACTCTCTGGTGAGTTCGTCGATACGCCTTTGCATTCGTTCCTGATTAGTTCCAGGAACGGGAGTTGGAGCTCTAGTTGGAGGGGGCGAAGTAGATCGATATCTCGGCTTCCTCATTATTACACCGCGCCTAATAATCTTCCTCTTCATTGGAGCTTCACGCGTCAGGGTCACTCTCGTACCCTGTATTTGTAAGAACATGGCTTGTAACAGCTGGTGGTTCCGTCCCACTCCTCTCCGACGTAATTTCCAGTATCACTCTCCTGACAACAGCCTCCAGATCCTGTAAAGATAACGTTGAAGCTGGAAGACTGTTGGGAAGCACGTCGCTGTCGTTCGTCGAAGTTCCAGTTGCCATGCCTTTGATTACCTTATCCCAGGGAGAAACCTCAAATGGGGATTAGAAAATCGTCCCCACGGACGGTGCCAAACTGTTGTGGTTAAAACCATGGATATCAACAGTCGTTCGGTTCGCTAGAGAACGAACTCGGTTTTAATTTATTTGTTATGGGGGAAACGATTATGAATAAACAAGGAAATAGACACGGTGAATTTAGAGTGGAAAACCCCTGGAAAATGGAAAAAACCACTTGACTAAGAGCTAGAAACACTCTTAGCCGATTCTTTAATAAAACAGTTCATTACAAACGAGAATGATGATGAAAATGACGAGGCAAAAGAAAGCTTTAAGGAGAACACATCAGAGTAATGGCTGATTCTGGCGCATCCAAAAGGTCATGTCAATTCCATCGTCAAGCCGTGTATTTATAGAGCTGAAATCGCGTGTAATTCACGCCATGTAACCGCCTCTGACAAGGTTGTTGAATGTTGTTTTCACATGCTAGAAAACGTGGATGGAACCGAAGCTCAGTCTATGTGATCAGGACCGAAGCGTGGAAGGCGTGGTTGAGCCCGGAGCACAAGGCACGTTAGCTGTAACCGTCTTGACCGATCCATCGGATCGGTCCCCGAAGCAATGGGCCATATGTGTTATTGGCCTTCGGTCCCGATCACTGAGTATGGGCCTTTGGGCCAAGTGGACTTTCGGATCCTTGTCGGGTCGAACATTTATTGGAAGTTGGATCTGGGGCCTTCAAGTTTGGCTCAAGTTTGGCTTCCGTCACTTGGGACGACGTAGCAAGGCTTAGGCCTAATTTAGTTCGGGGTACCAGGATCCGAAGGTTTTATAAAAAAATATAACACGAATATGTAAATAAAATAATAACATAACTAAAAATTTTAAAACTAAATATAAAATATTGAAATTAAATAAAATATCATAACAAATTTGCCAAAATTTAAGATAAAATGTAATGCCAATCGAGTTTGCCAAAAGTGAGCCGCTTTTGGCAAACTCAATTGGCTCTTTAATTTCAAAAATTAATGGCTCGCATTTGGGAAATACAAATTACCACAAAAAATATGATGAATTCAAAATTCACCCCATTTAAACAATATTCCATACATTCCTTATGTCATACAAAAATAAATCCACATGAACTTACATGCGTGTTTTCATACATTGTCTAACTCCAATTTATTAAGTATTTATGTAATGCATTTAGATTGAGAAAGAAAGATTTCTTTTTGTGTTTGTTAATTTGTAGACCTAAGTAAAAATATAACTTATGTTGGGAAAATTTCCTATGGAGAATAAACAATGTACACATTAACTCTGTAATACCAAAGATAATATCACCAACGTACACGTGAACAAATAGAATATCGGAATTTTCACATAGAATAAATTATTTTGTCAACGGAGTCTTTCATAAAACCATACTTCGATAAATAATCGCTTAATCCTTCAAATCATGCCCTAGTAGTTTGTTTTAAATCATACAATGTATTATTCACTTGTACACAAATTTTTATCTCTTCGAAACCACCAAGATATTTCACATAGACATACTAATAATAATGCCACATAAAAAATGCACTTTAACATTCATTTGATACAATTTGAAGTTTTTAAAAGCATCAAATGCAAGTAATAATCTTGTAGAATCCAAGATTTCAAAATTTCAAAATAGTCAATATATTCTTCTTCTTTATTGTAACCTTGTGGTGCAAGTATTGATTTATATTTCTAAAAATCCATTTCATAAATGAACTTAGCACTAGCAAAACTGGATTCCATGAAAAGAACAACAATTATAGTTTGGTTCGTTGTGGGACTTACTTAAACAATTATTACGAATTTTACATCGAATAAAATCAAGTTTGAGTTGGATAAAGTGGAAATTGGCGATTCAGGAGAGCTGCCACATGACTTGAGAAGAACGCCGTGATGAAAAGGGGAAAGCCCAAGTGGTTGAAGTGGTTGAAGATCATAATATAAACAAGTAATATGAGAATAAGGAAGGATTCAGCTCACGAGAAACATGAATTTCCAACTGTTGGAATACAGAAATTAACTGGTTAAGAGCCATTTTTCTCACTTGTGGATGTGGTGCCTGTGCTTACAACTACAACAACTCATAAAGACAAAGCCGGGGCTTATTTTACAGCACAAACATAAAGATGTAGATGTTTTTATTACCTTCCATCAAATAGAAGCTTGAGTTTTGGCAAGTTTCCCTGCTTCTTCTGCTGTTTGTCGACCATCAGCGCTCGCCACCACGTGATACTGTGCCGCTGAACTAACCAAACCCCCTGGCGCTGAATAGATCACCGGCCTGCCGGTACCACCGTCGAAAGCAACCGGTGCATAGGCTGAATCAGTTACCATCCCCACCCCGCCTGGATATCCGCTTACCTGTGGTGGATTGGCTGTTCCCACCGCCATAGAAGACACGCCTCCTGAGAGAATCATGCTGTACACCGGCTGATGCTGATCTCGGTAGGCGTCCGTTGGTATTCTTTAAACTGTGTAGTAGCCCTGAGAATGTGGTGCAGTCACAGGCCTAACGATCGGCGCGTGAATTGGGGCAGATGGAGTTGGAATTACGTAAATTTGCTGGTCGCTACTCACGGCGGTGGTGCTAGAAAGGAAAATACCACCCGGAACCTGCTTTTCCGCCCAGTAAAAGATGCCCCCGGGAAGTGGCACCTGAGAAATCTTCTCGGGACCTTTGTAGTAGTCAGTCCCAGCAGATGCTCCGGAGATTGTATCATCGTTTTTCCTTCGATAGAGTCCTTGTTGATCCTCAATTCTCAACCTCTGAAGATCTTGTATGTGTTTTTGAATAGGATCGGTGGCGATCAACCTCTCATCCAGATGCCGTGGCACAACTGGATCTTCCAACTCATGTACCCTGCAAATGGGCTGTTGGTGCGTCGGCTTGGCACCGACACCTGAATTCGCCTTCTCTAACCCGAAGGAGGCTGCAGTATTGCAGGGGACGAAGGTTGATGCACTAGTTGCAGGTTTTTTTAATTTTAGAGTTTAATTCAAGCGGTTGATGGGTTGGACCGCACTTTCAACCCGTCGGGTCAACCAATTGAAGGATCAAGAAAAATTCTCAATCCGTTCGGGTCAACGGTTTCAACGGGTTAGACTTGTAACCCGTTGGACCGGACCCGTGTCCACCACTAAAACAAATCATCACAACTAATATCAACAAATAATCAAATCATCACAACTAATATCGTAACAAATCAAATTGTTACAATTAATATCATAATTAATCAATTCGTCGCAACTAAAATCATACTTAAACAAATAACCACAACTAATATCATAATAAATAATCAACATAAATAATCAATTCGTCTCAACTAAAATCATATCTAAACAAATCACCACAACTAATATCAACAAATAATCAAATCACCACAAATAATATCGTAACAAATCAAATTGTCACAATTAATATCGTAACTAATCAATTCGTCTCAACTAAAATCATCCATAAACAAATCACCACGACTAATATCAACAAGTAATCAAATCACCACAACTAATATCGTAACTAATCAAATTGTCACAACTAATATCGTAACTAATCAATTCGTCCCAAATAAAATCAAATCAAATAGTCACAAATAAAATCAACTAACATCATCACAAATAATCAAATCACCACAAGTAACATCATAAGTGATGAGAACTCTAGGACCAGGTACCCTGCAATGGATGAGACCCAATAACGATTGGGTCGATCCAAACGGTTTCTGACACCTGGCCCCATGGTTCGATCCAAACGGTTACAAACCCATGCGTTCCACGCTTCGGGCCTCCACACGTTTACAACGCCTCAGGCCAGATCACGCAGACCACGCTTCGGTCCCGACCACGTTTTAAATCGCGCGACAACAACCTCTAACAAACCTGTCAGATGCAGTTACAGAGTGTGGATTACACACGCCCTCAACTCTATAAATACAGAGCACAACGATGGAAAAAGCAGAACCTCTTGGACGCGTAAGAACAAGTCGTTACCCTACCGGAGTTCTTATTGCTTTCTTATACCTTGTTATCTTCTTAAAGCTTTTGTTGTATTTTGTAATGAATTATCCGATTAGTGAACAGGCTAAGAGCTTATCTCGCTTTTAGTCAGGTGGTTTTTTCCCCACTTCCTGGTGTTTCCACTATAAATTGCCTTGCTTCGCTGTTATTTACATTTTTAAATCGTCTTCCCATAAAAAACAAATCATAACCGAGTTCGTTTCTTAACGAACCGGACGACTGTTGGTACCCCCTAAAAAGGGACCATAACAGTTTGGCACCGTCCGTGTGGACGATTCTCTAATCCCATTTGAGGTTTCTACCAGGGATAGGATAATCAAAGTCATGGCAACTGGAACTTCGACTAACGACAGTGACTTGCTTCCCGACAGTCTTCCAGCACGAACATTCACTTTACAGGATCTGGAAGCTGTCGTTAGTAAGGTGGTACTGGAAATTACATTGGAGAGAAGTGGAACAGAACCACCGACTGTTTCAAGCCATGTTCCAAGAAGTAGAGGGTACGAGAGCGACCATGATGAGCGTAGCACTGATGATGAGGAAATCATCAGGCACGGTGTAACGATGAGGAGGCCGAGGTATCGATCCACTCCTCCTCCCCCGGCCAGGGCTCTAACTCCCGCTCCTAGGAATGACGAGGAGCAGATGCAGCGACGAATCGACGAGCTCACTAAGGAGTTGGAGAGCATCCGTGCGCTGAAGGATTGCGCCCCACTCACTAAGGAGTTGGAGAGCATCCGTGCGCTGAAGGATTGCGAACCCAATATGGGGCGGAATCCTGGTTTATTCAACAGGGCCATAGAGGCCCCAATCAGGCGAAATAAGGATGATGACTGGTGGCATAATCTGCATGCGGTCCAGGCGTCATCCCAACAATCTGAAGGCGTGACCGCCGCCTTGGGAGATTTGATACTTCCTTTTTCCGAAGAGATTTGGGTGGCAGTCCCAGATCGACATTATCGCAACCCCGAGGGTTGCAGACGTTTCGCGGTGACGGTGATCCGATCGATCACGTTGCTGATTTTGAATTACGCATGGGAATGGTTCGAGCCTCAGATTCACTGAAGTGCCGCATCTTCACAGCAGGATTACAAGGCGACGCCCGAACTTTGTTCAAAAATTTTCCGGCCCGATCCATACAGTCGTATGGCGGATTTATTCTGGCTTTCTCCGAGTAGTTCGCTCCAAATGTAGCACCGCCTCGAAGCAGACATGAACTATATCCGCTGAAATACATCCCGGACAAAATGAGTCTTCGGTCCTTCATGGAGAAATTCAATAGGACCTCCTGGGGCATCAAACATGAACTCCGAGACAATATTGATATTCTACAGCAGGTCTTGGGACCGTGCGGCCTTTCGGCCAGTTTGGTAAAGAGCCCACCATCCACCTTGGGAAAGCTTCTTCAGAAAATCAACAAGAATATTAAGGTGGATGAAGCCTTGGGGCTAGTCTACCGGAAGCCTAGCGGGAATTCTGAACCCGCAGGTGATCATAGGGTTTCCTACCCTAAGAATCAGCCGCGAGAAGTAGCGGTTGTAGCTGAAAAAGAGGTCCCCCCGAAGCAGAAGGACAATCGGGTGTATTGCGAATTACATCATAATCGCGATCACCCGACCTTGAAGTACCCGTTGTTGAAAGAGACAGTAGCGGCGATGAATAAAGAGAGGCCCGACCGGAATGGCCTGAAGGGCAAGCGAGCTGAGTCCCCCCGAAGGGGCCATCAAGGTGACGATCGTCACAGGACGCGGGGAAAGGATAATCGAGAGAAAGCTGGTCTGCCGAAACTATAATGAAAATACAACAGAGGCCAGCACGGTCGAGAGAACCGTGGCCGGGGACGAAGAAGAAGATGGCGGGGTCGTGGCAGCAGAGCCCCGCAAAACGAGGGTGGAAGACAGGAGCAGGTTGCTCCTCCACCCGCTGAAACGGGTACCCAACCTCCTCAAAATGAGGCGACACCCAGGGAAGTAGCCAGAGATATTTATGTTATCTCCGGTGGTTTGAAAATAAATGAGTCGGTCCGGGAACGAAAGAGGACAGCGCGCGGAGACTCTGCTGAGAGCTCCGAATCTCTGGCGCTGGTCAAGTATGATCCAGCTGAGCGGTCCCCTCCCTTCGGGGAAGACATCACTTTCACTATGGCCGATCGAGATTGAATTATCGATCCATGCGATGATCCCTTACCATTACTGGAATCATTGGGAACCATCGGGTCCACAAGATCTTAGTGGACACCGGGGCTTCGTGCAATTTGATGAAGCGTGAAGTTGCTGACATGTTGGGAGCTGATGCTCACGACCTCTCGATCGCTAATATAACCCTCTGGTCATTCGACCAAAGAAGCTTCATTCCATGTGGGAAGATTTTATTCCCAGTTACCCTTGGAGAACCATCCAGGGATCGATCGGAGAATATGGAATTCATTGTCGTTGAAGTCGACTTGGCTTACAACGCCATAATCGGACGGACCGGCCTCAGTAAGTTCGAGGCGGTCCCTTCTACTTATCATATGATGCTCGAATTCCCATCCATTCACGGAGTTATTTCTGTAAAGGGGGATCAAAAAGTAGCTAGACAATGCTACATGAGCTCGTGCCGAACATTGACACCCGTTAAGAGGGCTCGGGTGGATTTGCTGGAATAGCCGCCGCACCCGAGGCAATGAATGGAACCCGTGGGGTTCAAGTTGATTAATCTGGTTGAGGATGATTCAACCAAAACTACTCGCATCGGGGCAAACGTAGCCCCTGTTTTTGAAAAGGAGCTGATCCACCTGCTGAGAAGCCATGTGGATATATTTCCCTGGACCCCGGATGATGTTCCGGGGATTGACCGATCCGATAGTGAGCATCGGATCAACACTGAACCTGGAACGAAGCATGTTAGGCAGAAAAGGAGACGTTATTCTCTCGAAATAATCGAGATCATCCGGGCTAAGGTGAACAAGTTGCTACGGTCAGGATTCATCAGAGAGATCCACTATACTGAATGGGTTGCAAACCCAGTAGTAGTTTCCAAACCGGATGGGAAATGGCGGATGTGCATTGATTTCACCGATGTTAATAAAAGCTGTGAGTCGGATCCCTTCCCCCTTCCGCATATTGACCGACTCGTGGATGCTGTGTCTGGCAGCACAATGATGAGCACTATGGACGCTTACTCTGGATACCATCAAAACTTCCTAGCTGAGGAAGATCAGAAGAAGTCATCATTCATGACCGAAGATGGCGTCTATTGCTATGTGGTCATGCCGTTCGGTCTGAAAAATGCTGGAGCAACATATCAAAGGTTGGTTAACAAAATCTTTAGAGATCTTATCGGCCATATGATGGAAGTATATGTTGATGACATGATTGTTAAATCTATGAATGATGAAGATCATATTTCTTATTTGTCTCGTTGTTTCGAAGTATGCCGCAAATATAAGCTCAAACTAAATCCAAATAAATGCTGCTTCGGGATCCGAAGTAGAAAATTTTTAGGATATTACGTTTCACAAAAAGGCATAGAGGTTAACCCTGAGAAAGTGCAGGCTATCATTGATATGCAACCTCCAAGAAACAAAAGAGAATTTCAGAGGCTTACTGGCCGGCTCGCTGTGCTAAGTAGATTTATTTCAAAATCTACAGACCGGGCTCTACCTTTTTTCAGAGTGCTAAGAAATGCAAGCCATCTAGACTGGACCGAAGAATGCGATCGGGCCATTTCTAAGCTAAAGACTTATTTAAGCACTCCCCCGGTGATGGTGAGTCCAACCTATGATGAACCTTTGGGGTTGTATCTTGTTGTATCAGAAGTTGCCGTCAGCGCAGCTCTGGTGACCATCCGAGATGACATTCACAGACCCATTTATTATGTAAGTCATTCTCTGGTGTCTGCCGAAACCAGATACTCCACCCTGGAAAAATTCATGCTGGCTTTGTAGAAAGCTGCATCCAAGCTGAAGCATTATTTTGATGGCCGAACGGTTTATGTCTATACGGATCAACCTCTAAAAGTGGTCCTTAAACAAAAGGATTTAAATGACAGATGGGGGATTGATATCCTTGGACCTTTTCCTCGGTCAATAGGGCAAAAGAAATTTTGTATTGTGGCGGTGGAGTACTATTCGAAGTAGATTGAAGCAGAAGCAGTAGTCATCATTTCATAGAAGGTCGTCAAACACTTCTTATAGAGAAATATTGTGAGCCGCTTCGGGGTTCCCCGAGCACTCATATCAGATAATGGGACCCAGTTCCGTGGAAAAAGCATACGGGATTTATGCATCAAGTTGGGCAGTGCCCAACATTTCTCATTAGTGGCTCATCTCCAAACTAATGGACTTACGGAGGTATCTAACAAGGTTATCCTGAAAGGAATGAAGACCAAGTTAGAAGATTTTGGAGGAAAATGACATGAACATATCTATGAGGTCTTATGGGCATACCGAACTACACCTCGTTCAACAACCCAGGAATCACCAATCTCATTGGTGTATGAGTCCGAAGCTGTTAGCCCGGTGGAAATTGCTATCCGATCACCCCGGATATCTCAGTACGATGAGCATATGAATGGTGAAAGGAGATTATTGGATCTCGAGATGATCGAAGAAAAGAGAGATGCGATTTACGCGCGGATGTGCGCTTATCAGCAATCTATGGAACGGGTCCATAACAAGCAAGTCCTACCAAAGGAATTCTTTGAAGGCGACATCGTCCTCAGAAGCATAAAGGTGGATAGGAACGTTGGAAAGCTGGGCAAAAATTGGGAAGGACCGTATCGAATATCATAGAAACTGGAATCAGGTGTGTATAAACTTGAAACATTGTATGGTGTAGAGGTCCCCCAAACTTGGAATGTCATGAATTTAAGGCGGTATTTCTTGTGAACCTTCGATTAATATGTTTGACTCAATAAACGTATATTCCTTTAAACGTAAGCAGAAAACAAGTAAGTACAAAACAAACTGTTTCTAATTGAGTGATGGACCGATCTTGGAGTTGGAAAACTTAGGACGAATCTGGACTGGTGACCGAAGCTTCTTGTCCGCAAGGCTCCCAAGTTGTAGTGATCGCTCTGACGAGTTAGATGCTCTTGCACTTGCCTAGTCCCATGGATGAGTTGTAATTCTCCCAAAACTCATTACGAACTAAGACACCCCCTTCAACGACATTCATTCTTGGGAAAAGACCCTTGTACTTACGAAATCCGTCACGAAAAGAGGAATGGGGGAGTCAATATATCGAAACACAAGTTCAGTCATATCATGGGACATATGATGAACAAAAGCTTGGCCAATGTAACCTACGGGACTTCAGTAGAACCAAGGTTTGGCCGAAGCTTGTATGGACTCATATTGAACCTGGACCGCACCTTTCCAATTCAGTTGTGACCCCAAGGACGGAATAAGAGTGATCCGCATACAATGTAAAACGACCGATCCAGTCAAATTGACCTGAGTGAGCCAAACATAATATTCGAGACCGATGGGTTGGCACTCTATAAACATCCCCGATCTTACACTTTGTGGTTAAAACACTCTCGTTAATACGAAACATACTACAACTCTTCTTCTTGATCGGCCACCTTCTGATTGACCGCTTTCTCCATCTCCTAAAAGAGATAGAAGAAAGAGTCATCTTCTAAGACAGGTTCTTCCAAGGATGGAATTGCCTGAAAGTTTCAATCTTTCTCAAGTGGATCGATCGCCTTCCATCTTTCGTCCGAAGGGGAAAGCCCAAATTGCTTAGTAACCTGATCTCGAATGTTATCCAGGTACTTTGCAGTATGCATCCGATGTATGTTATCGGCCAAAGCGAATAACAAAGGGGACCGAGCGAAGCTTAGGACTGCTTCCCGGACCGATCCTTCAGCCGAAGTGCGGGTTTTGGTTAATTCTTCTTCTAAGTTCGTCTTCTCTTCTTGGGCCTGAAGGAGAAGCTCGTTGAGCTTATTCCTCTTCTCCTGGGCCCGACCTTGAACTTGGTTAACTTCATCTTCCTTGGCCCGCAGCTTGGCCTCCAAGTCAGAAATTCGGCCCTGAGCTATTTTTTCTGTCTTCTCCAGCTCAGAGACTTTGTCTGCTAAGAGCGAAACTTCCGTTCCATCTCTTAGCAATTCATTATCCAGTCGGTCCCGGTCCTCTCGTACCGCGACCAACTCACCATGTTTAATATCAACTTGCCTTTTCGCAAGGTCAAGTTGATTCTGGACTTGTTGGGATACAACGTTGCCACCCTAGTTGTCACGCCCCGAAATCGGGCCTGGACGTTTCCGGTGCGCGACATGCCGTGTTCCATTCTTCTTTGGAACACAAGGCGCTTATCATATTAAAATATCAATAAAACTTACAACATCAAAATAAAACTCATAAATAAACCTCGACAACTTTATCTCATTCATTTCAAATCTTCCTCTCGGTAACGTATTAACAAACTCACTTTTCTCCCGACTTCATATTCACTCTCGGTATCAGCCGACGACTAACTCATTCCACNCATATGCATCCCTTCCCCGGGTGGGTACTTAGGCGCTACCCCTTTTTCCACCCGGATCCGTTCCGCCCTCTTCGTACGTATCTTTTCATCTTTGGAACTTATCGTTCCCTTCATCAGGCATGCCCTTCCTTTGGCAAATCGTGTACTAGGCACGATGCCAGGTTCTGTCGGACGGTCCATCCTTCCTCACCCCGAGTCTTATTATCATTTATCTCATTCATTCGTATCATTTCTTCCTTCTTTATTAACCCAATCTCATTCCCTAAGTATGAACCTTCCCTTACTATATTGTGTTCACTCCACTTACCGTTGCTTTCGCTTGCTATAGTCTTTCCGCGCTTTCCTGCATTTCGTAATACGTTTTAGTTACTCGATTTTCGACGTTATTATCCTATTGTTAACTATGTGGTTACCGTAGACCTTACGTGTTCCGTTCCTCTTACGATCCGACGTCGAGACGCGACGAAAACACCTAAATTTAGAATTTCCTCGAAATTCGCGATAATTCTATGCTGCAATATGAAATCCGCGATAATTTACTCTTGAAACCAAATCCGCGACAATTCTCTTTACTAAGCAAATCCGCGACAATTCTCTTCACTAAGCAAAATCCGCGATAATTTACACATGTTTCATTTTCGCGACAATTTCCTCTTCACATGAAATCCGCGACAATTTCCTTTACAAAATCAGTCGCGATAAAAATGCATGCAGTCCAAAATTCCGCGATAATTTACACTTGTTTCATTTTCGCGACAATTTCCTCTTCACGTGCTGTATCAAGCTGGACATCGCCCAACATTTCTCATCAGTAGCCCATCCCCAAACTAATGGACTTACAGAGGTATCTAACAAGGTTATCCTGAAAGGATTGAAGACCAAGTTAGAAGATTTTGGAGGGAAATGGTATGAACATATCTATGAGGTCCTATGGGCATACCGAACTACACATCGCTCAACGACCTAGGAATCACCCTTCTCACTAGTGTATGGGTCCGAAGCAGTTAGCCCAGTGGAGGTTGCCATCCGATCGCCCCGAATATCTCAGTATGATGAGCATATGAACGACGAAAGGAGATTGTTGGATCTCGAGATTATCGAGGAAAAGAGAGATGTGATTTACGCGCGGATGTGCTCATATCAGCGAATTATGGAACGAGCCCATAACAAGCGAGTCCTCCCAAAAGAATTCTTTGAAAAAGACCTCGTCCTTAGAAGCATAAAGGTGCAGAGGAATGTTGAAAAGCTAGACAGAAATTGGGAGGGACCGTATCGAATATCGAAGAAACTGAAATCTGGTGCGTATAAACTTGAAACATTGGATGGTGATGAAATCCCCCGAACTTGGAACTTCATGAATCTAAGGCGGTATTTCTTCACTCGATTAATAGGTTTGACTCAATAAATGTACATTCCTCTAAACGTAAGCAAAAAACAAGTAAGTACAAAACAAACTGTTTCTAAATGAGTGATGGACCAATCCTGGAGTTGGATGATTTAGTACGAGTCTGGACTGGTGACCGAAGCTTCTTATCCGCAAGGCTCCAAGTTGCAGTGATCGCTCTGACGAGTCAGATGCTCTTGCACTTGCCCAGTCCCATGGATGAGTCGCCCAGAACTCACTACGAACTAAAACATCCCCTTCAACGGCATACATTATTGGGAAACGGCCCTCGTTCTTACGAAATCCACCACAAAAGAAGGAATGGGAGTCAGCATATCGAAACACAAGTTCGATCCTGCCGTGGGACATATGTAGAACAAAACTTTAGCCAATATAACCTACGGGACTTTAGTAGAACCAAGGTTTGGCCGAAGCTTGTTATGGACTCATAGTGAACCCGGGCCGCGCCTTCCAATTCAGCTGTGATCCCAAGGACAGAATAAGAGTGATCTACACACAATGTGAAACTACTAATCCAGTCAAAATTAATCCGAGTGAGCCAAATGTAAAATTGGGGACCGTTGGGTTAGCACCCTATAAGCAGCCCCGATCTTACACTTGATGGTTAAACACACTCATTAGTACAAAACACACTTGTTCACTTTAAAGGTCAGTTATAATAATTTATTCTGAAGTTAAAAGGATGGAATTTAGAGGAAAAGAAGCTTATATTAGGAGTAAGGAACAAAGTAGGGATAAAAATACAATATGAATCTATCTACCCTGCCCATCATCCTTATTCTCGATTCTCTGCTCATGCGGTTCAGTCCGGGCCGCGAGCTGCCTCAACTCTTCTTCTTGATCGGCCACCTTCTGGTTGACCGCTTTCTCCATTTCATCAAAGAGGTAGAAGAAGGGGTCGTTCTCTAGGACGGGTTCTTCCAAATATGGAATCACTTGAAAGTTCTGATCCTTCTCTAGAGGCTCGATCGTCTTCCACCTTTCATCCGCAGGGGAGAGCCCAAATTGCTTAGTAACCTGATACCGCATCTTATTCAAGTACTTAGCAACATACATCCCATGTATGTTATCCGCCAGAGTGAATAACAAGGGGGACCGAGCGAATCCAGGACTGCTTCCAGGACCGAACCTTGAACCGAAGTGCGGGTTCTTGCCAACTCCTCCTCCAAGTTCGTTTTTTCCTCTTAGGCCCAAATGAGAAGCTCGTTGAGCTTATTCCTCTTTTCCTGGGCCCGAAATTGAACTTAGTTGACTTCATCCTCTTTGGCCTGCAGCTTTGCTTCCAGGTCAGAAATTTGACCCTCAGCTGTTTTTTCTTTCTTGTCCAGCTCAAAGACTTGGTCTGTTAAGAGCGAGATCTCTGTCCCAGCTCTTAGCAGTTCATTATCCAATCGATCTCGGTCCTCTCGTACCGCGACCAATTCACAATGTTTAATTCCAACTTTCCTTTTCGCAAGGTCAAATTGATCTTGGACTTGTTAGAACACAACGTGGCCACCCTGGTTCTTTTCCACGGTGATGGCAGTTGTGAAACCTTTCCTCGGCATCTGCATAAGATAATAATGTCAGAACATAAAGCTTCGAGCATTAAATTCGAGGGAACTTATCTCAGTTGCGAGGTCGAGGAAGCCCTCAATTTTTTCTTCCCCAGACATGTCCAGCTGAACTTTGTCTGGGTTCTGTTTCCCGTAGAGGCGGAAGTCTTCTATAAAGGCACTCCTTCAGGAGGCCAACTTCTTTCCTTTCTTAAACCTGTCCAGCAGGCCCAAGACAACACCCCAGTCGGAGTTGGTCTTAGGGCCCGAGGCATGTTCCTTCAAAACAATCCCCTTAGTAGGGACCTAAGCATTCCCCCCTTTCTTGAGGCTTTTGAAAACCTTCGGGGTATCTGCTTCGGTTGCCCTCTTCCCTTTACCCAAGGAGATCGGCGGTAGGGAGACGTTCACCTTAAGGTCGGGACCGGGGAGAACTTTCTCCAAGAGAACGGCTCTCTGCAGCCACAAAGTAATTGTATCAACGCTAATGAAGGAACTATTTCCGATTTGGTAGAGGCTGGATAAGCTCAAAGAACGAATCCTAGCCGTTATCACCTCCTCTACCACTCCAAATACTCGAGGTGCAGGCCCCTTTCCCGTTGAGGGCTGTCCTGTGCAACGTAGTGTTAATGTGCCTACGCTGGTGGTCTGGATCGGGGGGTTCCCTCCAATGGACGACCCCGATGGAACCAGCGTACCCCCCGTCGCTGATTCAGTTTGCTCCGCACTTTCCATTGCTTCCTGTCGTCCTTCAGAAGGAAGGATCGAAGCAGCAGCCAAACGCTTGAACCTTGAGTTTGGCATTGTTTCAGTTGAATCTGCAAAATAAATATATAAGGATCCGGAAAGGACGGAATGAAAATATCACTTCATACCCGATCCTTCAGACGGATCTGAACAAGAAAACACCCCCTTCGGGGCTGGGGCTCCAGTCCTACCCATGACCCCTATTTCTACCAATCTCTCCTCCCGAAGCAGCTTTATTCGTTTAAGACGTGCTTCGGGGGAGGATACATCGCAAGTGTCTTTGCGATATCCTGACGGGAGGGGTTGAACCTGGTTCGGTCCAACTGGCCTATGCGTGGGTGGGTTATAAGTGGCCACACCTTTAACATGTTGTCACGCCCCGAAATCGGGCCTGGACGTTTCCGGTGCGCGACATGCCGTGTTCCATTCTTCTTTGGAACACAATGCGCTTATCATATTAAAATATCAATAAAACTTACAACATCAAAATAAAACTCATAAATAAACCTCGACAACTTTATCTCATTCATTTCAAATCTTCCTCTCGCTAACGTATTAACAAACTCACTTTTCTCCCGACTTCATATTCACTCTCGGTATCAGCCGACGACTAACTCATTCCACGATTTCCTTATTCTCTTCCTTTCCTACAAACTGTAGAGCGGTCATAATCGAATAATAGAAACTTCGGTTAAAAAAACTCTTTAAAAACTTATCTTTACTTTGAAAACACATTTTTCCTTTGAAAACTCTTCTTGCTTTTAAAACTTCTTTAAACACTCATCGTAAAACATTTTTATACAAATCATACTTGAAACTTAACTCATTTTGAAGCTCTTCGTAATATCTTTATGAAAATTGTTAAAACTCGTTTATCCTTGAAGCTCGTTCGAAATCTCACTTAAAAACATCTTTCATACTCACCTAAAAACATCTTTCATATTCATTTGAAAACATCTTTCATCTTTTGAATTCTTATTTTAAAATCTCGTAAAACTTACTTGAACTTTACTTGAAACATTACTTGAAACATCTCTTTAAACATTATTTAAAATCTCGTAAAACGTATTTGATACTTTACTTGAAACATTACTTGAAACATTTCCTTAAACATTATTTAAAATCTTGTATAACTTACTTGAAACTTTACTTTAAACATTTCTTTAAACATTACTTATCATTTTATCATGTGTCTTTTACTTATCTTGCCGGCTCTGTTTTACATGCCCGGTGACATGTCTCGCCCAAGCCGACCGTTAGCTGTTGGTCGACTCGATGAGCCATATGCGTCCCATCCCCGAACGAGTACTCAGGCGCTACCCCTTTTCTCGCTCGGATCCGTTCTGTCCATTCCGTACGTACCATTTCATTCTTGAACATTTCATTCACTTCATCAGGCATGCCCTTCCTTTGGCAATTCGTGTGCAAGGCACGATGCCGGGTTCGGTCGGACGGTCCATCCTTCCTCACCCCGAGTCTTATTCTTTCATAATATTTCATAAAAATATCATATAAGGACACCCTTTCCCGGCAGGTGCTAGCACCCGCAGGGACAACGTATCTCAAAACATTTTAATTTAAACATTTCATCGTAAAAACTATAAAATAGAATGAACATTCTATTATTTGATTGATCATCCCGCATACCTTTAGTTTGTTCTTTCCTTACCATTGTATTCCCTAAATCATCTTAACTTTTCTGCATTTCAATACATACACCAAGATATGGCTAATAACCGAACCATAAAAGAAGCATATCGGTGGAATCACCAAATCAACAATACTTGTTATACCTCTGCTGATGATTATGTGCCTAACAGAATTTTGTTTGGAACCAGTGGCATTTACGAGCACTTCAAATCGGTAAAATCTTCTCCTAAGACTCAAATCTTGGGTAATACCTATTTCCACCAAATTAGCTGAGCCATTCCTTGAAACCTAATCTTTAAAAGGTTAATTGATCTTCTAATGCTCATTAAAATGTCCAATAAACATTGACAAGTAAATAGGCATTTGAGAAGCATCAAATCTGAAAACTTACGGTGCAAAGGAGTGTGATAAGGAGTGCAGCGTTTTATAACTTCAAACATGTCCCCTTCGATTTTGGTAAATCAACAGACCGCATATGTATGAAAGCGGATGGCTTGTTGCCCTTTGAAAGGTTAGACGAATGAAGAAGGCAAGGCTAAAATGAGAGAGTTTCTTGAGTGGCTGCGGCTGTGGCTTCCTTAGAATACCTAGGGCTCTTGGAATATAATTATGGTATTTTATAAATATATAATGATCCAATGGACCAACCCGAAAAGCCTGTCCTATTCACAGTGTCATTTCTATAGTTCTTACCGAAAAGTAATGCTCCATTAATCTCGTATTTATTCCGAATTCCGGTCGTCACAATTCATCTCGTATACCCTAATAATGTATTGTATATTAATATTATCAATTTCATATTAAGTAGTTTCTCTAATATTTTTTATAATCATTAATTGTTATCATTATATTAATATTATTCAATCTTTTATTTCAAAAGATATTCAATGTATTCTATATTAATTTATCGTAATCTATATTTTATTCTCGAGTATATACTTTCCATCGTCGTATCGTCTCCCATTCATCTATAACATATAAATTTTTTTCCGGTAATATCTTCATTATTAAATATAATTAAATTTTTGTATTACTTTTAAACTAAAATATATATTCAATATATTCTATATTAATTTATCGTAATCTATATTTTATTCTCGAGTATATACTTTCCATCGTCGTATCGTCTCCCATTCATCTATAACATATAAATTTTTTTCCGGTAATATCTTCATTATTAAATATAATTAAATTTTTGTATTACTTTTAAACTAAAATATATTTTCAATATATTCTCCAAAATTTATTAGAAATCCAACTCTCCTAAATTTCGGGTTATGATATTCTACCCACCTTACATTGAGTTTCGTCCTCGAAACTCTCTGTTATCCTTGTATTGCATTAAACTCTTATTTAAATAGTTTCTTTAAATTTTCAGGTCATTACACATGTCCTCTTTAGGCACTGTTACACACACATAACAAGACTCTCACGCATGGGCAGACTCTTATCAACTATAGCGCAGACTCTTATCAACTATTAGGATGTCGTAAGTTATATTACATAGAGGTGCGCACTCCTTGGTGCGCACCTCTATGTAATATAACTTACGACATCCTAATAGACCCTTACCCTTTCGGGACCCAACCAAGAACAAGTTGAAAAAGTGTTCCAAGGTCGGGGTCATGTTCTGTTGTTGGCAATAAAAGATAAACGCCACTATATACACATAGCTACTCGGAAATAACGCAAAAGTCGGGCAATGGATTTCCTTAAGTACGGCCGCTACGAATGGGTGTAACGGAAAACGTAGCCCACACTTCAGGGAAGCGTAACTAACAGGAATAGCAGTGGCCGGCACATTTATTTCCGCTGGAAGGAAACATGGAACATTTTCCCGTCCCTTCCGGATGAAATAATGAGTCGGAATCGAAAACCTAGACCTAAATTCTTCGATATCCAACTCAGACATGGTTGGGTATCTCATTCTACGAGGAGCCTTGGTTTATACCTTGATGAAAATCGGTAGGAAAAGGTTTAAACGCAAAACAGAGTGAGGACGCAAAAGAGCTCGATTCAGGCGATTTCTTCCTTCGCGAAATGACAATGAGGAGGAACAGTATCCGAAACCCCGATTTAAATAGTAATCTCCCGACCAATTGTATGCTGCCACGTAGTACTATCATAAGCGGTTCCAGTCTGTACGCACTCATCACGCCTATTGAATAGCCGAATGTGGAGAGACGCAAGTCTGGATATTAACATTTAAAAGTGACACAATAACATACGTTATGGAATTTTAAATACAAATCTATTCTTTAATTGACTAAGTGAAGGATCGGTCCCCTGGACGCTCACCACGAGCAGGCGCGGTCCTATATTCTCCCAAATGAATATACACATTGCGTGGTCGGCCTTGCGTCACCTCTGCAATGGCAACCAAGCTCAACGGGCTAGTTATGAGAATCCTAGGACCAGGTACCCTGCAATGGGTGTGGCCCAATAACGATTGAGTCAACCCATGTAATAGAAGCGAACTTGCACAGCCCAGCTTAGTACATTTGAGATGAATTGGTCTGATGTTCCGCGATGGGACCGAAGATAGACTTGGTGAAATAAAACGGTTTCTGACAGATGGCCCATGGTTCGGTACAAACGGTTACAAACCCACGCTTTCCACGCTTCGGGCCTCCACACGTTTACCACGCCTCGGGCCAGATTACGCAGACCACGCTTCGGTCCCAACCACGTTTTACATCGCGCGACAACAACCTCTAACAAACTTGTCAGAGGCAGTTACAGAGCGTGGATTACACACGCCTTCAATTCTATAAATGCAAAGCATGACGACGAAACAAACAGAACCTTTTGGACGCGTAAGAACATACTGTTACTCTACCGGAATTCTTATCGCTTTCTTATCCCTCGTTATTTTCATAAACCTCTGGTACTCTTGTAATGAACTCTGATATGATTATTAAATCGACTAAGGGTTTTACTGCTCTTAGTCAAGTGGTTTTTTCCCCATTTTCCGGGGTTTTCCACTCTATATTGCTTTGCCTCGTTCATTGTTTACATTCTTTAATCGTTTTCCCACCGTAAATAAATCTTAACCGAGTTCGTTTCTTAACGAATCGGATGACTGTTGGTACCCCTAAAAAGAGACCATAACATTACCATATCACGAATTGTTCTATTTCTCCTCTCAGCAACGCCATTCATGTTGGGAAAACCCGGCATTGTATATTGAGGCAATGTTCTAAAATCAGATCGGTTTTGGCTGGTTCATCCGATTCGAACCTGAACCGGTATAAAACCGGCTCGGTTTGATCCGACTCCTTTAGTTTGTTAAATTTTCATATTGATTCCAAATTTCATTTCGATATAAACCAATATGATCGATTTATTAATTATTATATTTTATAAAAACAATACAATTTAAACTAATATTTTTATGATATCTTAACACTAAAAAACTATCAAATCTATTATTATTAATCATTATGTATAATGTAATATTATAATATACAGTTTTTGTTCTTTATTTCTTTTTAAATATTTGAAATTGATTTTATATTTATTGATATTTTAATTTTTTATTAGATAAACACATAAAGAAAATGAATTAAAATATAATTTACATATTTCAAATATTTAAAAACACAAAAAATAAAAAAAACGGTTCAAAACGGTTCGAAACCAATCTTAACCGGTTTGAACCGAACCGTTGAAAAAACGGTTCACCTGATCCGGTCCGGTTTTAGAACATAGTATTGAGGAATAATTTCACACTCGTTTTGGTAAAGTGCAAAAGGTCCAGGATGTTGTTTACCTAATCCATCATACCGACCGTAATATTCACCACCACGATCAGATCTGACAGCCTTAATAGTCTTTCCAAGTTGATTTTCAACTTGAACCTTAAAAAACTTGAACGCATCCAAAACCTTTGATTTCTCATATAACAAATAGATGCAACCATATCGAGAATAATCATCAATGAACGTAACAAAATATCTTTGGTCTTTCCAAGCAACTGGAGTGAATGGACAGCAAATATCAGTATGGATAAGATCCAATACGTTCTGTGATTTTTCAGCCTCTTTTCGTCCGTGATCTGTAGTTTTACCCTTAATGCATTTGATACAAATACATGAATACTCATATTTATCCAGTGACTCAAGAATACTTGTAAGTTTGGCAATTCTCTGAGAAGAGATATGACCCAAACACATATGTCATAATGAATAAATATTCTTGATTGGCAATTTTCGTTTTACACCCTTAGTTTCTGTAACATAGGACTCATTGCATGCATTGATAATATCAAGTACATACAAATTATCATGTTGTACCAATGTACTAGTGTCGACAAATTTTGAATTGAAAAACAATTTTACAGTTCTATTTCCAAATGATAAATAATAACATTCATTGTTTAAAACAGAAACTGAAATCAAGTTCCGTCTAAAAGACGGTACAACCAAAGTGTTTTTCAAATCCAAATAAAAACGAATACGTAACAACAATCGAAAAGTCCCAATGTCTTCAACTTCTACCGGATCACCAGCCCCCGTATAGATGTATCTTTCACCCTCAATTGACCGACGGATGTTTAGGCAGTCATGCATAGATATACTTACATAAGTAGTAGCACCAGAATCTAACCATCAAGTACATCTATTTGCAGAAACTAAAACGGTATGGGTACAGACATTAAATAAAAACTGACATTTTTCTCACGCCATACATGATACTTTGGACAGTCATACTTCATATAAGAGTTTATCGTATTACAAAAGTAACATTTAATTTCCTTCGGTCTCGTCGTATGAACATGATTTACGACTTCATTTCCCTTAGAAGAGCCAACACGTTTCTTTTGTAAATTGAGTTTTGCAATATATTTCATTTTCCATTTTTTAGTGCCTAATGTCGATGTAAAATGAGCATATTCAATCTTGTGTGTTCTCATTCTTTTTTCCTCTTGGGCCAACTTTGAAATGAGCTCATTAAATGTCCATTTATCTTTCTGACAATTTAACTCACTTCAAATTGTTCAAAATGATGATAAATCGAAAACAACACTAAGTGAACCATAAAATCCTCAGACAATTCAATCTAAAGCACCTTCAGTTTTCATGTCCACTGCTGCATATTAATAACATGCTCCCAAATATTTTCATCACCCTTATACTTAGTGGTGACAAGTCAACACTTATCTCAGCCTTATCCTTTTCAGAAATCGTTGTTCAAGGGTTTCAAGAAAATTTGCATTCCTCATGATCGTTAGTCTTACGCGATTTGACATATCCCACTTCTCGTACAAAAGTTTTTCATCAACAGAACTTTTATCCGAAAGAGAAGGAGGTTGAGGACACCGAAATGCGTAATCCATAACCATGCAACTCAAAACAACCATAATTTTATTTTTCCAGACTTTAATGTTTGTGCCGTTAAACACCAGAATGCTGCTCAGTGATGCAAATATGTAATGAACTTTAACTATGTTGCCTGAAGGTAGAGATAAAAATAATTAGCTCAAAATAAAAATTAGTGAATACTTAAAATGACATAATAACAAATTAATTCAGCCAAATTGTATCAATCTTTGGATTGTACTGCAACTCGCTAATGATCAATATGTTTAAGTGATCTAGTGAGATAATAAAGTCCAGCCAAGTTAATAACATTCATTTGGGCCGATTAAAAACTCATAATGGATAAACTGACATATAATCAACACTAATCACTTAATGTGATTACTAAACACGGCCAAACAATAATCTACCTTTGGGTAGAATTATTGCCCGTATGGGGAATAGTAACCACTAACACCTTAATAATTTAACAACAGAGAAAAATCGCAACGAAATAGGTTACTTAGGCAACAATATAGTTTTAATTTCAAATAATAGAATTTAAAAATGAAACCTCAAATATGATTATGTCATTTCCCTGATATCGTAATAAAATGAACTAATGAAAATCAATTAAATATATTACCAAATGATTTTCTAATATCCAAATGAAAATCAATTAAATATATTTAATAAATGATTTTCGAAAATAATAAATGAAAATCAAAATATAATTGATTTTCTAATTCATATCCATCGTGGTAGCATTTGATATCAAATATAAAACCAAACAAAATATTGAATTACTAAATACCATACTGAAATTTTTATGATGTAAACTTTTAAATTTATTATTTATAAACATTTCCAAGCCACTTCAAAAAATGAATTCTCTTAAGTTTGATGATTTGTCGCTTCGGTGAATCCGCTTTAAAGCTCCTCAACATCATATGCCTTTGCTCTAGCGCTTGTACAAAGATTTGGATATCCAGATGAACTCGGTTGAGTTGAATCTGAAACTCTAGCCGGGGAGAGGTTGAGTTCGGCATATATGAATCGGTAGAATCAAAGGAGTTGGTTTCTTCCAAAAGCTTCGAAGGGATACACAAGTTAAGTTCAACCTTAGTCTTCTTCTTATGCCCATCTTGACTTTCCAAAGAATGATGGATGCTCCAATACTACTTGATACGAACATGAAATGGGGGAAGGACCAGAATAGGGTAAAATGTAAAAGAAAGGAAGGAAAAATTAGTAGAATATTTTTCATCGATAATCTTAAAATACAGTACATAAGGGTATATACCTAGGGGAATAACAACTATATGACATTTCAAAAGGGTAACAAAAAAAGAAATGAGTTTGATACTTGGGAATTTGGGATTCATACATCCTGGACTTAGTGGCCCAATGTTAGTTCCTGGGATTTCTTTATCCATTTGACTGTCTTGTGTCAGTTAAAAGTATGTTACGCAACCGGAACTGATGAGATCAGCCAATCGTTGAAAGATGATGAAGAACACAAAATAACGGGAATCAATGCTGGTGTTTTGACAGCATTTTGTTATAAAAACATGTAAAAATCAAAATTTTCAAGATCATTCTACTGCTTCAAGTTCTTGGAACAGCTGTTTAAGCAGAATCCAAGAACATCAGATTCTACAACTGTGTTTTTTACCTTCGTTGTAAAAATAGGGACAACCCAGAAATTAGTCTAGAGTTTGACAACAAAAATTTCCCAGTAAAAAGAGAAGAAAAAGGAAAACCCCAATAATATAACAAACGAGTGTATGAAAATCATATTTTATGGAACAAAAAACCTCTAATATCGATTACATCACTATCTGTATCATATTATATATGCGGATACAAGACTTGTATATGTATACATATACAGCCAACTGGTTTATCGTTGAGAAAACAAACCTGCAGCAAGAGCCAAAGACACCATTCAAATTGGCTTCTTCTGATATGGAAACTTAAGCTGAAAACATTAATGAAAATCTCAAAATGTGAAATTTGTTTCTTATCTTATGTTAACACTAAATTCGAAAAGAATAAATATTTTCAATCTTCTTTCTGATGCGAAACATTAGGCATGCTAGTATTACCATAAAGAGCATCCATATAACTCCATTTTTCTGCCAATCCAATATCTGACATTATCAATTTCCCCTGGATAGAACAAGTAAACCCAATTTTATGCTTTTGTTACCGTATGCATCTGGTAAATTTTAGAAAATACATACCTCATGAGCCATCAGTTTTCTGACATTTTCGCCATAAAGCTTTGGATCTTCCTTCTCTTCATTTGAGGGGTGATATGCAGGTAAATGTGTTACCTCAATGTAATTTACAAACTGACAGAGTAGAAGAACCAAATGGCGTATCTGCAAGATTCTAGAAGGATAGACAGAGGACCTTGAAGAAATATATTAACGAACATCGAAACCCGAGTAAAAATGGCACACACCCCAGATATTGAATCCCATGCCGGACTAAGTCTCTGATACGGGTATCTCAAAATGACCGGGAGTACAGGAACACCTGCCAAAAATGCACCACTCTTGAATTGGAGGAGGTAGTCCCCATTTGTAGTTGTGCCTTCTGTTCAAGGAACAAATGATGTAATTAACAATGTACAAATATAACTAGTTCGATAAGTAGAGTTATATGAAATATAAAAAGGTCACATAGCAGAATCGTTTAAGAGCAATTAGTACTTGTTTGGAAGTAAATCAAACTCGAGAACATTTTCATGAAAAAGGGTCAAGAGATAGCTGCAAACTACTATCTTAAAATATAGATAAAGGCCATGTTTTGTCACTTGATTAAATTACCAACTTGTTGGATTTTGTAAAAAAACTATGATGGAAAATCTATCAGTCAACATTTAGACCAATAGAAGAATATTTTCAATTACAGTATGTAGATGGTGGAAGTACAAGGTACCTGGGAAGAGCATGAACTTTCGGGCAAACTTGTTGTCATACGATTCTTTAATTCTTTGATTGACAACACCTAGAATGACAATTTCTTATTCCTTGTGTGGCTACTGAACTGAAATGATAAGAAAATGTTCAAAAATCATCAAACAATTTACTTACCCGAGACACCACGAAAATCAGAAGACTTGGAATCTCTCTGTACATAGACACACCCAAGGCACTTGCTGCAACATACAAAATCACTTAAATTTTAGGCATCTAAACAGAGACGATTATTTAGCAAAATTAAATTAAATAAATTTACGGAAACAAGCTACACATCAAATTACACTATTAGCTAATATGAATATGAATCAATAGTTGTATACTTGAGAAAATGGTATATGTTATTCATTCGTAGAACTACATTCTGAATATATATACAACATTCAAAATTTTCAGGCTACTTTGCAGCATATTGGAAATGTATAAAGCTGATTGACTCAAGTAATGTTTTAGCATGTTCCAATAGGACAGTCATTAAATAACCTGATGAGACCAACGAAAGGAAGGTCACCAACGGATCTCTTCGGAAAAATAATCGGCACCCAAAGGAGATTAAACACGATATTAGTCAACCCACAGATACAAGAATTAGCAATAATATAGAAAATGCATTAACAGATAACTGACCTTGGCAACGAAACTTGGGAAAGAGGAATACATATGGTATAGAATATCTATATAGGATATATGGTTCGATACTATGGCTCCAGCTCTAGCCAAGTCCTCCAGCTCGTCCCTAGATGCAGTCTGAATGTGAAATTTGCAATACACATACATGAGATGAAAGAGTGGCATATTTATTACAATAACAAAGATTGAAGCAACTTTCTCCTAAAATTCTGAGCAGTCGATCTTGTAAAAATGAAACAGCAATAAATACATGTCCATAAACTTACCCACAGCAATATCAAGATTTCACACCCACAGCAATATCAAGATTTCATTACTAAAAACTTACCTCATCATTCAACTGGTGATCAGGCTCCCCTTGCCCGTTCTTTTCTGATATCAAGTAAAACCCAAAAACAATCAACATTAGCCTCGACAAAAACTGACCACTCCGTACAATGACCTCTCTTCGCCAGCCGCCCACCTGAACAAAATCCTCCACATTCTTCACTACAAACGCTGTACACACTCTACAGATCACGTAATAAATCAACAATAGAGTCGTCCCAGAAACCACCCTTATTGGCACTAAAAAAATCAGTCCAAACCCAAGCAAAAATTTCTCAACCAACGGCAATTCACCACAGCCAAGGCGACCATAAACATCATGACGAACAAAAGTAGCATACTTTTTCTCCATTTCTTCAATACTTTGATTGGAAACGTCGGCTCCGTTCTGGGTTTCGGATTTCATGGGTCCATACTTAAGGAGTGGGCTGCCCACCTCTGATTGCTCAACGGTGGGTTTAGTTATGGCTCTCAGCTCCGTCTCCATTAACACAATCATCAACAGAAAAATATTGAACTTTGATTATTATTGATTAAGCAGATAATTTGTGGGCAACCACGGGTATCAGGATTTAGAGTGCCGTCGAGAATGTCGGATGAAGAGCCGTAATTGAACGGAAGAAGCAATAAAGGAATAACTTGGCGGGGAGTGAATTTCACGCGACAATTGAGACTTTTGGAGCGTGAGGTTAACTTGTTTTGTACGAAGTAGTAAATGTGTGTTCTGTACAAATTATATAATCTATGATTAGAATTTATAATTAGAATGTAAAATCAAAATGTATAATTAGAATCTGTGTAGTGTTCTGTGTAAATATANAACGCAATTTTGAAACATGGAAGCCAAAATCACACATTATATCAACTTCGAGACTTTTATGCAATTTACAAATTTTGATGCACCGTCTTACATTGTTAATTATATTTTTCATATATATACATTTTTTTCCGAATCAAATTTTCATCGTTTGTATCATAATGAATTCATTTTTTTTCTAAAATTTAGTATTTATATTATCACTTGTTGAGTTTCTTATTCGACAATATCTTATTCAATATTTTTGTTTTCTTTTTATTATATGATTTTTAAATAAAAAAATATTATTAATTTATTTTGTAATTAAAAATATTATTTTAATATAGAATTATAATTTAAAATTTATAAGAAAGAGAGATAATTATTTTGTACAATGTAACTCAATTAAAATTCTATATTTCAATTACAATATTTTTGCAGAACGCTTTCACATTTTATAATTCATTATATGTTTACACAGAACACTACGCAGATTCTAATTATACATTTTGATTCTGCATTCTAATTATAAATTCTGATTATACATTATATAATTTGTGCATAACACACACTTAGTTGTTGGCTTTATAAATGATCATATATTAAAGGATTTGACAAATTAATTATATCATGATTTACTCATATTATAAAGAACTAACTCAAATTTCAACCCTGCAATGTTTAATATTCACCTGAAGTTTCATTCCACTCTAAGTGTGTGTTCTGCACAAATTATATAATGTATAATCAGAATTTATAATTAGAATGCATAATCAGAATGTATAATTAGAATCTGCATAGTGTTCTGTGAAAACATATAATGAATTATAAAATGTAAAAGCGTTCTGCAAAAATATTGTAATTGAAATGTAGAATTTTAATTGAATTACATTGTACAAAATAATTATCTATCTTTCTTATAAATTTGAAATTATAATTCTATATTAAAATAATATTTTTAATTACAAAATAAATTAATAATAATTTTTATTTAAAAATCATATAATAAAAAGAAAACAAAAATATTGAATAAGATATTGTCGAATAAGAAACTCAACAAGTGATAATATAAATACCAAATTTTAGAAAAAAAAAAGAATTCATTATGATACAAACGATGAAAATTTGATTCGGAAAAAAATGTATATATATGAAAAATATAGTTAACAATGTTAACTAATGCATAAATTATCAAAACCACTTATACGAAAAACCACTACTATTTACTCGAAAGTCATTTTTAAACGGTTTTGAAACTTCAATGGGTTCCCATGCAAATTACAAACTTTGGGGACATCGCTTTTACATTATCTTAAACATTGGGGGCCAATGTCGTAATTTTCTCGTAAAAAATAATGAGTAGAATGCATAATGCATTTTCAGAATCAAGTCTGAACTTGATTATGCATTATAGTTAACAAATCAGAATGCATTATGATTATAATTCATAATTAGAATTTAAAATAGATACTGTTCTGTTTTAAAAAATAGATTATGCATTCTATAATACATAATCTGTTTTTATAATTTGTGCAGAACACAGCCTAAGTATACAAGTGAATATCAAATTCTTTTTATATATTATTTTATTTTTCATTTATCTTATTTCACTTGGGCTGTTGAGCAACAACTCGAATTGAGCCTAGTGCCCAGGTACGGAAAGGAAGATAAGGGATTTTGATGGCTCTTTTTCTTCCTCGAAAATGGGTGTCATGGTCGGTCGATCATGATCCATATTTTCATATCAGTCGGTATACTGGTGTATGGGAAAAATCGAACGGCATCAGTATTTCGATCGGTACTGGGTTTCCGGGTCGAAGTCTGATTTTTCTGGTTGACCCGGAAAAAAATAAAGAAAATAATTTTTTTTTGAAATTTTAAATTTTAAATTTTTTTAAAAAATATATACCGATCATACCGGCGATATACCGATCGTACCGATCTGGACCGAAACGGTACGCCGGACCGGTATGAAAACATTGATCATGATGTCACTTCCTTGGTATCGGCCAAAAAATTATGTAGTTTCGAGCACCATTCAGAGACATGATGGTCAACCATGACAGAAGCATCTTTAACACTTTATTTGTTTTTTATTGAAATCATCTCTAATCCATGGGAAAACAAAGAAACAACACACTATATCTCTTTCTTTGACTAAAATTGAGTACAGAGCAATGAGAACTATTTGTACCGAATTTGCTTGGTTGCGATATTGTTAAAATATCTCGATATTCATGAAAATGGCAAGATTATGATTTATGTGATAATCAAATATGGTCTTTGCTTAAATATTCTTCTAGTTTTTCACGAAAGAACAATTTACATTTAAATTGATTGGCACTAAAATCACAATCAAATATTCGAGGGAAAAGTTCAAACTCACCTCTTGATGACCACACATCAACTTTCCGACATGATGATGGAGGCTTGGGACATGATCGCTCCAATTTATTTATTGGCAAGTTGGGAATCAATGATTTGTATTCTTTGATTTGAGGGAGAGTATTGAAATGATTATTTTACAAAAATGTATTAGTGTAAAAACAAATTTCTTTCTAAGTTTGGAGTAATGATTTTCTTGTCTTGGGAATTGTCTTCTTCACACCGTTAGTCCTTATATTAGGCATGAGAATTTGAACATGTTTGGAACAATATTATAGAAATAGTTATGAGGTAAAATCATTATGCTATAGTGCGAGTTGATCGTAATATAAATAATTGTGATTTTAAAAATTATTTTTTTAAACAACGTTATACTGATCGTGATTAATTTTATGAAATGATATTTTGAATTTAATTTAAATTAATTATATATTACTTATAAATTATATTTTGTTGTTAATTTATGATAAATTAGTTATTTAAAAAAATCAATTTTTTTTAATTGTTATATATAATTTTATAATTTAACATTTCCATTTTTTGGAATATCTTAATAAAAAAGCAATTGGACTATATACATTTTTCTTTTAATTGTTGGATGAATATCGCCTTTTTTTTGTGTTTAAATAAACACAATTTAAATTAATATATGATTTATGTAAAATATAACTACTGTATATTTGATAATGAACTCTCACCATGATTACAAGCATCTATCATCTCTTTAACAATTCAAAATTGGCTCATCTTTAATAAATGCTGAAATTAAAACATTCTTAATGACAAAATCAAACGGAAAAAATAATTAAACTCCACAGTAATAGAACGTACGCAAAAGCATTAGAGTTTTCTCTCAGTTTCAAGTTTCAACGGTTCGTCCATCGATCCATTGTCGCCGGTTTTGAAGGATTCGATGGACTCCAGTCTGCCTGTGACGGCGATGATTTCTTCCAAATCGGAGAGGAGATCGAAATATAAGGCTTCTCAAAGTACATCGAGATCTTCGCTTGTCCTCGCATTTCTTTCATGTCTTGCTTGGCTTTACATCGCCGGACGGTCAGTTTTCTTGGTTCTTTTGATTCTGTTTCTTTCAAGAGATTCTATATTTTGAATGGAGTCGCAGGAGAGAATTTATGCTAAGTTGTGATGGGTTCCTTACTGGATGTAATGTCAGGCTCTGGCAAGACGCGGAAAACAGAATGCTACTATCAAAGTTGTTTCTGCAAAATTATGCTAGGGTTGAATTTCTTGATTCTCCTTTATCATATTAAATTTGTTTCTTTTTTTGTTATTTTTTAATTTCAATTTCTGGAGCTTGCTTCGAAAACAAAAATATTGGGTGGATTAAATGCAGCAAGTGTGACTGGGTTTTAGGAAATTTTGGTAGTGTTGAACTCTCTATATATTTGCGCTACAAACTCACTAGTTGAATACTTGAATTCTCATATTGGTACACTGCACTGAAAATTAAGGCAAAATACCAGAGCTTATGTTTAACTTGATACGGTAGTTGATTAAATTGTTTTTCTTCCTATGGCAGCAACCTAAGGTTCTTAGTGTGGAAGAGAAGCTAATGGTCCTTGGCTGCAAGTATCTATTTTCTTGAATCCACTTCTTTAAATTTGTTCTGATGCAAACATCATCACCTTATGTTTAGCAATTACATTATTTTCTGTTGTTTCAGAGAAATGGAGAAGAGAATTGCTGAAGCTGAGATGGAATTGACTTTGGCTAAGAGTCAAGGTTATCTCAGGAACCATTCACTGCAAAGCGACCGTAATGGCCAAAAATTACTTGCTTTTATCGGAGTTTATACTGGCCTTGGGGGTCGGTTGCGCCGCAACAGCATCAGGGGATCTTGGTTGTCAAAAGGTCGAAGTTCAATCACATGAGATTAAGGGAAATTATATATAGATAACTTTTTTATATGTTTTGACTGTGACACTTATAGTACATGCAAGCGACTGTAGCTTAGGATTGCTGCACATGTGTATTATGCTAGTTTACTTAATGGCTCTGACAGGAATCACATGTTTATCTTTGCAGTCAATTTAGAAAAGTTTCAAGAACAAGGGGTAGTGTTCCGATTCGTGATTGGAAGAAGGTTCTTAAACGTACTTCTCCTTTTTAAAATTTTTAACTATTTTCTCTTTCAGGTTATTTTATTCTGAATGTCAATGCTCCAGTGTATCAGTTTATCTACTGAAACTTCACCAACTTTGTTTCTCATTTTTTATTTTCAGTCCTAATCGTGGGGACAGCCTAGACCACAATATTGATGAAGAAAATCTTAGAACAAAGGATTTTTTGATTCTTGTAGGTCATTTAATCCTTGTTAATTCAGTTATCTATGCATTCTTGGCATTTTGTGATTTTTGTGTTTTGGTTTCTTTTGTTTCATTTCCTATACACTGTCTGTGATTCCTAAGCCCTGGTATCCAATATGAATCGTGTTTCATAGAATATTGTTCTTATTGATTTCTTGAATATAATGGATCTTAAACTAACTAATTTGTTCACCAGGATCGTCATGAGGAGGCTGAAGAGGAATTGCCTAAGAAAGCGAAATTCTTCTTTAGTGCGGCAGTTCAAATGTGGGATGCAGAATTTTATGTTAAAGTCAATGACAATGTTGACCTCGATTTTGGTATTCTTAAAGTTCTAACTTACAGCCAACCAGCATGATCAGTTTTTCATCTTTTAATATATTGAAGTCAATTTTTAAGGTGGGCTCATTGCTCTTCTCCAGAGCCATCGTGATCAAGAGAGTGCATATATCGGTTGCATGAAGTCTGGGGAAGTTGTTGTCGAAGAGTAATCTTCTCTCTATTAATATCTTGCTGTGAATACTTTTTGCGAGTTCAAGCGTATCTTGGTTTTTCCATGATATGCTTGATAACTTTCATGGACTTATCAGAATCTGAGACCATGAAAGTCACGTAAATTTTTAGAAGTATAATTATTTGATTTTTAGCATGTAATATATGCATTTTACGTGAGCCATTATGAAGTTGTAAAATGATTGTATTTTTGTGCCATGCCCCTTTAAGGGAACTTGGCGTGCTAACTACCTGTTACATTTTTAAGATTATGTTTCTTCTTTTCCAGGGGAAGGCCTTGGTATGAGGCGGAATGGTGGAAATTTGGCGATCAGAAATCGTGAGTATACAAAAATGTTAGATGTGAATGCACTTATGGCAGAATTGGTGTATTTGTATGTTGTTAGCAATGATATTTTTTTCCTTTGAAGAAGTTAATGGGAAGTTTGAAAATTTTCCAATGGCAGATGGTGGTTATGTTGTTCCTCAGTGTGTTTATAATTAATACTTGCTGACATGAACATTATAGGTACTTTCGCCATGCAGCTGGTTCTATTTTTATTATTTCAAGGAATGTAGCCGAGTACATAAATATTAACAGGTAACACTCACCATCCCTTCTGAGTACCCGGTAAATCTCGATTTAGATTTGTACTGAGAGAATTTCGGTTTATTATGTTTATTGCCCTTTGTTTGATCAGCATACTCTTTTATCTGATTATTGTTTCATAGTGTGTTGCTGATTTTCTTGAAATACAGTGCTTCATTGAAGGCTTATGCTCATGATGACATCTCTGTGGGTTCATGGATGATTGGTCTTGGTGTAACATACATAGATGACAGTCAGTTGTGCTGTAGTTACTCAGGGCAAGGTAAACACCCGGATGAATAATTTTCTATTGTGAATTGGATTTATCTTAAATCGGTTTGTGGGTGCAGATAAAGTTTGTACTTTGGCCTGAGAAATAGAACGCCAGCAACTTTTACACATCAAGGGTGATCAGCCCCAATCAACCATTCTCTTCTTTTATGAAATATGGCTACAAAATCCATACGTTCTTGGCTTTCCACATTACAGGAGATGGATGGGATTCAGCTTCTTCTCCTGATTATATCCTCTTTCATTGATGTTTTTAGGACTTGAATAGTAGTAAGTTCGTAATTTGCATGACTTACTGTGTGGAGCTGTCGATTGATATGAAGGAGTCATTGGCTAGCTTTTTAAAACACTGAGTGCACGTAATAGCAATGTTTTGCGGTAAGCTACTGGACAGGATTGATCGCGGAAAATCTGTATTTTTGTATCGGTTTTTATTTTGTCTAGTCCCCCACCCTATACTTATTTAATCTTAATACTTATAAATTCACAAACCTCCATACAAAACATATTCAAGTAAAAATTATGTAATACTATGCGAAGACCATATGAAAATGATGTGTTATTATACAAAAAATTATTTCATCTATTCACGTCACTTCAATTTTAATTATATGTTTATTAACATAATATATAAAAATATGAATTGAAAGCAAGATTTAATAAGAAAGTTTTCAAAAGAATACATTAAGAAGAAATATTTCCTTGAAAAAAACATAAAGAAGCAAATGGAGTGAAATTTGAAACAAAAAAGTGATACAATCTTGAAAGTTTCTAAAGATTTAAGAATCCGGTTTGCAAGAAGGGATTCAAAAAATAATAAACAATCACCTTGTTCAACGGTCATCATTCCCACTAACGGATTCAAAATCTATAAAACTAGTTCTAAACATCAAAATAATTTTAAATAGATATGTTGTGAACATGTAAACATAAGTTTTGTACTATTTTAAAAAAATGCAGCAAAAAAATGGTTCCAAGATATAATTTGGTATAGTTCACAATTATCATCAAACCTCAATACTATGCACCTGTGTATATATTTTTATATTGCTAATACATAATTTGGTATAATTCACAATTATCATCCTTGAATGCACACCAATATTATGATGTTCTTACTTTTGATGTTAGTATTATTATTATTCTTTTTTATTATTATGTGTTCTTCAAGATATAATTGCAGAATATGATAAAATGTATTAGTACTTTTATATATAATAATGTAAATTTGATAGACTAATTTCTCAAAAATACTTATAGGAAGATATTTAGGAAATTGATCTACTGGATTATTGTAAAAATGTGTTATTGTACTTCAATATTTTTTTTTTGTAAGATCATTTGTGAAAAATAATTTCGGAGAAATAGATTTTGTTCTATCTTCTTTTATATATTTTTCATTTTATTAAACAATAGAGAGGAATTTACATAAATATATTTATTATAGTTTCCCACTTTCACAAATATATTTTTAAAAATTCACTTACAATAATACATTTATCTCTATTTTTAATAAAAAAATATTCATTTATTAATAAAATCAAATGTAAAAAATGTTTTAGCAATAAATAAAAATAGATGGGTTCAAAAATAATTTCATTCTTCTTAATAACTACTCAAAAAAGGACTAAATCGTTAGATTGCTAATCCGTTGTACGAGTTATTCTTACCGAGGTTCCGCTCTTTCAGTTAATTTGCATTTATTTTTATTGCTAAATGTTAAAACGCATAGTGTTATTCGTATGAAATTCTTTTTGAGTAACTCATCTATTTTTATTTATTGCTAAAATATCATTTACTCTTGATTTTATTAATAAATAAATATTGTTAATTAAAAAAATAGATAAAATATAGATAAATGTATTATTGTAAGTTAATTTTAAAAGAATATATTTGTGAAAATAGGAAAATGTAATAAAAGTATTTGTACAAATTCCCGAACAATAAAAGTAAAGTTGTTGGTTTCATTATCCCAAATATCAAACCACAAGTGGTTAGAATATCGTGAATAATAGATCTTAACCATAAACATTCACAATTAGTTTCATAAATGTCAATTAACTTTGGCTGATTTGACGATGTTGATGTAAGTTTTTTTATTGATTTATAAGACATAAGAGTTTCACCTAATATAAACACATATTCAATTTAGGCAATGAATCTTGTCTTAGATCCCACCATTTCATTTTTCTCATTTCGTTTTCTTATAACACTCATTTATAGACAATGGTTTGTATTCAATAAAATCCATATATATTATATTTTAAAAATTTATTGGTAATTATCTATTATTATATAATGGATAAAGTATGACATTTTCTTGTCTATACCTAATTCCCTATTCTTTCTCCTACTCTTTAGGTGATTAGGTAGTTATTTATAAATAGAGTATTATTTTATGGGAAACAATAACCAATATGAGATACAAGAACACTTTTAGTTTTTTTTTTGAGATTCTTCTTTATATCGATTCTGAGTTCATCGACAACATCATTGTTCCTGAGCAAGGGAACTTGCTGCTTGTGTAACCTGGAGGACATCGGTTTTGCCGGAATTGTTCTTAAGTTCAGCATCATAATGACGTGCCACAAGCGACACTCAACCAGTTTTGATACAGGAGATCAAATCACTTTCTGATACTGTTTTATATTTATTGTATTTAATACTAATGTTGTTTATTTCTTTGAATTTATGATCCAGATTTCCAACAATCTTAAGAATAACTCTTTACTCTGGTTCAAATAGAAGGAATATGTAAACCATCATCATAATCATCTATCAGGTACTATCGTTTTGCTTATTCTGAAAATAAATCGAAGGAATACTGAAATTGTTGTTGAACATTCTAATTGAAACTGCTTTGAATTGTTTAGCAATTATAAAGGCACATGCCAGATCTGATTTGTGCAATAATTTTTTGATATGTAGAGCATAGAAACCGAAAAGGTTTAGTATAAAAAAAAGGCATTCTGCAGTAATTCATAACAAATTTGTTACTTGAACTTTTACTGAATGTCACTGCTTTCAAATAAATGCTCGCAAATCTGTTTTGTAATTTTCAAGCTTTGCATTTTCACCATTGAACATGTCCCACTGCATCGAAATTAAGACTTAGTCGTTAACTTTAATTTGGGCTGGAATTTCGGAACTGCTTTCAACTTATCAGTAAACTTAAGAACCAGTCTTAAGTTTGTTATTTTCGCCTGACAATTGGATCTTTCGGTATTGAATTACTCTTTTCTTTTTAAATTCAATAATTGTTTGAATCATTATTTCATCTTAATAATTGGATGGTCATGTGTTGCTTTGGGTAAAGGAGATTCCGAAAAATAAAAATTCATTTTATGTGGATAGTATAGAAAATACATTTTTTACTATACTCTATACCAATTATTTGATTATGAAAGAATTTGAATGTTTGTATTCTTCTTTCGAGATTCAAAAATTTAGTTTTACAATTTCAATTAAATCCAGAATGTTGTTGGCATTGCTTTTAGTAATGATTATTTGATTTATTGGAATGTTACGCCTATTTAATTGTTGTGATTATCAATTGATACATATCTATTTACTTGGTTAATTGGATTGTGATATTTATTGATTGATATTATTATATCATATAATTGTAAAAGATTTAATCTAAACTTCAAATATCCCAAAATGTGGGGGTATTATGTGAATGTCTTTCCATTATATCAATAATGAGATGATTTATAACATAAAATTATATGTTTATAAATTATATAGAGATTAGTGTATTGAATCGTTTTGTGATGAGAAACGATATCATTGACTACAACACTATATGTGAGACAAAGAATCTTGATTTATTTAACATAATTTTCCACTATTCGATATAATTTCTCGTAACACTTCTAAAGATATCAAAATTACGATATCTATTGAGAAAACATCATTTGTTGATATTTATTGTGTTTATTAAATTGATAAAAATTTTTGAGTTACTCTTATATAGTTTCTTCTTCAAATTCATGGTCTTGTAAAGAAGCTATTAAGAAGAAATTTGATTATATCTTAAAATTTTAGACATGATAGATAATTGATTGATATGTCTATATGAGCAAAGTTTATTGATTACACTTACCCACCATAAGAATTTCTATCGAAATTCTTATAGTAGGAACATTAATATGTACTAGTGGGTAGTCAAAAGCTTAATTGAGAAGCCTAATATTGATTATATATATATATTTGCTCATGTGACTAGAATCACTTATATCTGTGTTCGAATTGTGTTAGCTTCTATCAATAGACTTGTCATTCATGTAATGGATGTCAATACCGTTTTGTGAATTGTGATCTTGAAGAAGAACTCTATGTGATTCGATATAGTGTATTGTGCTTGGTCAAGAGAACAAAATGTATAGAATTTAAAAGTCTATTTATGGCCTAAAGCAATCACCTAAATTGTGATACGATAAGTTATATAATGTGTAATTGATGAAATGTTATTCATCAATTAGTGTGGATAAATGTGAATATATTTAAATAACTATAATGAAATATTTGAGAGATACCATAACCTTTGGTATATGATATTGTAGATTCTACATTGTATTTGAAGGTACAATGATGAGACTGAATTTCCGAGTCAGATGAGATGAAATTTACCAGTAAATAATATTCACATTGGGTGAAGTACTGTGACTTGGAATCATCCAAGTAAACTATGATTGTCAGATTGAGCTAACTAGTAGTGAAGCTGAGTTGTTGAAAAACTTTTTAGCAGAGATCCTATTAGAATTAAAACCAACACCCCATGTGTCTATGCATTGTGATTGTCAATCGACAATAGCAATTGTTAAGAATAAATATTATAATTGCAATAATATATACATCTTATATTTAAGCATGCTATCATGAATAAAATATTGAGAAATGGAATTATTTCCATTATATATGAGAAGTCGGAAGTGTACTTGGCCGGTCCTCTGACTATACCATTTGATAATATAAACAATTGCTCAAACATCGAGGGGAATGTGACTAATGTCAATTGATTATTAATATTGATAGATACCCAATTTATGTGATTGCCGATCCCATGAAGTAAGTTCATATGTGATGAGAACTCTAGAACCGGGTACCTTGTGATGGGTAAGGCCCAGCAACGATTGGACCAATTCATATGGCGAAAATGAATCCTTATAGCCCATTCCATACCTCCAATGAAGTGCGGCCCGATGTTTAGCTGGAGGNTTGGAAGAGGGTTGGACGAGAGAGCGATTTTGGGCACAAGAACTTGCTGCGATTTTCTCTTCGCGAAAATGACGATGAGGAGAAACAGTGCCCTAAATCTCGATTTAAATATTAATCTCCCAGCCAATGACGTGCCGCCACGTAATACTGCCCCAGACTGTGACGGTACGGAGCGCACTCATCACGCCTCTTGAACTACCGAAGGTGAAGAGGCGCGGGTTGGGATATTAGTATTTAAAGAATAACGAAAATAAAGTATAATTTAAATATACGTTGTTAGCCCTTAAGCGAGATCGATCCACACGATAAGGCAAACTTCAGTCCCCTGGACTCTCACTACTTACAGGTACGGTCCCTTGTTCTCATGAATGTGCAAACATCATGTGATCGGCCTTGTATCACCTCTGCGATTGGCAATCAAGCCCGAGGGGCTAGTGATGAGAACTCTAGGACCAGGTACCTTGTGATGGGTAAGGCCCAGCAACGATTGGACCAATTCATATGGCGAAAATGAATCCTTATAGCCCATTCCATACCTCCAATGAAGTGCGGCCCGATGTTTAGCTGGAGGACCGAAGCTGACCTTAGCAAAATAAAGCGTTTTCTGCCAGCTGGCACCTGGGTTCGGTCCCAGCAGTTATGACTCACGTTTACCATGCTTCGGGCTTTCCCACTTTTACCACGCTTCGGGCCCGATCACGCAGGCCACGCCTCGGTCCCAGCCTCATTTTACATCCCGCGATAACAACCTCTAACAAACGTGTCAGAGGCGGTTACGGAGCGTGGTTTACACACACTAAGAACTCTATAAATACAGGGCAAGACGACGGAAATAGCAGGACCCTTTGGACGCGGAAGAACAGGCTGTTACCCTGCCGGAATTCTTACCGCTTTCTTTACCTCGTCATTTTCATTAGCGTTTCTTGTATAAACTTTGAGTTATTTCATTAGTGAGCAGGCTAAGAGCATAATCAGCTCTTAGTCGAGTGGTTTTCACCCCAATTCTTGGGGTTTCCACTATATATCGCCGTGCACTACTTTGTTTTTAGCTTTTGATCGTCTTCCATACTTAAAATAAATTAGAACTGAGTTCGTTTGTTGAACGAACCGGACGACTGTTGGTAGCCCCTAAAAAGGGACCATAACAATATGGGTAATAACTAAGTCACTATTAATCCTGATGAGTACGTTATATAGTCGTCCTATGGTGTTTGAGCATGAAGTACTCCTTACCGCATATATTATGATGTTGATTACTTAATGATTTTTATATCCCTTTAGGGTAGGGTGTCAATTGCAGTACACACATGATGAAATCACATATGTGAGTGTGGAGTGGGGCTGCTCCTATGGGACCTTGACAAGTCTCTAGACCATTCATGAAAATCCGGGCACGTGCATGGCCTATTAGCACAAAACAGCGTTGAATAATGGTTGTTTGAGAATATAAGCATGATTGGTAAGCGTTATCACACAATAATATTCAATGGTTCATAGAAGATATATGTTTCACCATTGCACATGTGTGATTAATCTCATTCTTTCTAGGTCTAGTTAATAGTCCAAAAGACACAAGATACGATGTGTTTATATTCATGTGATTGAACTCAAATCTGTATAAACCTTTTAAATATGTGGGGATTGTTGGATAAAATCCATATATGTTATATTTAAAAAGTTTATTGATAATTATCTATTATATAATGTATAAAGTATGATATTTTCAAGTCTATACCTAATTTCCTATTCTTTCTCCTACTCGTGATTAGGTATTGGATAGATTATGTCTAAATCATTTATAAATAGAGTATTATTTTATGGGAAACAATAACCAATATGAGATACAAGAACACTTTGAGTTCTTGTTTTGAGATTCTTCTCTATGTTGATTCGAGTTCATCGACAATGCCATAGTTCCTGAGCAAGAGAGCTTGCTAATTGTGTAATATGGAGGACACCGGTTTTATCAGAATTGTTCTTAAGTTTAGCGTCATAATGATGTGTCACAAACGACACTCAACCAAATTTGATATATGAGATCAAATCACTTTCTAGTACTGTTTTATATTTATTGTATTTAATACTAATGTTGGTTTATTTATTTGAATGTTTGATCCAGATTTCCAACAGTTCCTTCCAATGTTTGTACAATATTTCCCCAATCTCACATTTATCTAAGGAATTTAACTCATTTTGAATTGCATTTTTTCCATTTTAACCAATCTTTTTGTTGTTTGTATTATTCAATAGATTTTGGTTCATAATAATAATCTTGATTGAGTAAATCTATTGCAATTGATAAACAAATACATTATTGATTTTAGTTGACTTTTATTCCATAATTTGCAAGCAATTTCGGTGTTAATTGAAATTTCTTAATTATTTGAAACATTATCATTATTATTGATATTTTTTTTATTAATTAAACTTTATTATCTTTGATGAAAATTTTTATAACATATTTATGTATTATTATTTTTCGTTTTATTTGAATTCTTATTTTGAAAATATTGTAATTTTAATAAATAAGAGTGGTTGTGGAAAGAGATGCAGAAAGTGGGGAGAAAAAGCAAATATTTGCTATGTTAGGAACTATGTGGGTGGTGCACTACGATAATCACATCGTTTTCTTTTTGTACAAATCAAACATTAATATAATATGCTTTTGTTTGAATACAAAAAACAAGGTCTCATTGGAGTAGGTTTTCCTCAATTGTAAGCAAAACACAACATTAAAATTCATTTTTACTCTTATTAAATTATTTTTTAATCTAAAATTAATTTAAAAAAAGGGTACAAAAGTCATTTCATGAAATCACGATCAATGTATCGTTGTTTTAATTTTTTTTAAATCGAGATTACTTTTATCACGATCAACTGAAAGCACAGTATAATGATCTCATTTCAGCGATATTTCTACAACGTTGTTCCAAATATGCTCATTGATGAGGGACTTGATCATTCGTAGCAATCTAAGGCCCCAAATATAGGCAAACACTTGGGAAGGTGGACACTTGAGGCACCATGTGGTGCTTTGCCATTGGGCCACAACAAATGCCACCAATGGCCGTAAGTGCGACATTACACCAACTTGTCGTGGTGAGGTGGCCTCCTAGGTGCACATTATCTTTGGTTGTGATGGGTAGATGACGTAGCATGTTGATTGGAACATGTTTAACTCCGTTTTTTTATTCGATTTCAACCATTCGATATGTTATCGAGTAGAACACATAGTAATAACTAATATATGGATTATGATCGAGATTGGACTCCGTTTTGGTAACGAGAAAAATGATGAGATTAAGTAATTGAGTTTATTACAATGAATAAGGATTTCCTATAATGTGTTTGTTGATTTGGTATTAGTAATTTTAGGTTAATGATATTGAGTGATGAACGAAGTACAATGTACATGTAAGTTGGATGATGAGTTAAATAATAAAAAGTTTATATTCAAAAAAAAATTATTTGCTCTAAAATGATGAATATGTATTGGGATATGTTGTCGGGCAAGCTCGGCAAGCCAGGGTATCCCCCAAATTTTTGATGAACCTATGTTAAGACTCGAATGAGGTGGATGCATCAAATTAGCTGTGTGCTAGTACACATGAACCACAAGATAATGTATGCCTAAGTAAAAAAAGTAACCCTATGATAAGAAAGGCCAAACAGGTTGGATTTCAACGAGGTAGCGCTCGGTTCATGCCCTAGGGTGGGAGGCAGTAATGACTTGTCGAGACATAACCGAAAGCTAAGAGGAAGTTTTAGGTGAGACATGTCACTGGCATATAAAACAGAAACGCAAGAAAAAAATAAATGACACAAGAGAAATTGATAAGTAAAGTTTAAAGTATGTTTTTACAATGTTTTATGGTGAGATTCTGATTGGGTTTAAAATATGGATGACAATTTGGATTATTCATCCTGCTACCCAGCAAATACCCACTCTGTTTAAAGTGTTATTAGATAATTAGACGAGTAGTGGAAACGGGGCGAGGAAGAAAATTCTATATTCGTTTTAAATAAGGCGAGTAGTGATTTGATACATAACCACTCCGTTATCCGTTCGGTTATCCATTTAAATAACCGTATCCACCAAACTTATATTTATTAAATATATCTAATATTTTTAAAATTTTTACCATAATTACAAATCCCTAACTAGGTGACCCAAACATTACCAATTCAATGTCATTTTTTCATTTTTCCTTTTTGTTTTTTTATTTCTCCTCTCAATGATTTCAACACGATTCTTGTCTATTTTCATTTTTTTCAAAGTTCGAATTTTTGTTATGCAGATCTTATTAATGAGTTTTTGTTTTCTTATTGCTTATTTCCATATTTTTTTGGATGTTTAAATCAAAATTAATTCAAATTCATCCGACCATAATGTTTTCGGTTTTCTTGTTTTTTTTATAAACAAAACAATCCTCTAATATGGAAGGCAAGAAAAGTCAATGGATTTGAGGGCAAATCATCAATTTGTCTTTTGAGGGTTTTGTTTAAACCCTAATTAAATTGAATTTCGTGGACCACATATATTGTTATTATCTTATTTTCGTACGGTGACCAATATTCTTGACTACAAGAACATTTGTTAATAATTTTAATATTTATTCATTAATTTCATTTGTTAATATATGTTAAAATGATAATTGTTTGTTTACATTTGTTTTTAGTTACTTGTAAAACTCTCGAGTGTTGTCCGACTATAGAGGATGAGAACACTGATACTATTGGTCTCGATGAGGAAATCATCAAGGTTTAAAATTATAGTTATCGAAAGAGTTCTTTAATTTTATATCGTTGTTTTAAAATTGTTTTGATTTATTTAACGATCGATATTTTACAATTTATAATGCGTAGTGGATGCGGGGAGGGGTATGAGCAAGTAACAAAAGGATAAGGCGGGGGGGAGCGGGGAACGGGTAGACATATTGTTAGACGGGGTGGGTAACACATACTGTATAATCGTTTCATATTCGTCCCGTTACCATACATAGTTTAAAACAAAGTTTTAAAAATGAAGCTAAGTTGTAAAGATTTTTTATTGAAGTTTCTATTATTGGATAATGATCGCTCTATAGTTTTGTAGGAAATGAAGATATTAAAGAGGGCATGGGAAGAGTTGGTCGTCGATTGATACTTAGAGTGCTTAAGGGGTCCAGACTAAAGAGAGTTTTTAAGATGTGACGTGATGAAGTAGACGAAAGAAGTAGATGATATTTTCTATAAGATCCTTTATGTGGAAAAGTTTTACTTATGTTATTCTTTTAAAAAGCTTCTCGTGTTCTAAAGAAGAGTAGAGTACGACATGTTGCGCACCGAAAAAGGTTTAGGGGCATGACACTTTAGACTAGATGTGTGCATGTATTGGATATGCGATAAGAACACATTTTGCTCATCTGATACGATAGATATAGATCATCAGAATTTTGATCTAAGATCTATCCAAAAACCTCCCACTATTTTGGATCGATTTGCATATATCATAATATATTTTATTTGTTTTGATAATTGTAAAAAGAAGAATTAACCTTGAATACTAAAAAATAATTTCAAAATGAAATCTTTGCTATATTAAACTTTTGTTCTCTTTCATTTATTTGAGTTAAACAAATATGAATAAAAATAGAAAAAATAATCATTTTCAATTCTTCAAATTTGTTTGAAAAACAATTAAACATTCAATTCAAACCAATTTTAATTTGATATATTATCAATATAAGTCCAAAAACAATATGATACCCTTAAACTCAAATAAATGCTGTTGAATAAGTTCTCGATTTACAAACTAATCTTTTAAATTATGGGAAATTTTGGACTATACTATAAAATAACATTTGTGAAGTGACTTAGATTTCATCGAAAATTTCGGACTCAAAATTTAACATGCAAATTTATATATTAAGCGTCATGTTTATATCAGTAGTTATATTATGTTATACCTATCTCATTTATTTTGGAGGGTGCAACATCCGACCACTTTCCAAATGACAGGTCTCTCCGGAATTTATGTATATTGGGGTCCTTTGTGCTCAAACATGTGCTTCGCCCGATCCCAAACTACTTTTCCGTCTCACCCACGTGTAACTTATCATAATGGAAAGCCCCGTGAACTCGATCGTGGGTCATAAAACTCATATCGTCTATTTTCGTTAACTCACGGCATGATCTCATCAACATCAGCTTCTGGAACCTATTCTTGCACATAAAACACACATGTGAGGCCTACTGGGGATAAACACGTGTGCGAACAACCTCGATAAATTATGTAGAACCTTTGAATTAAAGCAAAGAGAAAACAACGACACAAGAAATTTAACGTGGAAATCCGGAATGGGAAAACCACGTGACCGACGGAAATGACCAAATTCACTATCACTTGAGAAGATTACAACACACACACATGAAGAGGAAATTCAGAATACAAGAGTATTGAAGTACATGACAATGAATCATATGACCCCTTTATATAGATGAGGTGGTTGAGATAATTAAGGTAACAACAAATATTCATAATATTTGATCATATATCCATATATGATTATCCATAATCAAATCATATATATGCTTCAATATATACTGATTTGATATGATTTTGTTTCCTTCAATATCTCCTTCAATAACTACCGATATCATGGACCAGTGGGCCCCACCATATCTCAGTTCGGCCCTCGACCGATTGCCTCCATCTCATATCTTCGAATCACGTGTTTCGGTGCCCGACTAATTGCCTCCATCTCATATCTTTGGATCACGTGCTTCGGTCCCTTTGTCACCTTCGGTATTGAGTACTTCAGTCCTCGCCGATCGGTACTGTTATCGCTGCTTTAAATCAGCAATAACAAAATTTAGACCCCTTTTACGGATAGGGGTCGAACGAAAAAGTAATACGAAAACAAGAAGTAAAAAGACACGATTTTTGTAGGTGGAAAACCTTTCTGTAAAAGAAAGGATAAAAAACTACCCCGGCTGTAGCCTTTGAATCCACTATAAACATCAAGTTCGTAGATTTACAATAGGAGAACATGATGTAGAAACCAAAAGATAAAGATCATGTTTTGATGGCCGTAGTCGTAGGTTTCCCGGACGAAAAAGAAAAGAATAGCAGCCTCATCCTTAGGTCAAGAATCCAATCTCCCCTCCTTAACACTTTAACAATGTTTATATAGGTGATTTGTCCAGCCCAATTATAACTCATTAGACCCACCAATAATGAAGTCCAATAAATAATGACCCATTAATATCTAAATTAGGCACAATTGTCCAATAAATAAGTAACCCGATCCAAATCCTACGACAAGCTATAAACAATGTCAATCATCAAAATATCTCGATTTGCTTTATTTCTGGACATGGGAATGACTATATAGATATATATGTGTCATCGAATAGTAAATATCTTAGGGTGATATCAGAAGTCCCCTGATTTGTGTAGTCGAAATATTAGAATACACAAATCATAAATTTATCCTGAGAATATTGTTACAATAAACTCACAATAGTAGTATCGCATTTTGTAACTAAATATACCAGATATGAGTGAATAAGCATATCTCAAATAAATAAATATTACTGACTGAATACCATTATCTTATGAAACTTTATATATACTTCTAAAATAATGAGTGGGGATATTATCTTCTTATAACTGAATCTTGTATTATAATTCTCCAAAATCTTTATCTATGAACTCTATAAAAGTCTTCGGTGACTTTTTGTTTAATATGTTGTCTTTAAAATTTATGATAGTTTTCGAAAATCGATAAGACTCCTGGTATGTGAGAATATCTTGCTATGCTCGAATAAACTACTTCACAATTCCTCATATAATAATTATGATTTTCTGAACACAGAAAATACAATATTCCTTGTTGTTTGGTGTCATAACTGAGAGTCCCAGTAATAAATAAAATTTAGTGAAATCCATGTCATAAGTCAGTCAATTGATCATCTTGATCGTAAATGAAAATATCTTATCTTAAATAATGAAATCCATGTTGTAGGACCATCACTTGGTCATGTTGATCGTAAATGAAAATATCTTATCTTAAATAATGAAATCCATGTTGTAGGACCATCACTTGGTCATGTTGATCGTAAATGAAATTATCTGAGCAAAAATAATGAAATGTATGTCATTGGACCATCAGATGGTAATCCTGATTGTAAACGAAAATACCTGATCATAAATTAGAAAAATCATTCCATAATACAATAAGAATACCGCTTAGCCATTTTGTTATGCCGCGAAAATACCAAACTATAAAGAGAATTCATAAAATCCCGGTGTTGGTCCTCAACAAGCACCCAACACCCCTTACTTAGATCAGGTATAATCCTGCATAGGCAGATCTAGTACCTTGGCTTAGGTGGACTTTTGAGGGCCACGGAGAAGACATATGTCTTTTCATGGATCTCAATAAGCATCCAATATCCCCCTCACTTATGGGTCTCAACGAGCACCCAACAATCACGAGCCTCAACTAGTGCCCCACTTAACTTCACAGCTCGGGTCTCAATAAGCACTCGTGGGCCTCAAGTAGCGCCATACTTAACTTCATAACTCGGGTCTCAACAACCACCAGTGGGCCTCAAGTAGCGGCCTAATTATTCTAATATGATCGGGTCTCAACAAGCACCCGTGGGCCTCAAGTAACGGCCATCATGTTTACCTTTCGGGTATAAACTTGCACCCGGGGTCAACACACTTTCCCTCCGGTATGAACTTGCACCCGGGGTCATCACACTTTCCCACCGGTATAAACTTGCACCCGAGGTCATCAAACTTACCCTCCAGTATAAACTTGCACCCGAGTTCATCTCACTTTCACACCAGTATAAACTTGCACCTGGGGCCATCACATTTTCCCTCCGGTATAAACTTGTTCCCGGGGTCAACACACTCTCGCCGCCGGTATAAACTTGCACCCGGGGTCATCAAACTCTCGCCTCCGGTATAAACTTGCACCTGGGGCCATTACACTCTCGCAGCCGGTAAAAACTTGCACCCGAGGCCAACACACTTTCGCCACCGGTTTAAACTTGCACCCGGGGCCATCACACTCTCGACCCGTCCATAAGACGGCGTCATTTCTTCCTCGGCCCATCCATAAGATGGTGCCATCACACTTTCGACCCGTCCATAAGACAGCGTCATTCGGCTAGTCCATAAGACGGTGCCATGCGGAAATGGACCAGCCTCCGACGAGGGCGCGATCCTCGTCGGAGTGTCATTGAGGAGTCAGGTATATACTTACACCCTGATTTGCCACGAAAATATGCTCGGTTCTAAGCCGGTTATGTTACAATAAACGGGCCCCTTAACATATTACAACAATAATTATGTACAGACGATTCTGCCGCGGACAGGGAGACTCATCATGTTTAAAGTATTTTGACACATTATCTAATTTGACGAGTTTGAAAATGATCCACTATAAGACAGGCGGTACATTGCATTTCTAATCTAACCTATTATTTTATTCCATCCTCCATCATACTAAAACACAATGGACCAATTCCTATCTTACCAGTCCCCTAGTCGATTGAATTCATGTCGTCAAAAAAGATACTCAAAAAATTAGAATATGACAAAAAAATGAGGGGAAATTTTATTTTAAAAAGAGCGATGAGTCACGTCTATACATAATACTTGCGCAAGTTGGAAATATGTCAAGTCCGTGGCAGCTCCTCTCCGCTCATATTCGCCATCTCATACATTCATTTTCCTACCACCGCTGTAATCCGATACGAAATATCCCATTGAAAATACAACTTGTCAACATGTTTACTCATCTCAACTTTCTTGATAGTGAGGGGAATTAATATACCGATCCCCCATATTCCGATAGGCAAATTGTTGACACCGATTCAATTTCCGATAGATAAGAAATAATAAGTGCAAGAGATATATGAATTCATTGAATACATAGGCACGATGTCCTGATAATCCATAATATGTAGGAAGAATTCTCATAACAATAGATTTCACTCCCTTCAATAAGTTTCCAAGTGGAATAAACTATAGATTCCTTGTATTTGCTTCGTCACTATTACTGGTTAATGGATTACAATCATCATATTATCACTTCAATTCAAAACTCTCATAATATCCTATGTCCTTCCATATTGACCAGGTGTTTGTAGTCATAAGTCCCCAGTGTTTATCGGTAATATTACGACATCATGTCTGAATTCTTTAGAACGATTCCCTGAAAGAAACTAATTAATCGGTCTCTCTTTGCCAGTGAATATTCTGCATATACCATCATTTTCGTAAAATTCACACTCAAATGATCTTAGTTCTCCTTTCCGAATAGAATTAATGTAAGTGTATCAAGATTCAGTCATTGGTAGTTTCCTACTAACATAATTTACTGACCGATGCTATTTGTCATTGTGTCTAACAAAGTTAGATTTCTCAAAACTTCTCTTGACAGTATAAACTATAAAACCAACGGCTCCCCAGGGAAATGTGGCGACATAAACGATTCTTTACTCAAATACTCCATCAAACTTTTACAAGTCGATTGACATTGGACAATATTAATTTATATTCATCTTGCAGACACATAAGACCAAGAACAATCCTCCCCTTTCTCACAAACGCACATCTAGTAGGGCTGAACATAATTCGATACTTTCACAGGATACTAAAACATTTGTTCATATGCTGAACACGATTTCCGCATTGTCGACCCTTTTTCTGCATTCCTTGATGTAGACTTCCAAGCATTCATCGATCGTATCCTTAAATATGAATCCACCTAGGTTGATACGTGGTTCTCTCATTCTTCAAAACAAAAGGCATAATTAAGAAACTCAAAATCGCACCTCGAATCTATCATCATACCAACTCTCCAGCTATTATTCAACTTTGGGATAACTAATTGATTCGTGATCCAATATACGTATCTTACAAGCTCGATGAGTCATGTCTGCAACAAACTTCCAACCTATTCATCAATTGCCTTTTCTTTTTTAGTGAGAACTTCTACTTCTTCTAATGAATCATTTTTAATCTCTATTGACATCTCCATTTCAAACCTGAATAACAACACTATGAAAATTCTCTATTTCAAACTGCTTTAATAACCTCCTGTTTCATCTGCTTATCGTTTTTTTATACTTCCGAGAAGACCTCATCATTTGAATCCACTCATGTTTTCTGATAAAACATCCACAATCCAAACTGATTTTTTCGCACTAGCCTCCTATACCGATTTGGCACATGATATTACAACAAGAATGTGGTGATAACTCCGTGTTCCCTTTCATCTTTCGGATACATGATGAGATAGGAAACTTCATCATCAAATGAAGCTTGGATACAATCGGCTCGAACAAATATAAAGAAATACCTTAGAATATTATTATAAGGGATGAAAAGAAAATCCACCACTACGAATACCACTAGTAAATTACTCAGTATTTTTTTATCTCCCAAAGATATTAGGAGAAAATAGATCATTCGGGACCAACAACTGTTCTTAAATCCGACTAACATAAAATGTAATGGTCAGGGCTTAATAGTTCAACTCAATAATGTCGTAGGTGAATTAAGAAGGCGAGTCCCATAAATATATATTTCCAGAATAATACAGTTCCAAACGATCATTAAAATAAATTTGAAGAAGGGGAGTTCCATAAAACTAAATTTCCGAACGAATACCATTCTGGGCAATTAATAAAATATATAAATTCGATGTCCCCTTCACGATATTGTTATCGCTGCTAAAAATTGGCAATAACACAATTTAGACCCCTTTTACCGATAGGGGTCGAACGAAAAAGTAATACGAAAGCAAGAAGTAAAAAGACACGATTTTTGTAGGTGGAAAACCTTTCTGTAAAAGAAGGATAAAAAACCACCCCGGCCGTAGCCTTTGAATCCATTATAAATGTCAAGTTCGTAGATTTACAATAGGAGAACATGAGGTAGAAAACCAAAGAAAAAAGATCGTGTTTTGATGGCCGTAGTGGTAGGTTTCCCGGGCGAAAAAGAAAAGAATAGCGGCCTCCTCCTTAGGTCAAGAATCCAAGCTCCCCTCCTTAACACTTTAACCATGTTTATATAAGTGATTTTTCCAGCCCAATTATAACTCACTAGGCCCACCAATAATTGAGTGCAATATATAATGACCCATTAATATCTAAATTAGGCACATTGGTCCAGTAAATAAGTAACCCGATCCAAATACCACGATAAGCTATAAACAATGTCAATCATCAAAATATCTTGATCTGTTTCATTTCTCGACTTGGGAATGAGTATATAGAAATATATGTGTCCTCGAATAATAAATATCTTAGGGTGATATCAGAAGTCCCCTGATTTGCGTAGTCGAAATATTCGAGTACACAAATCATAAATTTACCCTTTGAATATTTTTGCAATAAACTCACAATAGTAGTATCGCATTTTGTAACTAAATATACCAGGCATGAGTGAATAAGCATATCTCAAATAAATAAATATTACTGACTGAATACCATCATCTTATGAAACTTTATATATACTTTTAAAATAGTGAGTGGGGATATTATCTTCTTATTACTGAACCTAGCAGTATACTTATCCAAAATCTCTCTCTCTAAACTCTGTAACACTTCTTTGATAACTTTTTGTTTCATTTGTTGTCTTAAAATTTTCCGATAGTTTCCGACCGTCGTTTAAAAGACTGATATATGAGAAATCCTTATATGCCCGAATAAACGACTTCACAATTCATCATATAATAAATGTGATTTTCTGATCATAAATAATAAAATATTTCTTGTTGTTGGGGTAATAGCTTAGAGTCCCCTGTCATAAATAAAATTTAGTGAAATCCACACCATAAGGCAGTCATTTGATCATCTTTTTTGTAAATGAAAGTATCTTATCGTAAATTATGAAATCCAAGTCATAGTACCATCACTTTGTCATGTTGATCGTAAATGAAAATACACGATCATAAATTAGGAAAACCATCTCATAATACAATTAGAATACCCTTTAGAAATTTTTCAATTCCACGAAAATACCAAACTATAAAGAGAATCCCTGAAATCCTGGTGTTGGTCCTTAACAAGCGCCAACACCTCTTACTTAGATCGACTTGTCTCGCACTGCTCCAAAAATAAGCGTAGGAAGCCTTCACGATCCAAGTGAAAGTAGCGTCAGGTTCATGGTACAATCATTAAACTGACGTAAATCTTTCACTCCCACTTGGACAGATCGGGTACCTCGCGCCAGAGAGACCTTTCACTACCTATGCGGAAGTAGCGTCAGGTTCAGGGTACAATCCTTATACTGACGTAAATTTTTCACTCCCGCATAGATAGATCCAATACCCTTGGCTTAGATGGCCTTTAGAGGGCCGCGGAGCACGCAGATGTCTTTTCGCGTATCTCAATAAGCATCCAATATTGTTCTCACTTCTGGGTCTAAACGAGCACCCAACAATCACGGGCCTCAACTAGCGCCCCACTTAACTTCACTTCATAACTCAAGTCTCAACAAGCACCCGTGGGCCTCAAGTAGCGACCTAATTCTTCTAATATGATCGGGTCTCAACAAGCACCCGTGGGCCTCAAGTAGCCCCCATCACATTACCTTTCGTGTATAAACTTGCACATATAATAGTCTCATAATGTATATGACTGACCTTTCCCATTCTCCTCCGCAAAGGTAAGTAAACGTAGAAAACCTTCGCTGCCCGAATAGAAGTAGCGCCAGGTTCAGGGTACAATCCTTAGACTGGCGTAAATATTTCACTCCTATTCGGGTGGCTCAAGTTCCTCGCACTAGAGGACCTTCACTATCTAGACGAAAGTAGCGTCAGGTTCAGGGTACAATCCTTATACTGACGTAAATTTTTCACTTCCGCCTAGATGGATCCAATCCCCTAGACCAAAAAGTCCATGTGGAACAACGGAGGAGACGGATTGCCTTTCTCACTGCGGACTGTGACCAGCCTCCGACGAGAGCGCGACCCTCGACGGCGTGTCATGGAGGAGTCGGGAAAAGGGCTCCCGTGTGCCACGGAATCATGCTCGGAACGTGGCCGGCTGTCAAAGAATCGGGCCCCTTGACATACTCCAACAATATTCATGTATAGACGATTCTGCTGCAGCCAGAGACTCTCCAGTTTAAAAAATATTTTGACACAGTATCCGATCTAACAAGTTTGAGATTGATCGACTAGAAGACAGGCGTTACAATGCATTTCTAATCTATCCTAAATTGTTTAGTTTCCATCCTCCATCACACTAAAATGCAATGAACCTTACTCCTATCTTACCAGTCCCCTAGTCGATTGATCTTGTGTTGTTAGAAAGGATACAAAAAGAATAGAATATTTTAAAAAAGAGGAGGATTTTTTTAAAAAAGATCGAAGAGTCTCGTCTATACATAATACTTGCGCAAATTGGAAATATGTCAAGTCCGTGGCAACTCCTCTCCGCTCATATTCATAATCTCATACATTCATTTTCTTACCACCGCCGTAATCCGTTACGAAATATCCCATGCAAAGTACAACTTGCCAACATGTTTACTCATCTCAACTTTCTTGATAGTGAGGGGAATTAATATACCGATCCCCCATATTCCGATAGGCAAAATGTTGACACCGATTCAATTTCTGATAAATAGGAATTAATAAGTGCAATAGATAAATGAATTCCTTGAATAGATAGGCACGACGTTCTGATCCTCCAGAATATGTAGGAAGAATTCTCATAATATTAGATTTCACTCCCTTCTATAAATTTCCAAGTGGAATATACTCAAAATTCCTTGTATTCTTTTCGTCACTATTACTGGTTAACATATCACAATCATAACATTATCACTTCAATTCAAAACTCTCATAACAACTTCATGTCCTTCCATATTGGCCAGGTGTTTGTATTCATAAGTCTCCAATGTTCATCGGTAATAATACGGCATCACATCTGAATTCCTTAGAATGCTTCCCTGAAAGAAACTAATTAATCGATCTCTCATTGCCAGTTAATATTCTACATATACCATCATTTTCGTAAAATTCACACTCAAATGATCTTAGTTCTCCTTCCCGAATAGAACTAATGTAAGTGTATCAAGATTCGGCCATTGGTAGTTTCCTACTAACATAATTTACTGACCGATGCTATATGNAGAAACCCACATCTAGGAGGGCTGAACATCATATCATACTTCCACAAGATACTAAAACATTCGTTCGTATGCTTAACATGATTTCCGCATTGTCGACTCTTTATATGTATTCCTTGATGTAGACTTCCAAACATTCATCAATCGTATCCTTAAATATTAATCTACCTAGGTTGATACGTGCTTCCCTCATTCTTCAAATACAAATGGCATAATTAAGAAACTCAAAATCGAACCACGAATCTATCATCATGCCAACTCTCCATGTATTATTCAACTTTGGGACAACCAATGGGTTTGTGATCCAATATACGTATCTTACAAGCTCGATGAGTCATGCTTGCAACAAACTTCCAACCAATTGATCAATTGTCATTTCATTCTTAGGTGAGAACTTCTACTTCTTCTAATAAATCATTTTCAATCTCTTGTGATATCTCATTTCAAACTGCTTTAATAACCACATGTTTCATCAGCTTATTGTTTTTTTTATACTTCCGAGAAGACCTCATCATTTGAATCCATTCATGTTTTCTGATAAAATATCCACAATTCAAACAGATTTCTTCGCACTAGAGCCTTCTATAGCGATTTGGCACATGATATTACAACAAGAATGTGGTGATAACTCCCGGTTCCCTTTCATCTTTCCGATACATGATGAGATAGGAAACTTCATCATCAAATGAAGCTTGGATACAATCGGCTAAAAACAAATATAAAGCAATACTTTAGAATATCATTATAAGGGATGATAAGAAAATCCACCACTACGAATACCACCAGTAAATTACTCAATATTTTTCTATCTCCCAAAGATATTAGGAGAAATTAGATCCTTCGGAAGCAACAACTGTTCTTAAATCCGACTAACATAAAATATAATGGCCGGGGCTTAATAGTTCAACTCAATAATGTCGTAGGTGAATTAAGAAGGCAAGTCTCATAAATATATATTTTCGAAATAATACTATTCCAAACGATCAATAAAATAAATTTGAAGAAGGGGAGTTCCATAAAAATAAATTTCGAACGAATACCATTATGGGCAATTAACAAAATATATAAATTCGATGTCCCCTTCACGATATATAACTCCAAACAAGTAAGCTTGATAGATAACTCCATAAATGAATTTAGAATGATCAATTAATCACCAATGGCAGATACAGTGAAGCTACGACTAATAATCAATTACTTGAAGTCCTTATAAATATTATTTCGGACGAATACCATTCCGGATAATTAAGACTATTCTGAACGAATACCATTTCGGATGATTAAGAACAACAATTAGATACATCATTCACGATATGCTCACTGCTATCAATAATATGACAATCAAATAGAGTTTAATCCAATTTCCTTAGTCTAATAATGTTTTTTAACTACAAATCTTCATATAAAATTCCGAGGGTTGCAAAACTCTATTGGTTTTCGTTATAATCGCCATTATGTTAACTGTATGGTACCTCATTAAAGCAGACCCACACGATCGAAATAAGGAGCTTTAATCGATGAAGGCATGTAATATTTCTCAAACAACATGGAAACCAGGGTGAAACGACCACTTCATGAAATGCTCAAATCTCCTTGAATGATGTGCAAAAGCCTCATATAGTTCGTATTACCATTAAGGATTCATTAACCTTCGCTAGACTCTGAGTATCGAAACTTAAACCACCGAAGCCATAGATAACATGTATGAAACATATAAAGAACTCAATAAAATTTCTTGATAAAATTCCATAGAGCAAAATAATATTCCGTGATATCAATTTCTTCTAATTGATAACCATATAAATAGGCTCATAGCTGAAAACCGAAAAATTATGCATCATAGTCTTTGATAATGATATATTGTGCTCTTTCAAATATTCTTTATCATGAACAAACTGAATTCATACAAAGGCAAGCTTCTGGATGTTCTTTCGAATTCAAAATATTTTGATAAACACCGAGGAAGTAGATACCTAATAAATGCCTTCCCGGATGAATTCCTGCTCCGAGAAGACTGAGTAATGATTTCGGCGACCGGGGGTTCTTCCGAAAGTATTGATTGAGTCCCCGGTAATACATCACCCTCGTGTCATCCATACGGCAATTTTATGACTATTCTGATTATAAATAAGAACGTCAATTCAGACACTTGCGTGCCTCGGGGGAGACAGACAACTTTACTTCATATATCGCTTTGTAATCTTTCCTATGAGTTTCCGGTTATCCATAAGATTCTATATAGATTAAATAACTCGTTATTAAGGTGGCGATAAACAACTCAGGATGATAATACATACGAGTCATCTAGTAAATCATTCAGGAGATACCATAAAGATACCAACACGAAGAGATTATCATAAAATCAACATCATCTCAATCCATAAAATATGGAAATCCATCTTCTTTGGATTACATAATTTAAAATCCGAAATAAATAAGATCAATCGATCTGCACTTTTCACAACGAAGACCTTTCAGAACATTGAATAATCCGTCTTGATCAATATATATAAGTCTCACAACGATCCAAAGATGAAATAATCATATCCATATTAGAAATCCAAAAATAACGGATTCTGGATAATAAGAAATATTGTTTGTCCGTCGATAATTTGAACAGCGAAATAATTATCGAAACTGATCTCCACCGTTGGGAACCTAGCACAATGTGTCGTGAATAATATATGTAAATTTCAGAATAATCCAAAAGTGAAATAAAGCACTACATATAGAATATCACAACTCAATATTGCAGAAAACTCAGTCTGAAACTTTAAACGTTTGTCGTTAATTTAAAACTGAAACAACATTTAAAATCGATCTCCACCGTCTAGAACATTTACCGGTACGTCTAGACTAATATATTAATTTCAGAAACATCCAACGGTCCAATTATGAAAACTGAATAGAATATCCGAACTGCGCATTACTATAGGATTAGAAATAACAACCATATATTCGGATAGTAATCTGAAATCTGAAAGTGCCAAAAAACTGATCTTCAACAATCAGAGGACCGAAAGATATGTGTGAAACCATGCTAAAAATTTTCAGAATGATCCAAAGGTAAAACAACGAGATTCGAATCGAAATTTCAGAATAACATACAATAGAAAAAGCAGAGACGAATTGTTCTAGACCAACGTTAATTCGAAAATCCAACCGACCATAAAATTCGATCTTCACCGTTCATAACTGAGATCCATATGTGTATAATAGTATACAAAAATTACAGACCAATCCAACGGTTAAATATATAGAAACACGCTGAATACCAAAGCTGCGCTGAATCGAAAAATATATTTGCGTTTTCCATCCCAAACTCCGGATAAAAACTCAATGGGATTAAAAACGTCCCCACGGACGGCGCCAATGTTATCGCTGCTAAAAATTGGCAATAACACAATTTAGACCCCTTTTACGGATAGGGGTCGAACGAAAAAGTAATACGAAAGCAAGAAGTAAAAAGACACGATTTTTGTAGGTGGAAAACCTTTCTGTAAAAGAAAGGATAAAAAACCACCCCGCCGAAGCCTTTGAATCCACTATAAATGTCAAGTTCGTAGATTTACAATAGGAGAACATGAGGTAGAAAACCAAAGAAAAAAGATCGTGTTTTGATGGCCGTAGTGGTAGGTTTCCCGGGTGAAAAAGAAAAGAATAGCGGCCTCCTCCTTAGGTCAAGAATCCAAGCTCCCCTCCTTAACACTTTAACCATGTTTATATAAGTGATTTTTCCAGCCCAATTATAACTCACTAGGCCCACCAATAATTGAGTGCAATATATAATGACCAATTAATATCTAAATTAGACACATGGGTCCAGTAAATAAGTAACCCGATCCAAATACCACGATAAGCTATAAACAATGTCAATCATCAAAATATCTCGATCTGCTTCATTTCTCGACTTGGGAATGAGTATATAGAAATATATGTGTCCTCGAATAATAAATATCTCAGGGTGATATCAGATATATAACTCCAAACAAGTAATATTGATAGATAACTCCATAAAGGAATTTAAAATGATCAATTAATCACCAATGGCAGATACGGTGATACTACGACTAATAACTAATTGCTTGAAGTCGTTATAAATATTATTCCAGACGAATACCATTTCGGATGATTAAGAACAACAATTAGATACATCATTCACAATATGCTCATTGCTATCAATAATATGACCATCAAATAGAGTTTAATCCAATTTCATTAGTCTAATAATGCTCTTTAACTGCAAATCCTCAAATAAAATTCCGAGGGTTGCGAAACTCGATTGGTTTTCGTTATAATTGTCATTATGTTAACTGTATGGTACCTCATTAAAGCAGACCCACACGATCGAAATAAGGAGCTTTAATCGATGAAAACATGTAATATTTCTCAAACAACATGGAAACCACGGTGAAACGACTACTTCAAGAAATGCTCGAATCTCCTTGAATGATGTGCAAAAGCCTCATATAGTTCGTATTACCATTAAGGATGTCTTGATTACTGAATGAGAGTGTCGACATATAAATATATTCTTCACCTGATGAGATGACAAGACTATCATCCAAGAACAAGAGTGTACTCGGAATTTCATGTTGACTCTAGAGAAACTTCATGTTTTCCATGGTTATTCGGTGATAGCTAACTTGTGTGACATTTTGATCGTTTCTCTAATGTCCCTTTTTGTAGTGTCTCCATTTATTATTATAATTAATTCTTTGGTCTTGACTCCTTTCTTTTCCACCACAACTTCCTTTTTTACAACAATGGTATGTTTCCAAAAGGCATGTTTTCCACTTTTCGATTTAAATGCATTAAATCTATATCGATAAATAATCCATCAAGTTGCCTTAACCTTCGCTGGACTCTGAGTATTGAAACTTAAACCACCAAAGACATAGATAAAATGTCTGAAACATATAAATGAGTCAATAAAATTTCTTGATTGAATTCCAAATAGAAGAAAAATATTTCCTGATAACTATTTCTTCTAATTTATAACCAGATAAATATGCTCATAGCTAAAAACAGAAAAATTTTTAACCATTTGAATTAGCCTAATAATTACTGGGCCTTGCCCATCACAAGTTACCCGATCATAAAGTTCACATCAGATACCAATAGGCTCCTCCGATTGGTCCGGGGGTCTACTGCTCCCACTTGATGGTATCACCACTATAACCTCGGTAGACTTCTCCTTAGTCTTTGCGAAAATATCCTTGTAAAGTTGATCTTCGTTGAAGGTTGCGTCGACCGATCTAATTATTTTCCTCCCTTCGGTCCAGAACCGGTAACCAAAATAATCAGCTCTATAACCAACAAAAACAGTATTTACAGCTTTAGCATCAAGCTTATCCCTCTTCTTAGGGTCTATGTAGACATACGCAATGCAACCAAACACTTTGAGATGATCCAACTTCACCTCCTTCCCAGTCCACTTCTCCTTGGGCAACTCGAAGACAAGTGGTACCGATAGACTTCGATTGATCAGGTATACTGCCGCACTCACAGCATCCGCCTAGAAGGTCTTTGGTGGACCAACGTGCAATCTCATTGATTGGGCACGCTCATTCAACGTTTGGTTCATTCGTTCGACAACTCCATTCTGTCTCGGCTTGTTCGAGACCGATCGCTCCAGCTTAATACCGTTTGCCAAACATTAACCTCTGAATTCATCCCCGTCAAAATCTCCTATATTATCTCATTTTAGACACTTTAGCTTGGTTCCAGCGTCGAGTTCCACCTCACTTTTCACCTCTTAAATGTTTGGAACACATCAAATTTCTTCTTTAGAAAATAGACCCATACCTTACGAGTACATTCATCAATTAAGGTAACGTAGTACTTCGAGCTTCCAATGGACTCGACCGGTGCCATACCCCACACATCGGTATGCACGAGTTCCAGCTTGTTGGTTTTCCGATCCCGCGTCACCTTCGTAAATGTTACTCTCCTCTGCTTGCCAAGCACACAATCCTCAAAGAATCCGACCTCTTTGTCTTCAATGGTCGGCAATAAGCCTTTCTGGTCCATGATCTTCATGCCCTTCTTACTCATGTCGGCAAGGCGATCGTGCAACATCTTCAGCAACCTCATTCGGTCCTCTATTGATCGGTCCCCATGAGATCGATCGGTCTCTAGTGTAGTGAGAGTCGATCGGTCCCTATCTGCCCCGATCGGTCTCTCCACGTACAAAGTCCCAGATTTGATTCCCCTAGCTATAACGAATGCTCCTTTGGTCACTTTCCACCGACCTCTCCCGAAAGACGTTTGGTACCCTTTGGAATCCAACCGTCCGACCGATATCATATTTGATCTCGTCTAAAAATATTTTAAGGAATTTTTTTATGATCAGTCAATTTATTTAATTATTCGCAATTCAATTTGATATTACCCGGGTATATTCTCTTGTATTTATCCTTACCCGGGGGCTCGTCCGACGTGGCTATGTAATATTCTCGGTATTTTCATATGTATATCGCGAGGCAATCTCAAGGGGTATTCTCGTAATTCAGGCTCGATGGGCCCCGTATAAAGCTTATGTAAGTGTTTTGAGGTGTTTTGGGTTATCTAGGCCCCGTACGGGGCGAGTGGTATTTTCATAATTTGCCACCCGGGAGCACATCGGTCGTGTGCAACGATGTTATGTGGCTGCGTGTTCACTGCTTGGAGGCAAAGAATTAATATACGAGGTTTTCCGGTATTTTCTCATCGTATTTCCGACTAAAAACTCGACCGGGATGGGTTCCCGAATCTTCAAGACGGCGTGACATTTATTACAATATAATTAGAGGTTATTTAAGTGTTTTGGGCTAAGTGAAGTAAACTGGGCTCATGGGCTCAAGTAAGTGAAGTTGAGCTGGATTTCTCTATAAATACAATCCCCAGTGCATTTGGAGGGGTTTAGACTGTTATCACGCTTCCCGAGGCAAAGTATTATTTTTCTGCACACTGTAGAGTCGCGACTTATCGCCTGATCGTAGTCATTCGCGACTTTTCGCCCGTAACCGCGACTTGTTGCCTGCTTCCTAGCCTGAGTCGCGACTTGTTACACCTATTTTCTCCCGGACTCGCGACTTGTTGCCATCTCTCACCGACCAACGAGTTATTGCACTGAGACTTTAGTCGCGGGATGCTACAATGTTTATTTGCGAGTTGTGGTCAACAACTCGCGACTGCACACCTCTTGGGCGCAACGAAGCTTTTTCGACCGTTTTTCGAGTCGTTGTTATCTGGATTATTGTTATCACATCATTGTACTTGTTTCCTTTGATCATTATAGTGGAAACCAATGTAGAGCTTTGCTCTCCCCAGGACGTAAGCTCACACATTGTGGGCCCAACCTCGTATATCGCTCGAGTCCTCATAACAAAATAATTTCGAGTAATTAAGAAATTGACTGATCTAAGATTAAACCCTCTAAAACATTTTTAGATGAGATCAGTTTGGCGCCGTCCGTGGGGACCCGAGACTTTATCCCATTGAGAGCTTTATTGCTGAGTTTGGATTTCTGTTATCATGACTACTCGGAATTCTGATGAAGATGTTTTCAATGAAGAGATTGAGGTTGATCCTAATCCTCGGGCGAACGATGGATTTGCTGCGTTACCAGGGGCTCAATCGTTAGTCCTGGAGGAGCCCCCTGCTCAAAATGTCACTGTTCGACCCTTCCGGAGCGGGTTTTCATCTGGAGGGGAACCTAGTTTTTATCCTCCTCCGCGTCAGTATTTATCTAAGTGTTATGAGTTTGCGAGAGTTGGTCGAGTTGTAGTCCGTAATAAAACCCGCCTTTCGCCACCTACGCGCTCTAGATCTGCGGATCAAACGGAAACTGATGAAGAATTGGAAGAGCGAAGGCGTACTTTAATCACTCAATTAGAGCAAGTTGAGGCCCAAAGGAAAACCCGGAGGAACAATGTTACCCCGGAACCCGTTAATGATGAGGTGGCGGAGTAGGATATTGATCGTGTACCAGAGCCGTGAGTGAATACTGCAGCAACCGGAGAGCAGAACGATACTCTGCAAAAGATCGGAGAGTTGATAGAACTAAAGTTTAAGGAGATGAGCGGGAAGATGGAATGAAACGAGGCTAGGATGAACCAATTGGAGGCCACCCTGTCTCTTGGCCAAGAAAGGAGACGAGTGTACGGGGAGCATACCCGGGATACTCATCAGACCTCAGCTTATGAGGGAGTTTATATTGAGAATGAGAGGGCTAATGAGCCCACTGGCAATCGAGGAAAGTTCTGCCGTCAATGGAAGTTTTGCAAAGTCCTTGGAACACGTCTAACGCTCTATCGCCACTTTCCATGGCCATTATCGGAGCTACTCGTTCCGAGTTTATTGAAATGCCTAAGGATCTTCCACATTATCGCGGGTCGACTAACCCACATGCTCATACGTCGAATTTGGAAATTCATGTGAGTTTGATGAATTTCAGTGATGCGGCCATGTGCTTCGTTTTTGTCGCTTCTCTTAAGGAATCATCCCTCCGATGGTTTAATCGATTACCGAGGCGCTCGATTGTTTCATATCAGGACTTTAAGGATCAATTCTATTCATCTTTTGCGCCTTTCAATGCGCCAAAAAAGTCTATTACTTTTCTGACCGCGTTGCGGTATGATTCTTCGGAATGGTTGTTGGGTTTTACCCGTTTTGAGGCCGAGTGTAGGAAGATACCTCAGATTACTGTGAGTGAGAAGGTTGGGGTGCTCCAGCTTATGCTAGCTAAACACCCGTTATGTAACTCTTTGAATAGGGATCCCCCGAAATGTATGGAGGATTTGGCGTTGAGATGTACACAATACATCCGAGAAGATGAAGGCTTGCGGGATCACGGAGTGATCGAGATTCGGGCGTATGGGTCTACAAAACCTAAGTTGAGAGTATTTCCTACATACAATTATGAACATATTTTTGCCATTATCGAGCAAAACAAGGTTGGATCTCTTCGTTATCCCCCTCCCTCGCAAGAACCAACGCTGGGGACTTACGAGTCCCAAGTATTTTGCCGTTTTCATCGGAGTTTTCGACATGCAACAAATGATTGTCAGGAATTAATGTCTGAGGTGGAAAGGTTGCTAGAATTGGGTCAGCTTGATGAACTGATGAGTACTATGGAGGCTCTGCCGGAATCTAAGTTGGGAAAGATTGATGTAAGTGTCCGAGTGAGGACAAAACCTAAACCCCTGAAAGCCGATGCGCCACGGCCAAACATGAGAGGACGTGGATATGGCGGACAGCGTGGCCAGCGTCAAGGAGGTGGCCAGAGGGGGTTCTTTAATGGTGGTAGACAAAATCAAAGTGACCGAGGAAGAGGAAACCACTATCGTGGTCGCGGCAGAAATCAGCAAGGGTACAGATATGAAGCTTACCCATCGGCCCTTGCAAATTAGCAAGCACTACCTCCTCCTCCGGCTGGCCTCGAACCAGGCCAACCGATTTTGAATGTTGAGAATGCTCAACCGAGATGGGGTATTCTAGGCCCCAACATTATGACTATCGCCGGGGGAAGAAGCGTCGGTGATTCGAACCGTGACCATAAACGTTCTTATCAGACACTACACCAGAAGGGGCGTTTCATGGAAGTTAACACGGTCCAGTTAACAGATTTGGTCAGAATGACAATCTCTTTCGGACCTGAGGATTTATTTGGGGTTTTCTCCCTACAAGACGATGCGTTGGTTGTCTCCCCTATTATTGCTAATCACCCTGTTTCTCGAGTGTTGGTGGACACCGAAGCTGCTAAGAATATATTGACTCTTGTAGCCTTTGAGCAGATGGCATTGAAGGGAACCACCCAGCTCCAGCCCGTACATACAAAGTTGGTTGGTTTTAACAATAGCGTCGTTGCTGCTGAGGGATCTGTTTTTCTGCCGGTAACCTTGGGTGATCCCGAAATATCAAGGACTTTGATGGTGGAATTTGTGGTGGTGGATCTCCCTATACTCCCCTATAATGGGATTCTTGAGAGAAGTTGTTTGAACCTATTTGGGGTTGTGGTATCTCAACCACATTTGATGATGAAGTTCCCAACACCGTTAGGGGTTGGGAAGATGAAGGGAGATCAAGAGCTGGCGCGCTCTTGTTATAATGTGATGTGTAGAAGTGGTATGGACGGATCAAAAGCAAAGATACCCGTTTGTATGGTGGAATTCTCATCCGATGAAGTTATTGATACAAATGATGGACCGTCTCTTAGGAAGTTTAAACAAAACGATATGAAGATGGAGCCTATGGGAATCAAGACAGTGCCTTTATTCCCCGGTAACCCGGAAAAGACAGTGACGATCGGTTTTGAGTTGTCACCAGAGGTAGAGAAGGAGGTAATTTCTTTTTTGCAAAGTAACGTAGATGTTTTTGCTTGGTCTTATCAGGATTATGTGGCGTTTGATCCCCAAGTCTGTTCTCATAGACTCAATGTTAACCCATATGTGCTACCAGTTCATCAGAAGAAGAGGAAGTTTTCCCCCGTGGAGAAGAGGGCGATTGATGAGGAGGTGGAAAGTTTTTTCGCAGGCAGGATTCATAGAGCCTGTTAGATACGCGGATTGGGTCGCGAATTCAGTGGTGGTCCCAAAGTCGAATAATGGCTGGAGAGTTTGTATTGATTTTACTAATTTGAATAAAGCATGCTCGAAGGATCCGTATCCGCTGCCGGCCATTGACATGATGGTGGATGCGGCCTGTGGCTTTGAATTCCTTAGTATGTTAGATGCTTTTTAAGGATATAATCAAATTTTTATGCATTGTGAGGACAAGTTGTTTACTTCGTTTATGACAAATAAAGGGATTTTTTGCTATTGAGTTATGCCATTTGGGTTGAAAAATGTTGGGACCACCTATCAACGTTTAATGAATTCGATGTTCAAAGATATGATCGGAAAGTCTTTGGAGGTTTATATCGACGATATATTGATAAAGAGTAAACATGGGGATAACCACATCCAGTATTTGAATGATTGATTTGGTATAGTGAGAAAGTATAGGATGAAGTTGAATCCGCTTAAATATGTGTTTTGTGTGAAAGGAGGCAAGTTCCTCGGCTTTATGGTGTCTAAAAGAGGAATTGAGATGAATCCTGACAAGAGAACAACTATCCAAGAAATGACCCCTCCGACGACTGTTAGGGAAGTTCAAAGGCTAACTGGAAGATTAGCCTCATTGAATCGTTTCATTTCGCGATCTGCAGAGAGGAGTTTGCCATTTTTTAAGGTTTTGCGTAAGACGAATCTTTTGTATTGGGACGACGAATGTAGCAGGGCTTTTGAGAGTTTGAAAGACTATCTGAGTAAACCACCGTTTATGTCTCCTCCATCACCGGGGGAACCGTTGGGTTTATATTTGGCAGTGACAAAAGAGGCAGTGAGTGCCGCCTTAGTCAAACTTAGTCAATGGCTCTGAGGCCGTGTCTCCGGTAGAAGTGACTATTTTATCAGAAAGAGTTATAACTTATGACGAGGTGTTGAATGAAGATATGAGAAAGTTGGACCTTCACTGTATTGATGATATATGCGATAGAGATGCAATACGAATGGAGGTATGTAAAAGACGGATGGCTAAGAAGCACGACAAAGGTGTTCGACCTATGTTGTTAAAGGTTGGAGACTTGATTCTTAAGAAAGTGGAAGTCTCGAAGCATGTTGGTAAGTTGGATCGAAAGTGGGAAGGACCGTACAGAGTAACGGCAGTAGTGAAGGAAGAAACGTATAAAATCGCAAATATGAGCGGGGAGGAGCTGCCACGGACTTGGCAAATTTCCAATTTGCGCAAGTATTATGTATAGACGTGACTCATCGATCTTTTTGAAAATAAAAATATTCCCCTCTTTTTTGTGATCATATTCTAATTCTTTAAGTATCTTTTTTGACGAAATGAACTCAATCGACTAGGGGACTGGTAAGGTAGGAGTAGGTTCATTGCATTTTAGTACGAAGGAGGATGGAATAAATTAAATAGGTTAGATTAGAAATGCAATGTACCACCTGTCTTATAGTTGATTATTTTCCAACTCGTCCAATTAGATACTGCGTCAAAATATTTTGAACATGATGAGTCTTCCTGTTCGCGGCAGAACCGTCTATACATAATTATTGTTGGAATATGTTAAGGGGCTCATTTATTGTGATGTAACCGGCTTAGAACCGAGCATATATTCGTGGCAAATTAGGGTGCAAGTATATACCTGACTCCTCCATGACACGCCGGTGAGGGTCGCGCCCTCGTCGGAGGCTGGTCCATTTCCGCATGGCACCGTCTTATGGACGGGTCGAGTAAATGGTGACGCCGTCTTATGGATGGGTCGAGAATGTGATGGCGCTGTCTTATGGACGGGCCGAGTAATTGTTGACACCGTCTTATGAACATGCCGAGATAATTTTATAGCCCTGGGTGCAAGTATATACCGGTGGCATATATATATTGATGAAGGTAGAGCAATCTCAAGCTCAAATACCTACTCATTTTAAAGGGGCGTTCGCCTACTGAGTTATCGCGGACTCATTCAATCCCCGCTACACTGAGGAATCTTACGCACACTTAGAGTTATCGGGAAATATTATGCACGTTATAGTAGGGAATACCTAAGATTCAGACAAATTCTTATTATCTCAGAGGCAAATTTCTCGATTTGGATTATTCGGAGTTATATTTTCCTTGAAGAATGTGGTGAGAAATGAAAGTTAAAAGGAAGATAAGTTAGATTATTCAGAGTGTGATTCTGTGTTAAAAGCACAGTGGAGAAATTAAAAGGAAAACAGAGTCAAATTTCACAGTGAAGAAATTAAAAGGAAAGCAAAGTCAAGTTTCATATATATAGACATTGGGAATACAAAATGGGGAGAGAATACAAAAGTGAAGGAACTATATGCGGAAGTTTATTTCTTCTTCTTTTGAGAGACTGAGCCTTCACCAGGTCCACTGGGGCGCTTTTTCACCAACTTTATCTTTTGGGATGATGGAGGGTTGACGTGTTTTTCTTGAGACCCCTCAGTGGTCAACTTCTTAGAGGCGAACCTCGCCATTTCATTTTCGTGGCGCTCCCGAGCTCCAGCCACACTAGCGGTTAGTACATATGACGTGAAAGATAAAGTTTTAGGGAAGTAATTGCTAGTATCGCAACGAACCTCCCCAATGGCGCGACGCATCGTCCCGGTCTGACTCATCAACCGACCAACGTCGGTAAACACCGTGTGGTCATCCCGACCACGAGGCGGCAACTCTGGGTTCCGCTCCAAATATGCCAGAGCCGGCCGATTCGATATGTTGTCACCTCTCGGAATTCGAAAGGTTAGTCCATCTTTGACCAGCACGAAGCCGGCCCGGCGTCCCATGTCGAACCATTCCTTAACCGTTAATCTTGGGATGTCGTGTATGCGGAAGGCATCGATGAATTCGGCGGTTAACCCACTCTTTCTTATGGACTCCGCGACCTCTTGGACGGTGGGATCTTCCACCGATCTTTTCCCCGGGTCCGGACTGACGCCTTGGTTGGTTTCTCCCTCTGGACGGGTCTCTTGGCACACTTCCTCCACCACCGGGTCCATCCGCTGATCCTCACTAATATCGCCCTCCTCATCGTCCCCGATGATGTCTACTAATGTTTCCGCAATGTCGTACATGCCTTCATCGGGGGTGGGCTCCTCAATAGCATATTCTAATTGCCGAGACAAGGGGATTAGATCTTCGGGACTCTCAGTAATTTCTGCAGTCGGTTCCTCATTTACCGGCTCGGGATCGGCCATCGTTGCAACAGTCTGTGGTGGTGGAGGAGTGGCGTGTCTTATTTCCCCAGTCGAGGACGTCGCTTCCTGTAAACTCAACGCCAGCTCGGCCGCAGCAGTTCGGTTCCGAGCCCCCGATGGCGCCTCAAAAATAAGCTCATCATCCTCCGCAACTATGTCATGGGGGAAATTCAGCCTATCCCCTCTTTTTGTTTGGTCCTTAGCTGGAGCCATTATTTTATCTGCAAGACAAGTAAGTTAGGTGAGAAACGCGAAGTGGAAATTAAAAGCAAGTATGAATCAAGTTCCTAAGGTTCTTTCCTATCAAAGAAGAGTTATCAAGTTAGCCCCGATATGAATATGCGGTTCAGATACCTAGTAGTTCTCTACTAAAATGGGGAGGGACCGGAAGGAGGTTGAAAGCAACCAGGATCGGGGCATAGAATAAGGTCTTCGCGGTCCAGTCAGCACCGTCCGACCTAGAGCAATCGAGGAGTGCCTTCCTCAGAGGCCTTGGAAGGGTCATCCGAGGAATGGGGCCGTAAGCTTCGGGAAAAAATGGTTCCCCTTCAACAGGGAACCGCCAAGGAAGACTCAGAGGAGACAGCCTCATAGCCCCCACACCGCAAACAAAAAAGAAGTGTTTTTTCCAGTCGTGATTGGACTGGGGAGTAGAAAAAGGGAACGAACTTGTCTTGTGCCTCGGGCGGAAAAATATACAACCTTGGGCACCGAAATTGACAGCAGTACTAATATGAAAAATTTGAAAAAAAAGGGTCTATGGTCAAAGGAATGCAATTCACCTCCATGAATATTATGAAGGCGACGACAAAAGAGATTGAATTAGAGTTTAGTTGGAAAAGGTGAACTTGTAGATGCGTGAGCAACTCTACAATGAAAGGGTGACGAGGAAAACGAAGGCCACACTCTAAGTATTCAAGACAGATAGTGTGGGTGGTGATCGAGGGAGTCAAAAGGCGATCGATAGGCTCGGGTTGGTATAAGACGCAGTCGGAAGGGAGATGATATCGTTCAATAACCGATACCCACTTCCGAGCATGCATGGTATAAGGTTGGTTAAAGGATTTGAGGGTTTTTAACAGCGGAACTCTGAGGGCCGAGGGTGCTTTCAAGACTAGTGATCCTCTCGAAAAAGTGGCTTAAGACTCAAAATCTGAATCTGAATCTGATGATATATGGTTTACGACTCAGAATCTGAATCTGAAAACCAGAGGACTATTGATATTACCCGGGTATATTCTCTCGTATGTATCCTTACCCGGGGGCTCGTCCGACGTGGCTATTTAATATTTTCGGTATTTTTATATGCCTATCGCGAGGCGTTCTCAGGGGGGTATTCTCGTAATTCAGACTCGCTGGACCCCGTATAAAGCTTCTGTAAGTGTTTTGAGATGTTTTGGGTTATCTCGGCCCCGGACGGGGACAGGGGTATTTTCGTAATTTGCCACTCGGGAGCATATCGGTCGGGTGCGACGATGTTATTTGGCTGCGTATTCACTGTTTGGAGGCAAAGAATTAATATACGAGGTTTTCCGGTATTTTCTCATCGTATTTCCGACTAAAGTCTCGACCGGGATGGGTTCCCGAAACTTCAAGACGGTATGGCATTTATTACAATATAAGTAGATGTTATTTATGTGTTTTTGGCTAAGTGAAGTAAACTGGGCTCATGGGCTCAAGTAAGTGGAGTTGTGTTGGTTTTCTCTATAAATACAAGTCACAATGTATTTGGAGGGGGTTCAGAATTTTATCACGCTTCCCAAGGCAAAGTATTATTTTTCTGCACACTGTAGAGTCGCGACTTATCGTCTGCTTGTAGTCTTTCGCGACTTGTCGCCCTTAGCCGCGACTTGTTGCCTGCTTCCTTGCCAGAGTCGCGACTTGTTGCACGTTTCCTCTCCCGGAGTCGCGACTTGTTGCCATCTCGCACTGACCCACGAGTTGTTGCTTTGAGACCTGAGTCGCGGGCTGCTGCAGTGCTAATTCGCGAGTTGTTGACCACAACTCGTAACTGCACACCTTTTGGGTGCAATGAAGTGTTTTCGATCGTTTTTCGAGCCGTTTTCATCTGGATTATTATTATCACATCATTGTACTTGTATCCTTTGATTATTATAGTGGAAACCAAGGTAGAGTTTCGCTCTCCCGAGGACATAAGCTCACACATTGTGGGCCCAAACTCGTATATCGCTCGTGTTCCCACAATAATTGAATTTCGAGTAATTAAAAAATTGACTGATCTAAGATTAAACGCTCTAAAATATTTTTAGACGAGATCAACATGGTAACCATGCGTGCTAAAGGGGAGAAAATGTCTATATTTTTATCCTCACCTTCATGTTGATAGTATCCTTTAGCCACTAAACAGGCTTTATGGCATGCAATTGCACCATCATGGTGGAATTTAACTTTGTAAACTCCAGCGCCTTCCAATGGCATGCTTACCTAGTAGGAGAGATAAATCCTATGTGTCATTGACCTAGACGACCACTAACTCATCTTGCATCGCTCCAACCCACTCCAACCAATCATTTTCATCTGCATAATTTTGTGGTTCATGGGGCAAGTAGTGAGGGACATTGAAGGTTGTGGAGAGGGAGTGGGAGAAAGATGTAACATAATCATCGAGATACAAGGGAGGTTTCGTAGTACGTGTACCACGACACATCAAGAGAGCAATCTGTGAGTTAGAAGGGGTGCTTCAACCAATGGAGGTGATCAATTATATGTCAGATCATGGCATAATCTATGTACATAGGGAGAGATGTGAAGGTGTACACATTGGAAGATCAGTGGAAAATGGAACAGAGAGAGGAGAATTGGGTGTTGGAATGAGAGGGAAATTTGTTTTGAAGGTGATATGGAAAACATTTCATAAAACACGACATCTCTAGAGACAACAATTGAAACTTGTCTCTGGATTGTAAAGGTTGTAGCCTTTTTTTCTACGTTCATAACCGATGGAAATAGTTTGAAAGAGACATTGGACTTAATTTGTCACATTGGCTTGCAAGGGTGTTACAATCAGCAAGACAACCAAATGGTTTGAGAAGAGAAAATGATGGGATAGAATTATATAGAGCTTCATAAGGGGTGTGTCAATTAAGGACATGATCGGAAAATGATGTGGCAGTGAGTAGAACTTCTCCACATAGAAAAATAAGAGCTATGGATAGAAAAAGAAGTCCCCATTAGAGTTTGAGAGTTTCAACGCAACTTTTTTGATAGATGTTGCCATGATCAAGGAAACAAGAGCCCAAGTGTTTGTTGATGAATTAGTTCCATTTTCCGAGCGGATCGTTTTGACCTTGGCATTAAAATCGAGTATTGATTTAAGACATAAAATTTTTTAAAAGTGTAGGGACGTCGGACTTCGTTTGGAGAAGAAAGGTCCAAATGGTCCTTGTTCATTCGTCGAGAATTATGAGAAAGGGGCGAGCCCCGTAAGTATAGAGGTTTTGTTGGGTCCTCAAACATCTTGATAAATTAACTTAAAAGGTTGAGTAGCATGTTGCGTTGATAATGGAAATGGTTTTTTTTTGTTTTATAGAATAATGGCAAGTATCACATGGTATGATTAGCTTTCCATTTGGTTTGGTGACAAGATTTAGACAATAAAGTGTTGGCATGTCCTAAACTGAAATGCCAAAGGATTATCAATTCATCATTAAAGTTGCAAAAGCATTACAAAAATTGTAAACATCATTAGACAAAGAGATATTTCTTGGTAAAAGAGATGAAGAGGTGGTCAAAAGGTAGAGCCCCCTAATGCAGATTAGCATACGACTAGTCACCTGGTTCTAAAGAAAGAAATTAGAATTAGTGAAGGAGGCTTTGACATTGATATCATTTGTCAATTTTCTAAGATATATTATGTTGTGTTGAAAACGAGAAAGAAAAAGCACATCTTATAGCATAGCTTCTTAGTTAAGCTGAATGTCCCTTTGAGATGTAGTAGGATAGATAATCCATTTTGAAATAGTACTAGATTGTTATTGATTGTTGGGGACAAATACAAAAAAAGATCAAGGTTGGAAAAAATATGAGTTAAAGTTACATCATATTTAGCAGTGTAAGATAAAATATTTGGAGTGTAGGATATAACTAAAAAGTGGGAGACATTTGCTTTATGCATTTCAAAAGCTTTCGTTGTGGTGGTGTTGGTGATATTTTCCTCAAGTTTCCTCAATTATACATCTCACATTTCCTTCCAGTTAGCTTCATATTTATGCTTAAACCAATATGCAACTTCATGTATGAGGAAGCAAGTGTCTTAGACATATGCATCCAAACGACATGTTGTGCAAGTCATCTTTCCTAGTTTTATGGACTTAGCTTCCTTAAGGCAATGACGGGTGTTTTTCTAAGAAGGCTAATCTGAGGAGCGGATGAAAATTTCTTGTTGTCATGACACTTTGATAGTCTCTAGATGTGAAATGCGTCCCCCATGCTTTGTTTTGATTTTGAAAATTAATTATCATGCAGAACACTTCATCAAAGTTTGGCTTTAGATTCTCTTTGTTCAATCCACACATATATGCCAGAGATTATCTCACACCACATTTACATATTGTTTCTTAATTTTCAAGTTGGCAATTCCATGTCATCAGTAGTGAAATGTCCGGTAGGTCTTGCCAGAGCGAGCACACTTTGGTATGATATTCTTGATTGCACATGTGCCCTTTTGATAGATTAGATAATTCTCTTTCGGCATTTTCCACAATGCCAAGAGAAGAGTCTTCTTGCATTTGCAAACATACAAAAACCAAAGAAATCTAGTGACATGAGAGGATTCAGATAAATATTGGAGACAACCAGGTTTCAGTGAGCGTAATTCGAGAGAAAGAAAATTCAAGAGAGCTTTTCCTTCATCATGATCTTGTCATTATAGATATTTTAGGGGTTCGAATATGTTTTACTCTTTCCCCATTCATCGTTTCTAGTGAGCATTACATAAACAAAAATATGTGACATCTGCCATAACTGCATACATGTCATAAATATCTTCAGTTTTCTTAATATTTGCATGCTTCGTTGACCCGGCCAGGCCCACTCTAAATCGATAAGAAACAGTCCTCTTTATAGCCTACAGCCCCGATCCAACCAGCCATGTAGACCCCTCCATTACTTCGAAGATATTCCTTTCCTTGTTTAACGTTCATGGTTCGTGCCTCATTGTGGGTCATACCCATCCCTCTAAGATGGAGCCTATTTGTCTTGGGTCGAACCTTGTTTTAGTTCATCGTTATTTATACCGAGCTAGACGAAATATGGGGATGTGCTCATTTAATTGTACTCGGTCCTAGTGTCCTGTTCAATCCTGAGTGAACATTTGTTTTCTCTGATTTCAGAAAAAATTTTGCAAGCCCATTACAATTCATTGTGAAAACACTTGACTGTGTAAATTCCTAGTGAGTTCTTTACAATTAGTTGTGAAAACCAGTCTCAATACAAATTCCTCACGATTTGTGTAGAATTCATTGTGAAAACATGTATGTGTCATAATTCATTGCGAGTTACATGTAATTCCTGGCGACTTTCTAGACTTAGGCAAAAACTTGTACCAAACTAAACAATTGTTCACGAGGTTAATCCCTCTATGCGAAATAGATTTGAATTCCATTCCTAACCAACTGAACTATATAGAACTTAATTAAATATAACCAAATGCCTTCAACTTCAGCTTTCGCTTCTCACTCTTTTTTCACTAACCAAGAGAGTCGAACACTCTTGTCTCAAGCCTAGTGTTTTACGAACGCCTTGAGTGCTATGAAACGATGAATTTCTCTGATGATCATCTTGTAAAGGTATTCTTGACATTTGATCGGCCACCCGAATGGAAAGGGCTGCTTGGAATTCACTATTATTTTCTACTTAACTATGTCATTCAGCGCCAATGTTCCCAAGACAATATACTTAATGAGTTACGATGGAAAAATCCAAGCAAACCTAATTGGACACACGGCTAGAGATGAATTGCACTTGCACAGATATTGGCCAGGATTTGATTAATTCAAATGTGTATCATTAAATTGAAACCCAACATGAAGGCCCAAATACACTATCCAAGTAGGAAGAGGTCCAAGACAAATATTAAAGGCAAAGAAGATTAAATAAGAGACAAGTACACATAATTAACGTAACATTAGTTAGGTTAATTATGTAACCTCCATTCAAACCTCACGTTTCCACTAAATATGCAGTTATTGCATGTTTTCTGCAACTTCCAAGCTCTCTCAACTTTGATATAATCATGCAAATATGTAAAGAATGTATTAACCTCTCTTGTTTTTTATCTTATGAAAAAGCCATGTTTACCTTCAATGTTTAAGCCTAAAACCACAAATCAATGGTAGAAGAATATAGCCGACTTCCAGCTCATAAGTGGCAAAAGTTCTCTCAATACTATCGGCTCCAAACGTGGGGCTTACACTATCGTTGAAGTATCTTCGAAACATGCTATGATTATTATTTCATCCTTTCATATTGGAGATTCTTGACATTGGATAAGATTCCCACTTTAACGATTTTCCTGGAGTTCGACTCTTGAAACTTAAAGGATCACACTCATAGTTACGACTGATTCTGATTACTTTTATTTGCAGATCTACTCATGGCTGCATATAAGGGTGTTCGACTGGAGGATAGACTAAAACTTTTATAAAGCATGACCAATGAAGATGACGATGTGGTTTTTACAAAGCTTCCGCCGGAGGTGTCGAACATGGTGACTGTTGACTCTTTTACTATCGACGATTCTGGGTGATAACGAGGAAGTGGATATTTTCGGGGAAATAGTACCCTACTTATGATTTTTCTTCATTGCGAGGATTGAATGATAATGATATGCAATCAGAGGTGGTAGAGGTTCATAAGGGTCTTAATCAATTCCTTCATGATTTCCTTGCACAACTCTAGCGTGAGGAGGATGGATACCTTGCCCGGATATAGGTTGATCGATGCTCCCTTCGTTGCTGACTCATAATATTGAAATGGAGGAAATATTTGATATTTTTCATATTTAACATTTTTTTTGAAGAAAATATTTGACATGCTTGATTTAGACCGAATTTCACGTCAAATGTCTTACAATGTATATTTTAGGGTTGAAAAAAGTGTAACCTATAAATACAAGACATAATCATCTTCTATCATTCAAAATTAGCGGTAGTCTCTCTTGGCCAGGACGGCATTGCCTGCTTCCCAAGGAAGTCACCGCGTTGGTGCAAACATCCAACAACATTAACGCCACGTTCTTTCTTCCTTTATATCTTGTTCTTACATCATGTTTATGTCTTCCTTAGTCATGTTTAGTGATTAAGTTTCTACTATATATGAGGGTTAAAGACAATTTGTGTTTTGTGCCTATGGTGACACTCATGTTTTAAATTATAAAAATCGAGAAAATGACGTGTTTGGTTCCCAAAGTTTCGATAATTTGGCAAACTTGGTTCTCAAAGTTTGAAATGACAAATTTAGTCCCCAAAGTTTGATTAATTTAGCAAATTGAATCCCCAAAGTTTAACAATTTGGCAAATTGAGTCACATAAGTTTAACATTTAAGCAATACTAGTCCCCAAATTTTAAAGTTGGCAATACTGATCCCCAAAGTTTACAAATATTAATAAATATGGCCTCCAAAGTTTTAGAATTTGGGCAAAACCGGTCCTCACTTAACCCTAATGCCGTTAGTTTTACCGTTAAGTTTCAAACCCGGAAACCCGACCCGAAAAAATTTAATTTAAAAAAAATTAAAATTTTTTTTTAAAAATAACAATTTATTTAAAAAAAATAAAAATTAATTTTTTTAAAAAATATTTAATTTAAAAAAACATAAAATTGTTTTTTCGGTTTTTTTATCGGTATCGCGGATACCGGGTTTGATCTAAAATTAAATATTTACAAATATACTAATATAAATACCGAAATAGTAAATATATAAATTGTATCAATATATAAATGATCAGAAATCGATTAATATATTTGTATGAGTATATACTCATACAAATATATGTGCATGAATATATTGACAATCGATATACTCATACAAATATATTTGTCAATTTATAAATTTAGAGAATCGATTTCGGAACTTGTTGGAAATTCCGTTAATCGTATTTGTATACTCATACAAATCGTCAATATATAAATTTCCAAAATCGATTAAATAACGAAATCCTTAACATATTTGTATGAGTATACAAATGATATATCGGTATTTCCGACAAGTTCCGGCCTTAATAGTCATACTGCACCGGAACGAAATTCCGGACATGTATATTGGCCGGTACGGAAAAAAATGGGGCCCAAAATAATTGTCGGAAATTCCAGACATGTATATTTTTAACGTTATCAAAACTTTTTCGTCAATATATAATTGTCGGAAATTGTCAAAATAAATTTGGAGAAACATTTAAATGGAAACTTCAACAAATAAATCTCATCAAACATTAATAAACTTCAAGTGTTGACATTCGGAATACAAATTAGTATCATTGTATTATGTTCGGTCGAAAATTATAAATTGTATTTAACTCGTGGTCTTCCCGAAAAAGTCAATGAGTCACCTATGTAATTATCCGAAATCATCAAAATATATTTCGAAAAACAATTAAATGGAAACTTCAACAAATAAATCTCATCAAACAATAATAATCTTCAAGTATTGATGAATGCAAATTGGTATCGATGTATTATATTTGTTCAAAAATTACAAATCGGATATAACTCGCAGTCTTCCCGAAAAATTCAATGAATTACCAACATAAAATTGTCGAAAATCGTCAAAATAAATGTTGAGAAATAATTAAATGGAAACTTCAACAAATAAATCCCATTATCTATTAATAAACTTCAAGTATTGACATTCGCAATACAAATTGGTATTGTTGTAATATGTTCGGTCGAAAATTACAAATCAGATATTAGACTAATAAATTTTCAATTTATAAACACTAAAATGTATCGTAAAAATCATAAAAAATATCATATTCTTTCGTTGGGGGCTAAATCTATCAAATTATATAAACTTTGGGGACCAAATTAGCCATTCAAAAGTTTGGGGACTAAAATTATCACATTTTGCAAACTTTGGGGGTTTATTAACGCCGTTAGAGACCAAATTTGCCAAAACTCGAAACTTTAAGGACCAAATTTGTGTAATTTAAGTCCGGGAACATTATTTGCCACAAATTACAACTCTGTGGACCAATTATGCCACACACACATAAGTTTTGGGATTGGTTTTGCCAAAATTAGAAAGCTTGGGGATTAAAATTGCCAAAAAATCCAAATTTTGCGGACCAAAAATGACTTGCGCCCATAAAAATCGTTGTTTAATTGTCAAACTTGATTCCTTTAGTTAATAACATGTTATTCAAAATTAAAAGAGTTGTAATAGTTGTCGCATCTAAGGCGTTTTCATAAAACTTTATATTATACTTTTTAAAAATTTTTGTTAATTCTTTACTGTGTGTAAGATTACACGTAGTAATAAGCTAGAACCTCAACCGATGAGGGGACAAGTATAGTCGTAATGCATTTGTCATGGGTATTGTAAGGTTTAGGATTTAAAAAAATGAACTCGTACTTAGGTTAAATAAAATTACTTTGATAAGCGCCGGTACGAGCTTTTAAGTAGTTTTTTAGATACGAGTAACCTGCTTGATTTTGATAATCATATCAAGGTTAAATAAAATTATATTTGCTAACCGCTGGGTTTAATTATGAGAACATATTCAAGTATGTTTAATTTGGATAATATTAGGTATTTCTAAGCGTCTTAGGGACTATACCTACCTAGATAATAAATAATTGATTTTACTTTGAGTCTATATACAGTAGGTTGCATTAAACGATTTGTCGAATATCCTTGCTTTGGTTTTCTCCATAATTGATTATTGTTATTCTATCTTGTTGTTGATCAAACACTTTTAATAATGTCGAACCCTATAATGTATTCCTTTACTTTTTCCATAAAATTTCTTCTCGTTACTTATATGGCATTAGAATTTAGTATCAAATTAAATAAATCTATGTGGATTTGACCTTAATTACTGACACATTCTTAAGTTATTTATTATTTTTGCTTAACGACACAATATTGACCCGGGCAATACTCGATTTGAGTTGCTTTCATTTGGACAAAGGGCTAGAAAGTGGTAAGAAAATCTGCATATGCTGCAACGAGCACCTAAAAGTTCATTGCTACAATAAAATAATGAGTATCGATTACCAAGTTCAAACACATATTATCGACATTGGGCCTCACCAAGAGTCTGGTTTCATCTCACTTTTATTTCTTGTCCTTTTCCGCTCTCCACCGAAAATGGGATAGAAACGTTCAGTGCCTAGATGACGATAGTGTCACTTTCAGAGTATAATCTTACATTGATATATATTTTTCACTCCCAACTAGTACGATCGTACATCTCACGTTAAATGATTTTACTAACCTAACATGCGATCCTTACAATCGATTGTGGGTCATAGATAAGCGAATGTTCTTACATCTTATGTGAGATTTGCACTGAAAATCATGCTACCATTATTACTACATTTCCATTCTCCTCCAAAAGTGAGGTAGATATGTTCAATGTCAAGATGAAAGAAGCATCAACTTCAAGGTACCTCATTACACTAGCATAAATTTTTTCCTTTTACCTAAACAAGAATATATTTCTCGCATGAAATATTTTTACCCACCTAAAATGTGACCCTGACGGGCAACAAAGGAAGCGAATGTCCTTTTGATTTCCGTGGATAATGAGCAAAACACTATCGAGGCTGCCACAATATTTGGTGGGCCAAGGAGGACTCGGAAAGAGATATCTTATTCCCACGGAAACACACTCGGTATTTAGCCGGCCAAAAATAAGAATAAATATCGGCATATTCCAACAGTATATGTGTATAAACAACACCTTCTGCTGCATTCATGAGAAATTTATATTTTGAAAGTATTTTGACCCGATATCCACATCGGTAGATTTTAAAATGATCGATTTGATGATAAGAGCTAATTTATATTTCTATTATAGCCAACACTACCTATCTAATAACTATTATATTATTCTAAATATAATATCTTTTTTGTACGATTTTCAATATGGTGAGCTGGTATACCAGATGATCACATATATTAATTATTATATTTTTCAAAAATAATATATAACAAATTAATATTTAATTTATTTATAAACACTAAAAACTTTTGAATTGACATACCCGGCAACATATAAGATGAGAATATGAAAAAGATATAATATTATATTTTTATTTGATTCTTTTTCCTACTTCGAAATTATGTAGATATTTATTTGCTTGTTAGTTCGGTATTTGATGAACAAAAAAATAATAAACGGATCAAAGATATTCGGGATCAATTTGAGTAATATTTATTATACATTGTTTATGTAAAATATTCGATTGGATAATATTACTTTTAAAAAAAATCAAATTCGGTCCTAGTTACAAATTATGCAAACTTTGAGGATTAAATTTTGCAAACGATGGAGACTAAATTAATCAGTGTAAAGTATGGAGACTACTAAAACCTTAAAACTAACATTATAAATTAAAATTTTCAATATAACAAAATTTCGAGGATCAAAATTAGCTATTTTTTGGACGGGACATCAATTACCAAACTAACACAATTTGAAGATATCAATTTCCATAATTTTAAAACTTTAGGAACCATAATATTTTACAATTTTAACTACGAGGACCAAATTCGAGTCTCGACCAATTAATTATATACATGATCCATCTTAGGTTATGTGTAAGACATATTTGATCTGGTTTAAAAATGTTTTGGGTATTTATTTTTAGATCAGTCAATTTTTTAATTACTCGAAATTTAATTGTTGTGGGGACACGAGCGATGTACTAGGTTGGGTCTACAATGTGTGAGCTTATGTCCTCGGGAGAGCGAAGCTCTACCTTGGTTTTCACTATAATAATCGAGAAATACAATTACAATGAAGAGATATGGGATATCTGGGCGAAAACAACTCGTAAAACGATCAAATACACTTGGATGTGCAGTTACTATCAAAACCTTGCGGCTGCTTGCAAAATCTCCCGAATGCATATTGCAGTGCAAAATCTCGCGAATACAGATTAAAGTGCAAAATCTCGCGGATCAGTTCAAAACGTCTCGGCTCAGTGCAAAATCTCGTGAATACGGGGTTAAAGTGCATAATCTCGCGGATACTGGCAGAATCTCGCGAATACTTGAAAGATCTCACGGATTGGACTATGCAGAAAAAGGAATGATTTGCCTCCGGAAGCGTGATAACAATCTAAACCTTTTTCAGTGCCCTATGACTTATATTTATAGAGAAATCCAGCCCAACTGGTAAGTTTTAGGCCCAAGAGTCAAATTTCATTTGATTCAACCCAAAGTACTTAAATAATATCCAATTAAATTGGAATAAAAGTCATATAGTCCCGAAGCTTCGGAAATGCATCCCGGTCGAGAATTAGTCGGAAATGTCAATGAGAAAATACCAGAAAACTTCGCATACTAACTCCTTGCCTCCAGATATTGAATATGCAGCCAAAAATATCGCCCCAACTTATCGGCGCACTCCTCAGCTGCCAAATTACAAAAATACCCTTATACTCATTTAGTGCCGAATCTATCCGAAACTGATAGAAATGCCAATATCTTGGTCATATGTTGACCTAGGAAGTCCAAATTACGAGAATACCCAAAAAAATATATCGTGACACAAATATACGAGGATACCGAAAATAATACAAGCCACGTCGGACGAGCTCCCGGGGTATAGTATTATTAAAAATACCTTGGGTAATATCAATATTTATACTAGACGATATTGTCAATAACAACCACTACATATATGAATGATTTTACCAGTTGAACGGGACACCCGAATCGGGAACAAGTAAATAAGATAGCCCAAGATTTCGCTTGATCAACAATGCTAGGGTAAGAACGTTAAAAAGGGAAAGGAAAATCTTCAAGAAAAGAACGGTCCCCACGGTTAGTCAGATCGGGCTATAGACTGAAAAGTTGAAACGTTCTTATAAGGCCAACGGAGTACACAGTTCTAAAAGAAGCTGAAGAAAATTATGGTATGTACGCAATCATGGAACGTTACCGGTTTTTATGGATCTAGCAACCATTAAGCCTTCTTTATCGTTGGGCACCCAATCTGACTGGGCGCTCAATTTTCCGCTAAAATCTGTCCGTCCAACGGTATTGATATTGCCTGGAGGAATTTTTGTAATTTGCATACCATGGGAGACTTCTGGCACGTTTTCCAAGATATTTGGATATTTCAAGCCAAAGTGACGTCGATGGTATTTTTGTAATTCGGACACCCCAAACTCCTCTCGCACACTTTAAATGGTATTTTCGGTTGATTCTGACGATTTCGGGTCGAAGTGACGCTGAATGGTATTTTCGTAATTTGGAAGTCCATTGTCCTCACATCGCTTATTTATTGGTATTTTCGGTTTTCTCAAATGGTTATACGATTTATTTGTATTTTTCGTTTTCTCATATGGTTTCGAGATAGACTTCGAATGTATTTTCGTAATTCGGGTGTCTTGGGGTCACAGGAGGATTTTGATGGTGTCTTGAGAGTTTATGGACAATTTCGAGCTGAAATGATGCCATGGGAATTTTCATAATTTTGCTCCCTGAAGATGTTACGACGGGCATCTAGCAATAGTGTGGACATCTGGTTAGTATTGTTGAGATAGATTCATGATGAGTGTACATTTGCCTATTTCCCCAGGTCACGAGTCGATCGAGAGCTATTCCGAATCATTCGATGCATTACGATGAACACCTGAGTGAAATTGAGCATTTTTGGATAAATTGGGCCAAATCGGGTTGAATTGGATGAGATTGAGCTTTTGACCGATGGGTGAGTTAGTGAGCTTGATTCTCTATAAATATAGGCCATTAGGCACTCAAAAAGGGTTCGAAATCATAGAAGGAATTGAAACTCAAAGCCGGAGCTTGAGAAAATCACCTAAGTCTAAATTTCAGCGGTGAATTGTGCTTTGGGAGGAAATCCGCGGTGAATTTGTGATGTGAATAGTAACGAAGTGTGAATGTCGCGGAGAAACGTTTTACGATAAAAAAATCAGCGGAGAATTACATTGGAGCCCAATATCCGCAGTTAATTTCATACGTGAATATTGTTGGAGTCCAAAAATTGTAGAGGAACGTATGACATATCAATATCCACAGTGAATTTGCATATGAGATAAATCCGCACTGAATTTCTATGGTAAATAGTGTCATGGAGCAAAAACCGATCAAAAATATGTCTAAGTGTTGAAATATGCGGTGATTTTGTTCTTGGGGTGAAATCCTTGGTGAATTTGTGTGATGAATAGTATTGCAGATAAAAAATTGATCAAAAATTCGCGGTGAATTTTTCATTGGATAGTGATTTATGCGTTTTCATCTCGGTTTCGAGTATCTAGCTTATTTTTCGCCCCTGATCGAGACTACATCCCTTATTTGATCTGAGAGACTTCATACTTTGTATTTGTGAATTTTTATCATAGTGAAACACTCAGGTAGAGCTTCGTTCTCTCGAGGACGTTAGCCCATATATTGTGGGCTCAACCTCGTAATTTCTCGTGTCTTAACAAAAAAAAATCTGACTGATCGTTAAAAACACCAAAAAAGTTTTAAGACTAGATCAGTTTGGTGCCGTCCGTGGGAACCGAGACTTAGTCTCATTGAGAGCTTTTCTGTTGAGGTTGGACATTTGTTATTATCATTATGATCCAAAATTCTGACGAATAGAATATTGATGAAGAGATTTAGATGGAGCCAAACCCTCTGGCAGTTGGAATTAACGAGGGAAATATATTACCGGGGATCCGGTCATCACCTCTGGAGGAGCCCCCGGTTCAGGAAACCACTACTCAACCTTCCCGCAGCAGAAATTCATCCGGGAGGGCACCATTATTTATCTCCCTCCTCCTCGGTGTTTGTCAAGGTGTTTTGAATTCGGAAGAGCGGGCCGAATAGTAGCTCGAAGGAATATTAATCTTCCGCCGCCGACACGGGCTCGATCTGTCGATCATAACCAACATGATGAAGATTTGGAAGAGCAAAGACGTATTTTAATAGCTCATAGTTTTTTTTAAAAAAACAACCTTTTGTTCATAATTTTAGCACAAGTTAAATTATCATATTTCATAAGTTTCATGTTGTTGGTCCTACTCTGTTGTATTAATAATCTCGCGAATTAAATGTTTGTTCTAATCCCTAAATAATTTTATTATACAAAAAGTTAAATGAATTCTTTTTTTAATAATAAAACTAACTAATAAAATAAAATATTAAAATAATAAGTGTCCGTACAATGTTGTAGTTCTGTTAGGAAACTTATTTTTTTAATATTTTGATATAATATTGAGGAAAGAGAAAGATGAAGTGTAGATAGATAAAGATGACGTGCACTATGAGAAATTAATATTTGGGCTGATAAGGTTGAGGAAGGCCTTAGTGACGATTACTGGAGAATGAATAAAAGACATTTCAGCCTATGTGAGAATCTATAAGTACAAGATCGTAATGAAGAAAACAAGCTTGAAATTTGGTCTCTACTCTATGCACTCGGCTCTATATTTTATGTTCTCTTTGTCATTACCTTTTGATTCTTGTTAATCATCTCATGTCGCCAAATTCTTTGGTTCTTGTACACTGTTATTGTACAATATCCTATCATTATAGTGCATATGTTGAGAATTTTTTCTCTGGCATTGTGAATTTTTCATCTTTCTGTTGGCGTTATCCACGTAAAAATCTGTGTCTTCGCTTTGCCTTATAACCTAAATTATCTTCACAACACAAAACATAAAATCTGATTATGTAAACGTTAATCATTCCAAAATCATGTGATTGCTAGTACTTCTAAAAAGGAAGGACCATAACACCAATTCTAAAAAGGAAGGAACCTAAATTCCATTACTTATTTATCGGTATTAAGGGTGGGCACGAGTTCGGTCCAATGGGTTACGGGTTGAACCCGTCGAACCCGTCAACCCATATGGGTTGATCCAACGGGTTACGGGTTGAACCCGTCGAACCCGTCAACCCATATGGGTTGATCCAACGGGTTAATAAACTTTCTCGACTCATTAACGGATTGACTTGGCGGGTTAGAAGTTCGGCTCAATCCGTCAACAGATTGATTCAATCATTGATGTCTCGACGTGCCTAGGGGTATGCCACGTCCACATCCGACGCTGCACGACGTGCCGACACGCATCTGACGGGCCAAAATATATATTTTTGATTTTTGGATAAAATATTATATAATAACTCATTTTATGTTTATTTTCAAAATATTTTTTCAAAGTCAAATCTTTGATTTTGTTGTTACACAATTTTATATTTAATTTAAAATTTTGAATCTTTAAAAATCAACAAAATAACATTTACCATTATTGTCATTAAAATTTTGATGTTTTTTAATTACTAATTATTACATAAAAATATTTTAATTATACATGTTTTTTAAAATATTAAATATTAAGTTACTCACTTTATAATAGGTTTTTACAATTTAAAAACTTGTATATTGTAATTGTTTTAAATAAAGAGTTATATATTATTAAATTTTAAATAATAATATAATTTACAATCTTTAATTTTTATGTGATTGCTCTTTTTATTTTTTAGATCAATAAATTTTATTTTCAAATTTAAATATCTTACTTAGCATTTTTCTTATTTATATTATAGTGTTTCATTATATATAATAAAAACAATATATATCATATTTATATTTTAAGCGTATCGGAAACCTGAGATATTTATTTTTGCCCCGTCGATGTATTCATGTCAACGTATCAACGAATCTGTGTCGAAGCACTCAAACATCATACGATACAATATAAATTAATAATAAAGAAAAAATACTTATATCAACTCGTTGATCCGAACGGGTCGACCCGTATATGTTGACGGGTTGATTTTTACGATCCAACGTATACACTTATTTTCACCGGACGAGCCCATGCTCACCTGTAATTGGTACGACTGAAATGGTGTGGTTGTGCAAAAAAATAATTGAGTAGGAAAATACGGCGGATTATTTGCAGGGACAATTGGTTTAATTGATGAGGGGGTCTCCAATGACCAGACTAACCTTGCCTTGTTCACCTAAACTATTTTATTAACCGCACCCTATTTTAATAAATTATAATCCTTGGAAAGGGCATAAATGTCAATCTTTTACATTTACACCGTGAAACATCGTATCGTAAAAGCATAGAAAACGAGAATGTTGAGTTGAGAAGTTTTAAATGTATGAAATATTTTGAGTATTTAAAAACAAATAATTTTAAATAACGGATGAATACTAATAAATAGAAATTAAAACATACATTATAATATAATATAATAGATACGTATATACCATGAGCTTTATAAAAAAGAGAAAAAATAAATCGAGATAAGATGGTTAAGAAACATTAAAAATATATTTTTGAATTTAATAAACGATTAAATAGAAATTTCAATATAATATATAAAAATAATTAAGTCCAACCGCAAAGGAAACTAATAGAATAGTAGAGTAGCAGTAGAGTGGGTGATTTGTGGTGAGAGTGAGACTGAGTGACCGCAGTTGTTTTTTTTGTTGCATTTGGGAACTCAAACCGTGCGGAAATATACCCCCCTGTGCGTTTCTCAATCACCGCCATTCCGGTCTTCTGATCCCACATGTCTTTCTTACTTTGTTCTTCAGGTTCGTTTGATTCTTTCTCTTTGGGACTATTGCTTTTCGTTGCTTTTTCGCCAGCTACTTTCGTTGATTCTGTGATTCTTTTGTATGGTTCAATTGGGAACCTCAGTTCTCTTCCATTGGTGTATTTAGTTAAATGGGTCCTCAGGTTACTGATAGGAGTCAATTGCTTGTTGCTCTTTTGTGTTGAACTCGTGAAATTGCTTCAAGATTCTGTTTTCCTTCCTTATTTGGTTTCACTGAGAGCATTGAATTGTGCCTGATTTCGAATAAAAAAGTTTCTCAATGTGATGTTTGTTCATGTTTTTGGATCTGAGAGTTCTCCTTCGTACTTGTGAAAGATTGGTTTTTTATTCATTTTGTGTTTCTACATGGATAAACATCATCTCTATTTCGGTCTTCATCTCTTCTGTACCGATAATTAAGTATTGTTTTTTGCTCAGATCTGTGTTTTAAGCATTTGGGTATGCTTGAATTTCTCTGAATTTACGTTTTCACCCAATTTGCAAACAATTATGTGTTCAATTTGACAAGTTTTACTTAAAATGCTGTAATTTGCATCCCTTCACATGGTTCAATCGCTAGAATTGGCATTTGTGTGTGTCTATCAAATAAGGAAATTAATTGTTGGTCCAGAGATTTTCTAATTTAATTTCACACACTTTTTTCCAATCTATATATTACCAGTTTCTTTTTCTTGTAATCTAGTTATTTCATAGTTCAAGCTATTTGTTCAATCAGATTGGTGAATTAACTTGAAATATGGGTTCTCGATTTCAATCTCATCAATTGAGCAATGGTCTTTACGTCTCCGGTCGACCGGAGCAACCAAAAGAGAAAACTCCGATACTGAGTTCAGTTGCCATGCCTTATACTGGTGGTGATATCAAGAAATCTGGAGAGCTTGGAAAAATGTTTGATATTCCAATGGATGGATCCCGGTCACGAAAATCCGGTCCGATAAACAATGCTCCATCAAGAACTAGCTCTTTTGCTGGTACAGCTACTCATTCAGGGCAACTAAATCCTCTTGGTCGTGCTTCGGGTTCTAGTAATATAATTTCATCTGTTTCTATGAAGAAGACAAATTCCGGACCACTAAATAAACACGGCGAGCCATTAAAAAAGTCATCTGGTCCTCAAGGAGGGGCAAATGTAACTTCTGGTCCTATTCCTCCTGTTTTGCCTACAACTGGACTTATAACTTCAGGGCCTATTACATCGGGACCATTGAATTCTTCACGTAAGGCATCCGGTCCGTTAGATTCGAATTCTTCAATGAAAAATTCTCTACTAAACAATCAGGCTGTGACACCACTGAGTCTAGATGATGAGTATTCATTCCACAAGAGCTTCCCAAAGTTGATTCTTTGGGCCATTATACTTCTGTTTATTATGGGATTTATTGCTGGTGGATTCATACTCGGGGCAGTTCGAAACCCCATTCTTCTCGTCGTGGTTATTATTTTGTTCTTTACAGTTCTTGCTATATTTATCTGGAACGCTTTATGTGGACCAAGAGCTATTAGTAGTTTTATAGCAAGCTATCCTGATACAGAGCTACGATCAGCAAAAGATGGACAATTTGTCAAAGTATCCGGGGTATGTATGCTCTAGTTTCATAATCTTGTCAAAAGTTGCATTAATTCTTCTTTTTAGGATTATTAAGGAGAAAATATTGACATTAGCTCCTAATATTTAATATAGTGTAAAG
>RWGZ01001100.1:0-27198 GCA_009725065.1 Utricularia reniformis
AGTCACCTGCTGCCTGCATCTTACCAAGACATGATCGTTAGAGTATACTCCAAGAAGCCTGACCTTGTGAGAAAACTATCAATTGCTCATTCCTTTGTCTTTTTTTGAAATCATTTACCTGTAATATGATGCAGGTGGAAGCTATCTCAGAGGCATTTGAAAACTTCCAGCTGAAAACTTATGGTATGAAAACGCAAGTCCATGAAACTCCTGATAAGAAAAAGAGGAAAAAAATGAGGATCAGTTCAAGCGGTGTTTAGTCCTAAAACTTTCATCTCTGTGCATAAAATGTCTTTTGCTTCATATATTACATAGTTGTCTTGAGATGATTTAGTATCATGTCATTTTGGCTCTCTAGCAAATCTATTTGTCAGGACATCAGGTACACTTTTTAATATATTACTACAGCACTCTGTTCTATGATTTTTCTTTTGGGCTCGATAAAGATTCTCACAATGTAAGTGAGTCCATTCTTGTTATAATCTAGAACGTGTATAAGCAATTTGTTAGATACAGTCTCCGTGTATGTGTAATGATAGATACAGTATGTTTTTGTATTAAGCCCTATATAGACACCCTTGCTCTTTTCCATGTGGTATGGTAATCACATGCTTAACTGCCACTGGGTAACGAATGATGATATGGTTCAAGCTAGAATGCGGGGATTGAAATGCTGCCATAGCCTCAGTTGATCAGGGCCAGTTGATCAAGGTGACTAATGATGCATTTTGGCAGGTACCCATTTCTCAGATCTCAGATTCTATAATTTGTTGCCACATCTTTTTGTCAGGAAGATCATTTGGCATATCAAAAACCGTTTCAGGAACTGGTAAGCACTTTGCTTGAAATGCCGTAATTTCGTCAAATATCCACTATTTATTGTGTTTACTAAACCATATAAACTGTTGTACAGCCAATTACAAGTACAGAACCAGAAACTTATAACCAGGTAGGGTTTTTGAGAGCAGTAACAACTGCTTTCACTTGCAGGTAATTCTTTAGACTGTATTCTCTTATTTTATATGGAATCGCAGCATCAAATGTGTCAAAGCAATTGATCCATATAGTTCCTGATACTTCATTTACAAATTGTCCATTGATTAGAAGCTTATCATATAAGATGCTAACAGGTGGCTTTATTGGATCCTCAAGACCTGCTGCAGCAATGCTGTAACGGTAAATCCCTCTGCCCGAATATCCTGTAAGTACAATTAAAGAGATTGATGACTTGAGATCAATGTTTTAAATATCTGTATCATTGGATCCGTACCGATCCTCAAGACAAGCTCATTGGATCGGTATACCAGATACGTTTCATGTATACCGGATCCGTACCGGAATATTAAAATAAATTAAATTATAAAATATTTATATTTTATTTTTTTAATATAAAATCCGACCCAACCCATAAAAACCTTACCCAACCTGTAAAATCCTATCGGACCCGAAAAAATCGTACCGATCAGTATTTTGCCAAAATACCGGTCAAAACCGGTATACCCGAAATTTTCGGTATATCGGAAATTTAAAACAATGCTGGAGATAAAGAGTTTCACAAAGGAGATAATTTGAGAAAATCAAGGAAACATTGCAAGTTGAACTATTGATATGTTAAGTAAGCTATGTTAAAAGTATTAATAATGTACAAATTAGTGTTTTTCGGTAAAGAACTATTGAATTCAGTCAAACATAAATAACATGAACATTAGAAATATAAAATATATTTGATAACCATTTTAGAAATATATTTGCCTAAATTTTTTTAACAAAAATACCATATCAAAAAAGTTTTATTATATTTCAAATTTGTAAAAAACTTGTTTTTTCATATATTCTAGAGATTATTATTATTGGGATAAAATATGAAGCATGGAAATAAATATAGGAAAATAAATATTGTATAATATTTATATAAGGATAAAAATAGCATTTTATATATCTGATAAAAATGATGGTATTATTTTATCATAAAATTATGGTATTACATGTGATAATTATATACATTTGATAAATTAATATATATTTAATTAATTTTATGCAATATATAATTNATAATTATTTTTCGAATTGGTAAAATCAGGTAAATATAATCCCAAAATACCTAATATGTCCCAAAATCAGCATAATTTAATGCATTTTTTAAAAAGTTATAGAACATACACCTAATTCCATTTTATTTAAAATGTAAAAGTGAGAATGCATTTTTATTTTTCTTCATAAATACATAATGACATATTTTTAAGAAAACACATTCTAAAAATCTATTTTGTAAATACATTCTCATAACGCATAGAAAATACACTTAATATGGAGAACACAAGTCAAGATTTATACAGTTTTATCATATGGGGTTGTTGTGATTTTTAAATTTATCAATAAATAGTTTATTTAGTCAAAAGAGTCTGCAACAAATAATAAGAATATCACAAATCATTATCAATGAATAAATATTTATTATTTAATCAGCGGCTCAGATACATACACGTGTAGTATAAGATTGGCAGCCAGCAGTTGATATTTTGTTGAAATATCAACAGCTCAAATAGTTATTGAACGTGTCTTTTGTTGAAATAGTTTATATTTATTCAAATCTTTTAGAATGTGATCTCCTCCCTTTTATACGTTATATCCGAGCATATTCTCCACGTAAATTGATTCGACTCTATAAATGTAACTGATATCGGAGTGGATTCAGAAATATCATGAGTGACTTAGTTTGGGATTAGTCGGTTAATTGATCGGTTGGTAATCCACCGATTTAAATTGTCCAGTCCAACTTGTCATGTGATTGTACTTGAGGGATGTGTTGAAATTGTTGATATTTGTCCCATGAAAAATGAAAGTTTGGTAGTGAATTAGTCTATAATAGAGAATATAGATCATTGTAAATTATTATTCAAGTTTTTTATGGAATATTTTTCTCTTATTCGATATATCCTAGTACACTCCCACTATATCAATGGGTTTTTTCTAAGAATAACTCACTTACAAATATGTTTTACCAAAATAACACACTTTCAAATTAACACCCCAAAGTAACCTATTTACAATCTTTTATGAAGATAACAGGTTGTAATCATTTAGCACTAATATATCTCCACCATATTCAATGAGTTGAGGTGATTTTATAGAGGTATGGTTGGGTATGAAGGTGAAAATCAATATAAAAGAAAAATGATTAGAAAGAATGATAAATCTGGTCTATTAATTGATGATATGGTTCTTGTTGTTCCTGTTTTAATTCTACATTAATGTATAATTGATGTGATATAAAACTACAACATATCCAAATATATAACACATCTCATCAAAAAATAAATACAATTAAATTTGATTTGCGGAAAACTATCATAAAAAACATAATATATAATTCAACACTCCACAAGAGATAATTGAATTATATTTGTAGGAGTTTTTGATGAGTTGACGGTAATTGTAACCTATATTTGTAGATAAACAAGTTATTTTAAAATATTAATATGAAAGTGAGTTAGTTTGATAAATGATTTTTTGAAATAGATTATTACGCTAAAAAACCTATATCAATCGCACTCTAAATTTAACATGTTTTGCCGTCCATACCAACCGTATATTTCTGAAGCTTTCTTAACTCCGTCGGCTCAGCCGTCAAGAGGTTGAGGAAATAGGCACGACAATTGGAAAGTGTCTCTATAAATTTTCAACTTATTGAGAAGGAACACCAGAAGAAGACGGTAGCAATGGCAGGGAGCAACGGCGACGCTGATGAGCTGCCCAAGGGATTCTCTTCTGTTATTCCTGGCTGGTTTTCGGAAATCAGTACAATGTGGCCGGGTAAGGCGTATTGATGTGTATTCTTGACTGGAATTAATTTATTAAGAACAGATTGTTTTACTGACTTTGTATCATATCAGGAAAATGCTTTTTCCTTTGTTTTTGCTGTAATTGAATCTGATTTGAGTTTTGTTCTTTGTGATTATACAAAAACGAACCTGCAAAAAATGCTCTTGAATATTTATAACTAAACTAGTATTTTCCAATTGATCATGCAGGAGAAGCACATTCATTGAAGGTTGAAAATATTTTATTTGAAGGAAAATCTGATTACCAGAATGTAGTTGTTTTTCAGGTGCCCAATTGTTCTAAAGAATAAATTAAACCACCTTAAGTCCGAGTTTCCGTATTATATCTTTCCATTTTACCATTGAAATATTTTCTCTTTACAGTCTGCATCATATGGAAAAGTTCTTGTTTTGGATGGTGTGATTCAACTCACAGAAAGAGATGAGTGTGCTTATCAAGAAATGATTGCACATCTTCCCTTATGCTCCATTTTAAACCCAAAAAATGTAACTTCAATTCATAACATAAGTTTCATCATTTAGTCATATGGTGATTTTATACCTTAAGTATGAATTGAATCTTCTGTTTTTAGGTTCTTGTAATCGGAGGCGGTGATGGTGGAGTTTTGCGTGAAATAGCTCGTCATGAATCGGTCCAGAAGATTGACATTTGCGAGATTGATAAGATGGTAGTTGATGTAAGTTATTCATTGTCATTTTCATCATTTTTTGGCATGTGATTCTTAATCTAGTCCTTCATTTCAGGTCTCGAAGGAATATTTCCCGAACGTGGCCATTGGTTATAACGATCCTCGGGTGACACTCCATATCGGAGATGGTATAAATCCTTCTTATTTTTTCTTCACAAAAATGTTTTTAACACAACTAGATATGTTATCTAGTTGGCTTGAAGCGCCATGTGAGGCAATCTTGAACGCATATAGTTGACTCTTTTTGTGTATTTTTTGGAATCTCGTATAATGAACTTTCCGTTAAAAAACTAGATATGTTATCTTTACAGGAGTTGCATTTCTAAAAGAAATACCCGAGGCAACGTATGATGCAGTTATAGTAGATTCATCTGATCCGATAGGTATGCTATTTTTACAATCCGATATGACCTAAAAAGTTACATGTTTTGATATATTATTGTTAAAATCACAGGTCCAGCTCAAGAATTGTTCGAAAAACCGTTCTTCGAGTCGGTTGCCAAGGCTCTTCGTCCCGGGGGAGTTGTATGTACTCAGGCTGAGAGCATTTGGCTCCACATGGACATTATTGAAAACATTGTCTCAAATTGCCGTCAAGTATTTAAAGGGTCTGTTAATTATGCCTGGACTACAGTCCCTACTTACCCAAGGTACTTTTTATATGCCATTTTAATGCTTAGCAAGTTTACAAATACATTGCCATGAACCATAAGCATTAGTTGAATTTATTCAGTGGCGTTATCGGCTTCATGCTTTGTTCTACCGAGGGCCCTGATGTAGATTTCAAGAACCCGATTAACCGAATCGACGCTAACGACTGTCACGTTACAAAAGGTGGACCTTTAAAGTTCTACAACTCAGAGGTATATTTCTCCTACATGCCAAGTCACCAATGCCTTCTTTTTTTGTGTATCGTGAATTAGTTTGATCTGTACATTCTCGTCTCAGATACACTCCGCTGCCTTCTGTTTGCCCTCGTTCGCCAAACGGGTAATCGAACTGAAAGAAGCTTGAAGAAGAAGAAGCTCTGCAATGGAAGCATTCAGATTCAACATATTAAGGCTAGTTTGTTATTGAGTGAATCAACTCTGTTCCACTCATTGTATTGAGATTTAAGGCTATTTTCATGTAATGAATCGTGATAATTTGTATTAAGCAGCCAATATGGCTTTGGCAAGCTATTTTTTGAACAAATACTATGTTTATTGTGCTGTAATGCAACCTGAATGAATGTGAGTTTGTATGGTTTGTAAGAGAGAAGATGTGGATCATAGTAAATGATTAATTTAATTACTTTACATATATTAAAGTATACTCCCTACCTAATTGATAACTTTATAAATTTAACATAAAGTGAAGATCAGCACGTGCCAAATCATACACAGAAAGTGGGCACGTGCGGGGACCGAGACAAATCGTATTGTATCAACGTATGTTAATCTTGATAATTAGTGAATTTGAAATTTGAATTATACAGCCGTTAATAAATTTCTGACTCCAGTGTATCAGGCTCACAGTAATAGGATGCAACCGCGGATAGGATTCTGCCACATCAAGGTTCCCAAGCGGAGTGGATTTTATCTATGGTAAATGCTCTATAGTACCGTTGTCTCTGGGAAAAACATTATACCGCCATGTATGCTGCTTCTTCAATCTTGCTTCTTTCTTCTCTATCACATACTCCGTTCTCACTTCACAAACTCTCCTCCTTCCCTCGCCTGAAGAAACCTACTATCCGCATCGCTACTTCCGGCCGACCGTTGGAAATCGGAACTTCTTGGGGAATCCGGTTCTCAAGTTCTCCAGCGGACGCGTCCTCTCATATCTCCGACGAAGAAGGAGATGCGGAATCAGATGATGAGGATGAAGATGATGATGTGGCTGCTGAGGAGTATGGTGATGTTTCTAATGCAATCGATGAAGATTCAGAGCAAGAAGAAGATGAGGAAGAAGAAGAGGGGTTTTCAGATGAGAGTAGCAGCGGCGGAATCGGAATCGGAATTGGAATTGGCGGTGGTGATTCGAGATTCGAGGAGTTGAAATGGCAGAGGGTGGAGAGAATCAGAAATGATGTGCGGGAGTTTGGTGAAGGAATTATCGATGTAGAGGAACTTGCCTCTATTTACAGCTTCAGGATCGATAAATTTCAGGTCCTCCATCTCAGAAACACAACTTTAAATTGTGAGTGATGTTTGTTAACCTAATTGTCGTTTTTGTAGAGAAATGCAATTCAAGCATTCTTGAAGGGGTCTTCAGTTGTGGTTTCTGCACCAACAAGCAGTGGTAAAACCTTGATTGCTGAAGCAGCGGCTGTTGCTACTGTGGCTAGAGGAAGGAGATTATTTTACACTACACCATTAAAAGCTTTATCAAATCAGAAGTTCCGTGAATTCAGGTAACTGGCTTTCTAGTTAAACAAAAACACCATATCACTTAATTTAGGAGGAAATTAAGACTTTATTCCGATAAATTTATCGGCTAATGGATCCTGTAGAGACGGTAGTATATCATGAGATATGAGTTCAAACGGAAATAATAGGATATGAGGCTCTAGAAAGTTTGAGTAGATTTAGTTTTTCTGAGTAATCAGGTAATCTTTGATATATATAAAGGGTATTGTTTTGAAAAAAGTTTAACTCACACCACTACTAGATATGAACCTTAGACATCGAGAAGCTCAGCTTTTGTATGTCGGGTTTGTTCATAGGGAGACATTTGGTGATGATAATGTTGGTCTTCTCACTGGAGATACTGCAGTTAAGAAAGATGCTCAAGTATTAATAATGACGACAGAGATTCTTCGAAACATGCTGTATCAAAGGTAATAATAATTGTCAACCTGTATTTTTTCTCTGAATCTTCGTCTAATGCTTCATTTTTGTGATCCAGTGTTGGGATGGCTTCGTCTGAAAGCTCGCTGTCTCATGTGGATGTGATTGTTCTAGATGAAGTGCATTACTTGAGTGACATATCTCGTGGTACAGTTTGGGAAGAGATTGTGAGTAGTTATGAAACAAAATGAATTTGAACTGTTTACCGGTTGCGGTCATTTCTTCACTCATGTTCATGTAGATTATTTACTGTCCAAAAGAAGTGCAACTTATCTGTCTTTCTGCAACTGTCGCTAATCCAGATGAATTGGCTGGATGGATTGGTCAGGTAGTGTTTTGATATCAATCTGGTCTTCGTTTTGCTTTCTTCGTATCTGATCTTCCGTTCTTTGATGCTTCAAGATTCATGGAAAAACTGAACTAGTAAAATCGTCTAGGCGTCCAGTTCCTTTGACTTGGCATTTCTCTACCAGGACTGCATTATTACCGCTTCTTGATGATAAAGGCACTGCCATGAACAGGTGATTTTTCATTATCCTTTTTTACTTAGTATAATGAAGGCATTTGAAGCTTTAATTTCTTGTACGGTGTCACTTAGGAAAGTAGCTATCAGTCAGTTGCAGCATGATTCATCCGGAGAAAACCTGTATGAGGATGAGGGATCTAGACGTAGGAAATCAAGAAAGCAACGGTTTGATACACCGGTACTTTCAAAGAATGAAATGGACTCCGTGCGTCGTTCACAGGTATCATAAACTGATTCTTTTGATACAAATGAAGTGATCTCTATGTATTTGATTTTGCTATCACGTTTTGTTGTCAAAGGTGCCTCAAATTATAGATACACTGATTCATCTGAAAGCAAGAGATATGCTCCCTGCCGTGTGGTTCATATTCAGCCGAAGAGGTTGTGATGCAGCTGTACAATATGTTCAACATTGCAAGCTGTTGGATGAGTTTGAAGCGACTGAAGTAGAACTTGCCTTGAAAAGGTTCCGATTTCAGTACCCTGATGCTGTGAGAGAATCCTTTGTAAAGGGACTTCTTCGAGGTGTAGCTGCACATCATGCGGGTTGTCTTCCTCTCTGGAAATCATTCATTGAAGATCTGTTTCAGAAGGGGCTTGTGAAGGTGGTTTTTGCCACAGAAACACTTGCTGCTGGAATTAACATGCCTGCAAGAACAGCAGTAATTTCATCTCTGATCAAAAGAACTGAAAGTGGACGTACCATCTTAAGTTCAAATACACTTTTCCAGATGGCTGGGCGTGCTGGTCGTAGGGGAATTGATGATAGGGGCCATGTAGTTCTTGTTCAAACACCATATGAAGGGGCTGAAGAATGTTGTAAAGTTCTCTTTTCTGGCCTTGAACCTCTTGTTTCGCAGTTTACAGCTTCTTATGGAATGGTTCTTAATCTTCTTGCGGTATGTTGACATGCTCTTCTTCTTCCACTTTTATCCCTTAATCTTAAACCATATGCTGTCTTGTCTAGGGAGCAAAAGTCACCCGTGGCGTAGCTGAATCAAGTGGTCCTACGCCAAGCTCTGGTCGGACATTGGAAGAAGCAAGGAAGTTGATTGAGCAAAGTTTTGGAAACTATATTGGGAGCAATGTAATGCTTGCTGCAAGGGAGGAGCTAGCTAAGATACAGAATGAAATTCAGTTACTGACTTCGGAAATAACCGAGGAAGCTATTGATGCAAAGAGCCAGAAGCTGTTGACCCACGCAGCTTACAAAGAAATATCTGATCTTCAAGAAAAACTCAAGGTAACTTTATCCTTGTTCTTCCCCTGCTGAATTCTTGTTCACAAAGTTTGTATAGTTTAAAATATGCATCGCCTGAGCTAGTGACACTATTAATATTTTCTTAGGTTGAAAAGCGTAGGAGAAGCGAACTCCGAACAAAAATGGAACTTGAAAGAATTTTGTCGCTGAAGCCTCTCTTGGATGACATCGCAAGTAGCCATTTACCTTTTATAAGCCTGATGCATACTGATTCAGATGGTGTTCAACAACAGATTCCTGCTGTATATTTAGGGAAAGTTGATTCTTTAGACACTTCAAATGTCCAAAGTATGGTAAGATTTGAACTCATTTTCCCTTTTCACTGCTCAATATCCAATCTTCATTGTATATTTAGGCATAGAATGCTGATTGCAATGTTATTAACTTGCGTGATTTAAGATCTTATCTAGAATGTTATTCCCTCCACTGCAGATTTATCAATCTGATATGTTTGCGCTGAACAAGGAGAAGTTTTTGAGTGAAGACAATTCCAGAAATTTTGAACCATCTTACCATGTAGCTCTTAGTTCAGACAATTCATGGTACCTTTTTACCGAGAAGTGGATCAGAGCAGTCTACAAAACTGGTTTCCCCAATGTTCCCTTGGCTTTAGGAGATGCTCTTCCTCGTCAAGTCATGACAGCTCTGCTTGATAAGATACAAATGAACTGGCAAAAGGTCGCAGAGTCGGAACTTGGAGGCTTTTGGCGCATGGAAGGATCTCTTGAGACATGGTCTTGGAGCCTGAATGTGCCAATCTTAAGTAGTCTTTCAGTGGACGATGAGGTAAGTAATCTGAAGAACGAGTAAAATTAATGATTCATGTTGCTTTTCAATTTTTATACCTGATGAGTGTATATGTAATCAGGTTGTGGAGTCCTCTGAAGGATACAAGGCTGCCATAGAAAACTACAAGGACCAAAGAAATAAAGTTTCACGTCTCAAGAAAAGAGTAGCTCGTACAGAAGGATTCAGAGAATATAAAAAAATCATAGATGTGGCTAAATTTACCTCGGAAAAGATAAGGCGATTGAAGATCAGATCACGGCGTTTAACAGCTCGTATAGAGCAGATTGAACCATCTGGTTGGAAGGAATTTCTGCAGGTAACTACTCAAAAACCGAAGCCCCTCAACAAATATCAATTGTTCACTTGTATGAATAAGATGTTTTCCTGATGCTGTAAAGCTGCCAATTTCCTCCAGATCAGTAATGTCATTCATGAAATTAGAGCTTTGGACATCAACTCACATGCTATATTTCCACTGGGTGAAACTGCTGCTGTAATTAGAGGAGAGAACGAACTCTGGTTAGCGATGGTGCTACGGAGTAAGATTCTCCTGGATTTAAAACCTGCACAGCTTGCTGCCGTTTTCGGAAGCTTAGTTTCCGAAGGAATTAAGCTCCGACCCTCAAAACATAGCAAGTATGCACTCTTCCTCTCCTGTATCACTATTTTTATACCGGCATATGCAAGAACATGGCATATAAAATCATCAGCCCATCAATGTCTCATATAGAAAGTTCCAAGTACTTACGGGTTGTTATTTGGCTTCTTGGAAGTTATGTCTACGAAGCCTCGACTGCGGTGATGAATGTGGTTTCCATCTTGGATGTACAAAGAGAATCACTACTGCAACTCCAAGATAAGCATGGAGTAAAGGTAATGTTCTTCAAGCAATGCACTTTTTTGTTTCATAATTGATAATGACTTCATGGCAAATAGATCCCTTGCTGCTTGGATAGCCAATTCTGCGGAATGGTTGAAGCGTGGGCTTCTGGTTTAACCTGGAGGGAGATCATGATGGATTGTGCAATGGATGATGGAGATTTAGCTCGTCTCCTACGACGAACCATTGATCTAATGGCTCAGGTAAAAGTAAAACATACAGCCTTGTGTTCTTGTTATGCTAATTCTTCATCTTTTTCGATCAAAAGGTACCAAAATTGCCCGATATTGATCAAGTGCTACGGAGCAATGCTCTGAAAGCCTCTGAAGTAATGGACCGTCCACCTATAAGTGAGCTTGTAGGATGACAATCAGAGTTAGTTATCAACTCATCCAAATGGATCTCAAGTCCATGGCTAGTAAGTAAATCTTTTGTTTTTGCAGCTGCAATCTAATGCATTGCCTCTGTAAACACACAACAGTGAATTGAATCTCCATTTGAATATATGGAGAAAAAGAAACAATACTTTAGGTCAAAAATTTAGATAATGAAATTCAAGATTAAATAGCCCCGACACTAAATCATGCTCGGCGGCCAAGCTGGCTGCCACCTCAGGTGGCCAAAAAAGTCACAAGACGATTATAACTTGTTGAGTTAGTATTTTTAGTATATAAGTTATTTAGTTTTTACCGATAAATTACACTTTTAGTTTATAAATTACAATAATAAACAAATTTTAAAATATGCTACACTTTGATAAAAATTACAACTATCAATTAAATACATAAATAATATTTATATAATAAGACTATTATTATAAATAATTTGTATTTACATAAAAAAAAAATTATAAATTATAAATGTTCGGATGGTAATGGTGAAAATAAAGTTATTTATAAAAATAAAGAATGATGATATACATAGAAAATTGATACGGAGAAAGAATGAAATTTTAACATAATGATATAACCTTTTAATCAGTTTTCCTTAAATACCTCATAATGATGTGAAAGTTTGAAATTGTCATTACCATCATCCCTTTGAGTGAGTCACCATCCATTTCCACTAATATGATATTGATTGTTTTGAGTCGGTCGATCCATAGAACTCACAATCGAAATACTTTTTCTAGGCCAAACAACTTTCCCGTGGGTTACCGGGATTTTCCCGAGGCAAAGACACTCACTATCTTTCCGGTTTCCAAATAATTCATATCATTATCACTAGGGAAAAGCTTGTACTAACTTTCCTCCATGCACATTAACTTTCCGGTTATCATACAATCCGAACCACTAGCAAATTGCAAAGGAAAATATCTCGTACTAATTTTCTTCCACGAGACCAGCACACTTAACTATATGGTTTCTATAAAATCCGGACCAAGAAGACATCATACTAATTTTCCATGGACCCTGTACTTAAGCCTGATCATTTCACGTCTAACCGATATTGGGATTTGCCTACAAACCCGAAATCGAAATCTTCCTTATTTGTTAGCCTCAATCATACTGCTACCATGAACCTTATTCAGAGCCAAACTTTTCATTCTATTTCTAACCATCATAAACTCATTCCATTTACCCGCTTCAGCGTACACATTCGACAAAAGTTTATAGTACCCTGAATCCTCAGCCTCAATATCAATCACATTTCTTTCAATTCTGCACAAAAAATCTATCCTACAATGTATTCTACAACCATTCACAAAAGCACTCAAAATAGCATCATTACAAGGAAAAGGCATTGTTTTCAATACTTCATAAGCTGTTTCCAAATCACCCGCTCGACTAATCATATCAACTAAACAAGCATAATGTTCGAAACTCGGCTTAATACCATAATCTTTCACTAATGAGTTGAAAAAATACTTACCTTTTTCGACGTATCCAGTATGACTGCAAGCTGAAAGGATGTTCATGAACGTAATGTCATTCGGATTTATTCCAGATTCAATCATTTGATAAAAAAGAGATATCGAATCATCGATACGACCATGTATAGAATAACCCCCTATTATAGAACTCCATGATGCACCACTTTTTTCTTCCATGTTATCGAAGACTCTTCGAGCCATCTTCAAGTCTCCACAGCGAGCATACATATTTATTAGAGCTGTGTCTGTATACACATCTGTCACTAAGCCAGATGTGATGAGTTTATGGTGAATCCATTTTCCTCTATCTATAAATCCTTGATCAGCACAAGCTTGGATCACACTTGTGAAGGTTACTACGTCGATCTCGATGAACTTGGCAAGCATTTCTTCGAATAGACTGAGAGCTTCCTCCGAGTACCCGTTTTGAGAGTAACCGGACAACATGGAGTTCCATGTAACTGTGTTTCGTTCCTCGATGGCATGAAAAATTCTGCTGGCTGATTTCACATATCCACATTTTGAATACATGTGTATCAGAGAATTGTGAACAAACTCATTTGAGATCTGTAATAATTTGATTGCAAGGCAATGGATTTGAGATCCAAGGTTAAAAAAGCTAATATCTCCGCAAGCTGAGATCGCACTGGCGAGAGAGAAAGAATCGGGTAAAATCAATTCATTCATCATCTGAACAAAAAGTAATAGAGCTTCATGAGCATTACCTTGTCTTGCATAACCTGATATGAGGATATTCCATGAGACAATATGCTTTTCTCGAGTTGCATCGAAGAGTAAATACCCGTTTTTTAAGCTACCACAGTTCGCATATAAGTCGATCAAAGACGATCTTAAAAAGTCTTTATTCATGTCGATGTTATTCCTTATAACATATCCATGAACAGATTTTCCTTGTAATAAGCATCCTATTCGAGCACAAGAACATACAATATTCATCAAAGTGACACTATTGCAACCAACTTCACATCTCTGCATCTCAATAAACAATTTTATTGCTTTTGAATAGAAGCCACTTTGATTATAGCAAGATATCATTGCAGTCCATGAAACAATACTTTCGCAGCCACGATCGAAAAACAATCTTTCTGCAGCATATATGTCACTAAACTTTGCATACATTGCAATAAGAGAACTTACTAATGCTTCGTCATCATTGCCAATATTCATTCGGATTATGTAGCCATGGCAAGACCTTCCAGCTCGACGAAATCCCATTTCACCGCAGGCTTCTGCTACACTAAGCAAGGTAACAGAATCAATTTCAACGCCTTCGTTAACCATTTCAGTAAAAATTACCAATCCCTCCAAGGCTTGACCATCTCGTACATAGTTAGAAACTATTGAGCTCCATGATACCGCATCTCTCACAGTCATTAAGTCGAACAGTTTCCTAGCATTAAATAAACAGCCGGTTTCCCCGTACATGGTGAGGATTGCAGTCTCAATTACAGTATCAGAATCAAAACCAGACTTCAAAATCCTCGCGTGGACAGTTTCTCCCATTTTCAGATCCTTAATTGCAGAACAAGCTCTCAATACAGAGGGGAAAATGAAACTATTCAACTCAGAAACGCTCGCCAGCATCTTGTGGTACAAAGCAATCGCTTCCTTGAACAACCCATTCCAAAAATGGCACTTAATGAGCACACCCCACATGAAGGAGTCTGGTTTTGTGAAGGTACCGAAAATCCGCATTGAAGAATGGACACAACCCATTTCAGAATAAGACTCTATCAGTTTCGTGGATGCTAGAAGATCCTCATGAAACCCCTCAACTATCAGATACGCATGAAGCTGCTGAACCGATTTTAGGGTTGCACAAGCCCTAACAAGAGGAAGGTATAGCGCCATTCCTCTTTGATTAGCCTATCAATAAAATATAAAGAGCCCGATAACCTGAAAAGGTACAAGAAATCCGCATTCGCTCCAACACATTTGCAGTTGCAGCCGCGTTTTCGTCATCATTCACAAATTGTGATGGCTCAAAATGCTGCAACATAGCCCCTCTACATAAGCAAAAAAAGAATAAAATGGAAAGCTTATTTACTGTACAAACCTTTGATGAAACTCCATAGGTAAATCATTCATCAACAAGAGGTTCCTTATCTATATTGTAAACACATGAATCAAGATCCGCAATAATCATAAAAAACACTTACCTCCACAACAACGCATTAATGCACAATTTGCTCTTCTCGTGTTGTATCCAGAAACCTTATTTGCATTCACGATTGAAGTTGGAGATAATACCGGTAAAAAGTTTATCTGGTGAGGTTTGCGAGAGAGAGGACCGTTATCTGCAGTGCCAATGAAGAAAGAAGAAGAAAATATATAAGTAAAATTAAGAAAATTGAATTTGAAAAGTATCCCAATATTATCCAACCAATCAGAATATTTATGTTTTAAAAAATTTAATAAAAGTAATTTAAGTACTCTTTAAATCGAGTAATTCAAAATGTTAATTAATCAATTGGATTTCCGTATTTGGCCCAATTGAATCCTTTATTGGGCCTAGAGTTGGTTCTACCTCATAGCCCATTTATTAAATTGGATTTTCAATAAAATATTCATTTTTTTCTTTATTTTATACCGAAAACCTATGTAACATCTGACCATTGTGCCCCTATTTTGGAAGCGTCCCAAATAGTATAGGAATCTACTAATCTTCAAAAAAACATTTCATTATAAAATATTTTTTTATTTTTTATTTAAGGTATCCCATGGTTTTTTTTTCATTTTTAGGTCAAATAAAACAGTAAAGATAAAACATTGAAACATCTTTGTCAATTGTTTTGTAGAATTTTGTTGGTTGCCAATATGTATTATTTCGACTAATGAAAGATTGTTTGATGTTGTAAATTATCTTTGTTGTGGTAAAAATAACGGGGTACCAACAGTTGTCCGCTTCGTAATAAAACAAACTCGGTTTAAATTTGTTTAAATTGAGAAAATGATTAAAAATGAAAGGGGCAGACAATACCGCATATTTAGAGTGAAAAACCACTCGAATAAGGGGAAAAAATTACATGACTAAGGACGGAAGATGCTCTTAACCGATACATTAATGAAACAGTTCATTATACAAACAGTAAAAACTTATGAAAATGACTAAGGCAAATAAGAAATCGCATATGATAAAATCAGCAAACTGTCTATTGATTTGTGTATCCAAAAGGTCATGTCTTAGATCGCTATCGAGCCATGTATTTATAAAGTAGAAAACGCGTGTAGATCACGCCCCGTAACTGCCTCTAATTAGGTCGTTTTCCCAAGCTGGAAAATGTGGATGGGCCCGAAGTGCAGTCTGCGTGATGGGGTTCAAAGCGTGGAAAACACAGCCAAGCCTGGAGCGCAAGACGCGTGGGCTGTAATCGTCTGGACCGATTCAACAAATCAGTCCCCGAAGTAATGGATAACGTGCACCGCTATCCTTCGGGTCTGGCTATTGGTTAATGGGCTTAACCCAAAAAGAGACTTCAGGTCCAGCTGTCCTTGTTAGGCGGAGTCCTTATTTGAAGTTGAATATGCGGTTTTTAGGTTCGGCTTCCATCACATGAGCCAGCCTGTAATGGTCTGTACCTCATCTAATTCGGGATACCATGTTTTGGAGTCCTCATCAATCTTATATTTAATTTCAAATTTTAAAATAATAGTTATCATTATAATTATAGAATAGTCGATTAGTAATCGTTTCAATAAAAAGTTCTAAAATTTCCGTTTTTTGAATTTTGACGAATCAACTCTAACGGATCCAAACATCAAACCAATTTGGGTATGCTGAATTTTTATAAATATATAAATATAATTGTTCATAACAAAAATTATTCATCAGTAAAATATAAATGATAATTGAGAAAAATAATTTATTGTAATAAAAAATATTTTAAAATTTGAGTCATTGCATTATATATAGATTATAATAGACTTATTGTAGGGCGGTAGATGAGAATGATGATAGTGTTTGTATTAAACTATTAATAACTAAAGGCTACTTTATGATAAATATATAATATAATGTAATAATATTGGGGTAATAATTGAGCCAACAGGCTGGTGCTGTAGTTTGTAGATGGTTGGACCAAACTGGGACCACCGCCGCACCACTAACAGACCAAACTAAACTCCTTTTTGTTTTTCCCTTTCTTTTTTTACATATTTAATTATTATTAAAGCCTTTCAAATTTTAAAATTCTTTTGTACTGACTTGATTGGTATATAATTTTATTTAACAATGTTGAATAATATAATAAAATAATATTTAGATAATTCGTCAATAAATATGACCTGATTAACATTAAATGTACATGTAATGATGTAATTATAGTTATGAATCATGCAATGTTTTCATATCGGTCCGGAATTACGTACCGGTTCAGACCGGTATGAGCGGTACGATCGGTATACCGGTTGGTATACCGGCGGGTACCAAATTTTATTTTATTTTATATTTTAAAAAAATAATATTTAATTAGTTTTTTTGGATCAAACCCGAAAAAACCCGAAAAGCGACCCTAATACCCGGTACCGGGCGGTACGAAAAAAAATACCGGTACTGAGCGAAATTTGACGTATCGGGAGGTATACCGGCGGTATACCGTCCGGTATGAAAACGCTGGAATCATGTAATTAATCCATCCACTTGGGTCATTAACTAAATGATGGAATCTACTTTATAGTAGGCCAATAAAGAGGATTAATCATAATAATAATCCACTAATTCCTCTTTTGATCTAACACTACATGAGCTATACAAGGTTGTTATACCAATTATCTATATACAAGTGTCCTACTATTGGAAAGAATCGAGTTTGATTTATTCGTATTCATTTATATTATAATTCACATGAAAAACTTGTTATATTTTTAAAATTTTGTATATGTTTATGTTCATTTGTGTTCGAGTTTATATTCATATCATTTCTTTCATATTCACTTACACATAATAAAAAATACTTCAATTCAAATGTTTGTGAAACATTTTTCGTGCTTGTTCTATATTTTATTCGAGCTCATTTAGTTGTTTGAATAACATTCATATTTCAATTTGAACCAACAAATACAAACACGAACGAGTCGAACAATAAATGTTCACGAACCCTACAAGTACCTTTTATATTGATCGGAGCCTGGATAGATGCTTGTTTGGATAAAATCCTCTGGAATTGACTAGGTAATTTGTGATTGAGTGAGTAATACTATTATTGTTAAGATATAAGCAATGTTTTCATATCCGTCTGAATTGGTATGAGTGGTACGACCGATATATCGGTTGATACAAAATTTTATTTTTTAAAAAATTAATATTGAATTAGTTTTTTAGAGTATGATTGGAAAGAACCTAAAAATCGACCATAATATCAAGTACCGAACGCTACAAAAAAATACAGCTATTGTCTAAAAATTTGACACCAGACGATATTGGCCTATATGAAAATATTGTATATAAACTAAGGCTAGTCAATATGGGTTGTTCTACTATCTTAGTTTTGGGTTGCCTACTTGAGTCAGCAAATGAAATTTTGTAAGAAACTTTGAGGTTATTTCCCTAATCTCCTCTAAATTTGCTTCACTGTAGGAATGAATCTAGCCGTTAAGATAAGCTCAAGACATACAGATCAGCGAGAATAAATCAAACAACAAAGACGGGCGCTTCTCCTTCTCCTTCTCCTTCTCCTCAGGGATGTAGTTAAAGAGTTAAACAACAAACTCTGGTATTTGTACACTGTATCTGTTACCACTGTCGGTTCATCTTGCAGATCTAAAGAGGGTTTTTCCCCTTTTTTGAAATGAGTTTTTCAGATCAACGCCGCAAGAGAAAACGTATTGGGAAATCTTCTAATTGGTCACTGTTTCTACACTTGAGATCTCTCGTTTTATGCTTCAGTTTCCTCAGTTTTATTTGTTTCTTATCCAATACAATCCCCTTTACTTCTTCCGGTTTTCACCCCGTTCTTGTTGTATCAAGCTTTCCCTTATTATCTTCATGGAGCTCCGGAACTGCTAATTCGGGTCAAGATTTTGGTGGGTTTTTCTCCCCGTTGATTATAGAGAATCGGGTTTTGTTCCCAGATCATATTTTGTTACTGTTAAGCGGAAGAAGAATCGACGGTGCCGGTGAGTTAGACTTAGAGTGTGTTTATTCTGAATTTACAGTACAGACAGCACTTTCTTTCGATGAATACGATGAATTCAGGTCTATTGTAAGATGCCCAATTCCATCTGTTAATGATTCAGCTAAGGTAAAACTGAGATGGGCAGGTAACAAAAATGTAATCTCAAGAGAAAATAGTAATAATTCTTTGTTAGAGAATGTGACAACAGTTAGTTCTTGGGATAACATTGTCTATTCAGCTACACTCGATGAGAGCTCAGTTGTTGTATTTGTAAAAGGCTTGAGCTTAAAGCCTGATCGAGTCTCCGATCCAACTTCACTAACGTGTCATTTCGAATCGGAGGATCCCGAAAGAAACAAGAAATACATGCTAACGACTAAAGCTCTTACTGCTGCACAAGAAGTTGTGAGATGTTCATTACCAGAAACCAGACATTTTATTGGTGAAGGAACTCGTGTGAGTATCGGAATCGCTCATAACCGTAGGATTCTCCCTTCTGTGGCTCGAGTTTTGGGTTCTAAACTCGAGAAGAGAAGGAGAAACGTGAGAAAATATGAGCTTTGTGTTTGCACAATGGTGTGGAACCAAGCTTCTGCGTTAAGGGAATGGATTACTTATCATGCTTGGCTTGGAGTTCAAAGATGGTTTATTTATGATAACAATAGTGACGATGAAAGCGACGAAGTTATCCGAGAGCTAGATCTCGAAAACTATAATGTTTCGAGGCATGTTTGGCCATGGATCAAGACACAAGAAGCTGGTTTTTCTCATTGTGCTCTAAGAGCAAAGGAACAATGTAAATGGATCTCGTTCATGGACGTCGACGAGTATTTCTACTTCCCGCATTCGTCTCGAAATGCGATACGAACCCTCGTTTCGAAATTTTCAGGATCATCAAGATCTATAGCTGAAATAAGAACATCTTGTCATAGTTTTGGTCCATCAGGGCTTAGTTCTTCACCTCAAAAGGGTGTTACGGTTGGTTATACATGTCGAGTTTTAAGTCCGGAGAGGCATAAGTCGATCGTTAGATCAGATTCGTTGGATCCAACGCTGTTGAATGTAGTGCACCATTTCCATATAAAGAAAGGGTACAGATACTTGAATTTACCACAGAATATTGCTGTGATCAATCACTATAAGTATCAAGTATGGGAAGTGTTTAGATCGAAGTTTTATCGACGAGTTGCGACTTACGTTGCGGATTGGCATGAAAACCAGAACGAGGGGTCGAGGGATCGAGCACCTGGTCTTGGAACGGAGGCTATCGAGCCACCGGATTGGGGTCGTAGGTTCTGTGAGGTATGGGATACTGGGCTTAGGGACTTTGTGATGGCAAATTTGAGTGATGGTTCAACTGGTTTATTGCCATGGGAAAGATTAGAGAAGGTTTAATCAATGTGAAGGAGAAGATCACATTACAGATTACACTTCATGTAAAGAAAGATTCATTCAATTATTTTTTTGTGTTTCATTTGATGCATTTTCATGAACAGATAATTTATAGGCTTATAAGAGTGACAGATTTTTGTATGGCTATTTGTTGCCTTCACAAGATTTAANTCATCTTGCAGATCTAAAGAGGGTTTTTTCCCTTTTTTGAAATGAGTTTTTCAGATCAACGCCGCAAGAGGAAACGTATTGGGAAATCTTCTAATTGGTCACTGTTTCTACACTTGAGATCTCTCGTTTTATGCTTCAGTTTCCTCAGTTTTATTTGTTTCTTATCCAATACAATCCCCTTTACTTCTTCCGGTTTTCACCCCGTTCTTGTTGTATCAAGCTTTCCCTTATTATCTTCATGGAGCTCCGGAACTGCTAATTCGGGTCAAGATTTTGGTGGGTTTTTCTCCCCGTTGATTATAGAGAATCGGGTTTTGTTCCCAGATCATATTTTGTTACTGTTAAGCGGAAGAAGAATCGACGGTGCCGGTGAGTTAGACTTAGAGTGTGTTTATTCTGAATTTACAGTACAGACAGCACTTTCTTTCGATGAATACGATGAATTCAGGTCTATTGTAAGATGCCCAATTCCATCTGTTAATGATTCAGCTAAGGTAAAACTGAGATGGGCAGGTAACAAAAATGTAATCTCAAGAGAAAATAGTAATAATTCTTTGTTAGAGAATGTGACAACAGTTAGTTCTTGGGATAACATTGTCTATTCAGCTACACTCGATGAGAGCTCAGTTGTTGTATTTGTAAAAGGCTTGAGCTTAAAGCCTGATCGAGTCTCCGATCCAACTTCACTAACGTGTCATTTCGAATCGGAGGATCCCGAAAGAAACAAGAAATACATGCTAACGACTAAAGCTCTTACTGCTGCACAAGAAGTTGTGAGATGTTCATTACCAGAAACCAGACATTTTATTGGTGAAGGAACTCGTGTGAGTATCGGAATCGCTCATAACCGTAGGATTCTCCCTTCTGTGGCTCGAGTTTTGGGTTCTAAACTCGAGAAGAGAAGGAGAAACGTGAGAAAATATGAGCTTTGTGTTTGCACAATGGTGTGGAACCAAGCTTCTGCGTTAAGGGAATGGATTACTTATCATGCTTGGCTTGGAGTTCAAAGATGGTTTATTTATGATAACAATAGTGACGATGAAAGCGACGAAGTTATCCGAGAGCTAGATCTCGAAAACTATAATGTTTCGAGGCATGTTTGGCCATGGATCAAGACACAAGAAGCTGGTTTTTCTCATTGTGCTCTAAGAGCAAAGGAACAATGTAAATGGATCTCGTTCATGGACGTCGACGAGTATTTCTACTTCCCGCATTCGTCTCGAAATGCGATACGAACCCTCGTTTCGAAATTTTCAGGATCATCAAGATCTATAGCTGAAATAAGAACATCTTGTCATAGTTTTGGTCCATCAGGGCTTAGTTCTTCACCTCAAAAGGGTGTTACGGTTGGTTATACATGTCGAGTTTTAAGTCCGGAGAGGCATAAGTCGATCGTTAGATCAGATTCGTTGGATCCAACGCTGTTGAATGTAGTGCACCATTTCCATATAAAGAAAGGGTACAGATACTTGAATTTACCACAGAATATTGCTGTGATCAATCACTATAAGTATCAAGTATGGGAAGTGTTTAGATCGAAGTTTTATCGACGAGTTGCGACTTACGTTGCGGATTGGCATGAAAACCAGAACGAGGGGTCGAGGGATCGAGCGCCTGGTCTTGGAACGGAGGCTATCGAGCCACCGGATTGGGGTCGTAGGTTCTGTGAGGTATGGGATACTGGGCTTAGGGACTTTGTGATAGCAAATTTGAGTGATGGTTCAACTGGTTTATTGCCATGGGAAAGATTAGAGAAGGATTAATTAATGTGAAGGTGAAGATCACATTACAGATTACACTTAATGTAAAGAAAGATTCATTCAATTATTTTTTTGTGTTTCATTTGATGCATTTTCATGAACAGATAATTTATAGGCTTATAAGAGTGACAGATTTTCGTATGGCTATTTGTTGCCTTCAGAAGATTTAATGTTCAGCAAATGAATAGACAAACAAAACTACTTACAAGAAGGGATGTGCACTTGGTTCAACCCGAAACCCCACATACATGAATTGAGATTCATGTTAAATGTGGATATTGGTATTACTGTCGATCAAACACACTTGGATGACTGAACATGTAATACCTAAGGTGACAAGGAATCGAACTGAGACATGGCGAGGACCGATCAGCCGATTGATCTAGGAGGGGTATCGGTTATGAATCGAAAACAAACTCATCACACCTTTAACATGTGGAACTATGTGAAAATTGAGATAAATCATAACCGAACGAATACAACAAATTATATTGTTAATGCAGTAAATCCAAGTGTAAACAAACGAATAAAAGACTAACATCACAAATTCATGTTATAACTATAAAAAAATATGTTCAAAATACGGAATTAATATGCAAGTCATAACAACATGAATTCATGTCTTAAGCATTGAAATCATAGTTTAACCACATGAACCAATGTATAACCACATAATACATATTAATGTTGTAACAACATCAATTAATGTTGTGAGTTAATTAAGGAAACAAGATCATGTCAAATATGGTTTGATCCGGATAAATCGTATTGGTGATGCAAATGTTATCCGTAAATATCTCCAACCATTTCTATATAGGAATACCTTATGGTTTATTTTAGATAACTTAGTATTACAAATTTATTCTTTACGTGTATTATATTCTTTTTCAAATGATAATCAATTTGATCGTTCAACTACTCTTAGGTTTTCCACATTAAGTTAATTGTATCATTATTTTTCTTTTGCATTTATCCTAGAGTTCTAAACAGCCTATCAAGATTATTCACATATTTGATATGAATCTTCAAAATTGGGTGTTCGTTCATTCCGATTTGAGTTTATTATTTTAAACTCGATATTATTTGAGTCAGATATAAATTTATACATAACCGAACAGAAATTCATTTCTCTCATAATCCCTTATCCCTTTAGACAAGATACATGATTTGTCGGCAACATGATTCATCTAATGGCTGAAAAAGTAAAATTTATAGGATCCATTTAAGAACGTACTCAATGAAAACCCGACATATCTAAACCCGTGGACTCTTAATCGAGTTTAGGTCAAGTTTGGGTCACATGGGATTCTCAAGTTCAAAGATTCAATGGTTTCTATCATAAATAAGCCTCAGTACTTGAAATATGCTCAAGTAAAGCAAAATAACTCATTCTTACTATTAGCTCCAAAAAGATGTGAACACGTACCGACCGATATTGTTTGCGTTGGATCTTGACATGAACTACTTGATATGCCTACAAAAACTCTTGATGAAAACTTTAGGCATATATAAACTGAGTCAGGAATGGAGCAAATTATACACTAAAGAATGATGATGATTCATTACTAAAATCTCTTCTCATGACATGTACACCAACACAGCTGCGACTATTGAATGCTAAAGATTAAAAGCAACTGCTAAATCACAAAAAATAATCAGGAGTTTTGCGAGTAGTATCAGGTTCGATCTGCCGGGGAGCCGGATCAAATTGAAGAAAATTTTGTTCCATATTCTCCCCTATTTCGAGGATTGCAGCCATGTTGCCACAGCGGTAACAATAGTTCGGAGCACTGAATACCGTCACAACATTCTTGTCCTAAAATTTCAGAAAACATCAGTAGACCAGAAATGAGTGGAAAAATACACAACATTTTTGTAAGTTTGGTTGAGAGAATTCTCTGCCAATGCCTATTCGTTAAAAATTACGAAAATGCAGGTGGAAAAATGCACAACATTGTAAAATTTTTGTAAGTTTGGTTTAGAAAATTCTCACTCAATGAATACTACACGACTTTCCGTTAAAAAATACTAAAAAATGCAATACATAACATTTTTGCTAGTTTGGTTGAGAGAAGAACAATCAATGAATACTACGCGACTTTCCATTACAAAATACGAAAAAATGCAATGTACAACATTCTATAACATTTTTGTAAGTTTGGTTGAGAGAATAACAGTCAATGAATACTAGAAGACACTCCGTTAAAAAAAATTCATACCGGTCCCTAGTACCGTTTCGGTCCGGACCATTAAGAACGGTATGACCGGTAGGAAAAAAAATTATTTTTTTTAAAAAAATTTAATTTTTTTCCAGGTCGACCTGGAAAATGTCGGGTTTCGACCCAGAAACCCGGTACCAGACGAAATACCGGTGCCCGCCCGGTTTTCATCGTACCGACCGGTATGAAAAACATTGCTTTCCGTTAAAAAAAATACGAAAAATGCATGTGGAAAAATACACAACATTCTATAACATTTTTGTAAGTTTGGTTGAGAGAATAACATCACTCAATGAATACTACATGATTTCCGTTAAAAAATTTACGAAAAAATACAGGTGGAAAATACACAGCATTCTAGAACATTTTTGCAAGTTTGGTTGAGAGAATAACAATCAACAAATACTACACGACTTTCCGTTAAAAAAAAATACGAAAAATGCAGGTGGAAAAATACACAACATTTTTGTAAGTTTGGTTAAGAGAATTCTCACTTAATGATATACTACACGACTTTCCGTTAAAAAAATCAATTTGTGTGATTATAGAATGACTGACCTGACACCAGTTGTAACCATCCATTACAAGCTGATGAGCTCTTGAAATTAGAGTGAGTCCATTTGTGTGATTAAAATTAGCAGCTATGTCTTGTCCAAAGGTATAGCCAGCCCCTCGGGGCGATATACCCCAACCGCAACGATCATCTGGATCAGACCACAAGAGGTCACACATTGGTCCTTCGTGCGGAACCTAACGTACGTAAGTAAAACATATTCAGAAACACAGATTCGGGCTTAAATTAGTTTGCTTATACCTCCTGAATACGGTCTAAAGCTCGAATGTTGTCTAATGTATCGAGTGACGGTGAAAGACCTCCATGAAGACAGAAGATCTACAAGAATATGATATAACAAATCGTTAAACGAAGAAGGAATGCTATATATTTAACAAAGAAGAATATAAAGCACATCATTTGAACCTGAGACTCGATAAGAGCCGTCAAGGGTAAATAATCGAAAAGATCAGTGAAGTGCTTCCACACATTAGCATTTCCATACTTCCTTAAACATTCATCATAAAAACCATACCTACAGCAACAAAAAAAACCCCAATGAAATATCTTGAATCAAATAACAAGAAAAACAAGGTAAAAAAATCTTACACTTGTGTAATTTGCCGACTTTCATGATTTCCCCGAAGGATAGTGATTCTATACCTATACCGAACTTTTAAGGCAACTAAAAGTGTAACAGTTTCCACTGAATAGTACCCACGATCTGCATTACGAATACTTCATTCATTAAACTGTACAAATAAAAATTTCATGTTTGCTGATCTAGCATGCCAAACTGACTAACGAATCCATGTAAATAACTATAGGAAGATGAAGTGGTGATTTAGTAGACAAATCATATAAAAAATTAGGGTTCAGAATCATTAACATATGCCTAAGCAAACCCAAAAATGTGAATCTAAAATCAGAAAGCACAGGCAAATCTCCCTAAAATTCACTAAAATCAAGATACCCACCAACGTAATCTCCCATGAAAAGGTAATTCGTATCAGGGGCATTTCCTCCAATACGAAAAAGCTCAATCAGATCGTAAAACTGGCCATGAATATCTCCGCACACGGTGACGGGGCATTTCACAGGCTGCACATTCCATTCTTCCACTAAAATCGCCCGCCCTTGATCGCATAAAATCTTCACCTCCGCCTCCGACAACGGCTTACATTCCATCAATTGCTCAATTTGCCTGTCCAAATCCCCTTGCCCCGACATTTTTGCTTTTCAGGTTTATCAAATTCTCAGAACCTCAACCCAAATTTCGGATTCAAAACTTACGAAACTTATTTACCGCCTCACCAGTCACCAACCGAGATCTAGATTTCTCAGCAAACGGAATATTCACTGTATCTCATCGCTTTCTGAGATTCCCTTCCACTTTGCTCAACCCCAGGCCCAATATTCTAAAAGATGATTGATTGCCCATAGATTAACCGATCATATTCTCACGAATTCAGATGCTCATACAGAATGGTAGAATATCAAATGTAACCCAAATGGACCCGAAATGAAATGTAAGTTCCATGGATTTCCTTTTTGAGTATACTTCCTAAAAAACATATGCCATTTATACATTCCTAAATAGCTAATATACAAAATGGACAACAATTTTCATTTTCGTTATTTTAAAAGCTTTATAGTTGTATTAATAAAATTTTTAATCACACAAAAAGATGAATTAAAAATCACTATAATTCACTTAATTATTTTAAAACAATTTAGAACATACCAAATACACTAAATTTGGAATATTACTTATATTATTTAAAATTAGGATGTCATCTACCTAATTTATGTTATAAATAAAACAATTCGAAAAATGTGGAATAAGATAGATACTAATCTATGATCATAAACATAATACTCATACCTTCAATATTCTTGTGTATTTTCATAAGACACAAATTAATCCTATTTATAGGCAAAATATATGAATATTTGTGGAAGTCTTATATAGATAATGAGATATTAATTCAATGACTAATTCAACTATTATCATTAAATATATCTACCTTATTAATTAGATATAAAAGTTAGGTGTATAAGATATTTTGTATATTATAATTTAGATTGTCTTTTCCGGATTTAGTGGGATATGTTTCTTTAATTTGATAAACATCCACCTATATATTCATAACAATTTACTCTTTATATAATATTAAATAAAATCTGAAACTAATCATATTTTCTTCCAACTCTATTTGCCCAAATTAGTTCTAAAAATAGTGCTTTCTAGCATTATTCCAAAACAAACTCAAAAGTT
>RWGZ01001100.1:31731-55401 GCA_009725065.1 Utricularia reniformis
ACAGGGGATATTTATAGTGACACGAACATAAATAGTCAAATTGACAGGAGATTAGTCTACTGTAATAAGATTCCATGATCTTATCATATTGCCGCGACGGCGACCTGCGCATCCCAAGTCTCCACGCCAATTTTTCTTTATACAATATAAAATTATAATAAAATATACATAAAAACAATGTTCTATTCTACTTTCTGAACTAAACTATTTTATACTCGTTATTCCTGTAAAAAAGTTACACCTAATCACTTTTTTTAGGTTGTCTTCATATGATTTACGAGTTTTATTCATAAAACTCGTATAGTTCAATATAATTAAGAATATGCAATTAAATTGATTGAAAAATTTCAATTATAAATTGGGTATGTTAATAAACCAACAATTGTATGATTTTTATTCTAGTAAGTTGTGTGAATTTCAGTAGAAATAGAAATTCGTGATCCGTATAAACTGTTATAATTATGTAGGAATGATCATAAAAATATTGGAGCAAAAATAGTTTACCGCACATTATATGTTCGAAAAAAATATTCTGGATAAATCACTATTTTTATACATATATCACCTTCTATAGGTTTATCGGGTTGGATCTAAGTATTAGGTCCCAATCATGTATAATTATTGAATGATATTAATATTATAATATTACATAACATTCGTATCGAAAAAAATTGATGTAAAGTAGATAATTTAAATGGGAAATTTAACCAAAAAACAATATTTATAATCACTATTATTATATATGTTCCCAATACTATTTTTTGACCATATGTAATTAGAGTATTGTATAATATTTATTGGAGTAGTAATTTATTATAAAGGATTTATAGGAGTCACGTTATTGAAATTTAAAATAATGTATGGTCAAATATGGAATATATTAAATAAACACGTAATGTGTATATTTATATGTATGCATGTATGTATATATATATATGTGATTTTGTAGGGTTAAGCGCGTAGATCAAATTCCAAAATGGGGATCGGGTTAATTGCAGTTGACACGTAAAGGATAAGATTTGGAAAAGTTTATGATTGTTACAAAAATAAATAAATATTATTTCTAAGGCTAAAAGATTAAACATGTGACATAAATAGATAAATTAAAGAATACGCATATTTGAACTTTAAAATCATATACTTCAAAAGAGTTTATGGGTTTTTGAGGGATATAATAAAATTCTTTATGACAATTGGTTTACCGTTCGTTACGAAAAAAACATTTTTTTTATTTTTCTAGGTCAACGTGAAAACCCGGTACCGGTCGAAATACCAATGCAACCCGGTTTTCATCTTACCGGCCGATATGAAAATATTGTCTTGAAGTAGGGGGTGTCTGAAAATTCGGTGATCCGAATAACCAAATCGTAACTGATGAGATCTCCGGAACCCGGTACCTCGGACCTTATCAGGACCAAGCTTGATCAGAGGAGCCCAAATAACGTAAGCCGAACTTGGAGGCCCAGATGCAGTCCACATGAATGAGTGGCCCGGCCAAGCCAAGTCGGGCGGCCCGATCGGCCATTCATATCGATCGGTCCCGATTGGTGGGGCCCAGCTTTCTCTCGCGCACCAAGACCGATCGGTCCACATTTTACAGGCTCTGCTTCGGACCATCCATATTCCTTACATGCGACGACAACCTTCGACAATCTTGTCAGAAGTATGGTCCGGCGAAGTCGTACGAGCATCCATTAGCCTGTGAATAACCGGCTAGTAGCGACGAAAGGTCTAGCGTCGTGCAGCACTATGAAGCCATTCCCGGTGGCTGTTCCGCCTGACACGAACCGACCTAGCCGCAAAGGACAAATACAAAACGATACATTACTATCCACACAGCACAATAGACATATAAAAAGGACACTTGGGATGTGAAGAAGACATCTTCCGATTTCTCTTTCGAGCTTTCTTACAAAGGATCCCCTGTTGATTTATTTTCGATAACTCATTTCCTCTTTGTTGTCTGAAGAACAAACATGATCTTTGTGATTATTAATCTGTTTATTGAATCGACTAAGGTTATTTTTCTAGCCCTTAGTCAAGTAGTTTTTTCCTCAACTTTGAAATTTTCCAATTTAAAACTACCGTGTCCCTTTACATTTGGTTTATAATCGTTCTCCACACATCAAATAAATTATAACCTAGTTCTTTTTGCTACGAATCGGTCGACTGTTGATACCCCCGGTTTTCGAACCACAACAGTAACTAAACCAATTTTTGGATATCCAAACTGCAAACATTTAATCGGATTGAGTCGGATATAGTTTTTGAAAACTCTTATCCGATCTGATCCGATACATATTATTATATTATCGGTTCAAAACGGGGGAATTAGCAAAATAACTCATTGCATAGAATTGTTTTGACAAATAGCATGTGTCAGTGATATCTTGGCTAAATAATCCATCTTCCCAAAGTATTAGTCAAATAGCCCAGGCATTTGTATATTATTAATAAAAATAAATCAAATAATTAAATATTACATATATATTTTAATTAAAAATACATATTAAATTAAAATACAATATATTAACATCGAATTTTATACATTTAAATTGTAAAATAAATTAAACTAGTTTAACGAAAATAGTAAGAATTTGGTAAATTGAATTAAATTACGATTGAGAATATTGATAAAATATTATATCGAACGAAATCTAAAATATCGGGTATCGACCGATATATCGGTCATACGCTTCGAATCAGGATATATACATTTTTCATATTGATCGATATGTAAAATATAAGGGAGTATCGAGTATTTTTGACAGACCTAGAATAACTCGATATCCGTCCCAATAACAAGATACCGAGAGTTATCATACAAAACAACAATCGATATAAAATTATATAATTTGATTCGGGGTGTGTGACCGATATATCGTTCGATACCTGGTATTTCACGTTTTGTTCGATATAATATTTTATCAATATTTTCCATCGTAATTTAATTCAATTTACCAAATTCTTACTATTTTCCTTAAACTATATTAAAATGTACATTAACATAAATATCAAAATATTAACATCGAATTTACTCTTACAAACGTGAATTTAATATATTTACGTTGTAAAATAAAATAAATTAGTTTAATGAAAATCGTAAGAATTTAGTAAATTGAATTAAATTTCCGATTGAAAATATTGATAAAATATTATATCGAATGAAACGTGAAATACCGAGTATCGACCGATATCATACGCCTCAAATATGAATATATATTTTCATATCGATCGATATGTGAAATATTGGGGGCATCGTTGTTTTGTTCGATAACTCCCGGTATCTTGTTATTGGGTCGAATATCGGATTATTCTAGGTCTGTCAAAAATACCCGGTACCCCTTGTATTTTACATATCGATCAATATGTAAAATGTATATATTCCGATTCGGAGCGTATGACCGATATCTCGGTCGATACCCAATATTTGATGTTTCGTTCGATATAATATTTTCAATCGTAATTTAATTCAATTTACCAAATTCTTACTATTTTCGTTAAACTAGTTTAATTTATTTTACAACGTAAATTTATAAAATTTGATGTTAATATATTGTATTTTAATTTAATATGTATTTTTAATTAAAAAATATATATAATATTTAATTATTTAATTTATTTTTATTAATAATATACAAATGCCGGAGCTATTTGACTAATACTTTTGGAAGATGAGTTACTTAACCAAGATATCACTGACACAGGCTATTTGTCAAAACAAATCTATGCAGTGAACTATTTTGCTAATTTCTCGCAAAACAACTATTATATTATATTATATTAGAAATCTTATTTTGAAATAAATAATATGGAAGAATATAAAGTATTTAAAATAGCAGAATAACTTTTGAAATTAATATGTTTCTAATAATTTAAATAATTTTTCAGATATTTTATATTATCATTTAAAAATTTAATTAATTTTATAATTAATTTTATTTTTGAATATTGTGATTACTAATATATAAGTTAATCATGTTTTTTTTTGCAGATTTGTGGATTTGAAGAAAAATCATTCATGGTGTACATGTTATTTTTAATTCAATTATTCTATTGAATTTACATTTTACTTTATAGATTTTTGAAAATTTCGAAGATGTATTTTTTTAATTGTTTTATAACTTATATGTTTTGCAAATAAATAATATTTTTTATATTCAATTACAATTTTTTGTATTCAATTACAATTACTTTATAGATTTGCAAATTAAATATTAGGATATCTATAATTACTCTATAAGTTAAACATGATCGGTTTCAGAATAATCATGTTTACGATCCGTATGCATCGAATCGGATAAAAAAAATGATGATCGCATACACGATCCACACACACCCCCTATCTAGATGTGTAAATGAATTGATCATGTTAGTGAATTTTTCGAGATGAACCAATCAAGGTTTAAGTTCACTTCGATTTTTTAACTTGTTTATTTCGAGATGAAATCAAATTTTTCATTTTTACTCATTCAAATTTTTAAATTAGCAATTTACAAAATTCATCTAAAAAGTTCCAAATTAATTATTCTAATTTTGTATTATTATCAATTTTGTCATATGAACGAAATTATCTCTAGATTAATAAATATGTTTATACGTATTGTCCTTCAAGCATGGTTTTAAAAAATCAGTTTGACCTGAAATCGCTCATTATCCTGATCCGATTTAAATCGGTTTGCCTATTATTTTACAAACCGATCTTGGGGCCAAAAAATCCGATTGAATCGATTTATTTAACCCAAAACCAGTTTTTAAGAATATATATTATAAACATTTTAATTTTTTTTAAATATATATCAAAACTTATTTATATTACCTAATTATATTTTTTTAAGAATTTATTTAGAATTCTATGTAAAAAAATATTTTTTTAAATATATTTCTTTTATTTATTAACATTATTATTTATTTTTCTATTAAATCGGTTCAAACCGATCCGGTCCTCCAATCCGACTACTAGAACACATTTTCAATCCAATGGTTCGACCGATTTTAAAACCATGCTTTCAAGGGTTAAGACAAAGATTATTGTGAAATTTTGACAATATATTGAGGTTGTTGACTTTGATGTAGGGCTGATTAAACATTGAATTACCCAAAAGTAGTTTGGGTTTGGTGTTGGGCTTCTTCTGACTCTACATTTGTTGATGAAAAAGCGAACTTAAATTCTATCATATCTATGGTCAAATATAATATTGATTATATTTAAAATCATTTCAACTTATAAATCTCTCTATAAATCATCATTATTTTATATTAATATCATATTCCATTTCTATTTCCTAAATTTCTAATTCATTCCTATCATTAATCATGAATTTTTTATTTAAATTAATATTTTTAATTATTCACTTAAGTTTGATGTTCTTTTGTATTATTTCATATTTCATAATCTTAATTCATCAAATTTACAATGTTTTCATACCTATACGGATTCCGGAGTACGTTTGGGTCCGGAATAATACAAATTTTCTTTTTATTTTTTTCCGGAGCAACCCGTAAAAAATCGGGTTCTAACCCGGAAACCCGATATGTGGTGGTACTTATCGAAATACTAGTGCCGCCCGATTTTCATCGTACAACTGGAATATCGATCGGTATGAAAACATTGCAAATTTATCTATTTCTTATTTCTAGTAACGTGAGAAATAATGGTCATGCTAATGATTAAGATGATTTTAACGTTCAATTGTGATTTCTTTTTTTGATTCGTACTTTATTTTTATTACCGATATTTGAAAATAATTGACTTTTAAATCAATTATATATTTTAATTATCAAATTAAATAATAATTAATAAAATTAATATTTGAATTAGTTATATATATATTAAATAATATAATTAAAAAAATAAAATGGAAACCCGTATTTCCATACGGCCTTCTCCGTTGATACATATATCCTTATCTTTTTTTGTCAAAAAATGGTTATTTGATTTGGGAGGTGAATTTTGACAATTTTTTTGAGAAAATTAGATAATTAGCCCCAACTTACGAGCGGTGTAAAAGGACATGGCTCTCAAGTTACAAAATTGTAAGAACGATACTTAAAGTTATCAATACCGTTTATATTTTGGCCCCTATAATTTTAGCATCTGATTTTCCTTAATTTGAAAACCTTTTGAAAACCACTCACAAAGTATGCAAATAAGACACGTTTGAAAAATTATACAAAATTAACCCTTGATATTCAAGAATTATGCATAAAATATTAAATATGAACGAGTTCATTCAAGTGTCAATAATAAATGATATTGGAAACTTGATGTGTTTTGTATGCATTTAATTGAAGTTACAGAGCTAAAAATGCATATTTTTGCTCAAAAAGTGTACCATATTTGCAATTTCGTAACTTTGAGGACATGTCTTTTACATATAAAACTTAAGTTGGGTGCCATAGGTAAACATCACCCGATTTTTTTTATATTTACTTCAAATATCAAGTAATATCTATATTTTTTATATCGCAATTTAGTAGGATTTATGATCGAATTCTAGAATTTTTCTAGTTGGACTCTTTAAATATCATTTTATTTTTTTAATATATAAAAAAATTGGTATTTATGGATACAATGAACATATCGATATAAAATTTCAGACTGATATGAAAATATTGATTTTGACAAATCCCCACATTTTTTGTCTTGATGTTGGGAATGAATGGCATGCCATCCTCAAATTTTACTTGTGAATTTAATCAGATTCCAAGGCGGTAATTTAACCAAAGTGTATGCTTAAAATTGAACTTAATGAAGTAGGTTACCAATATTCTTAGAATTTGTGTTGAATTTGTCCAACATTGCTAAATGAAAGTGTGATTGATTAGGTTTATAAGGGTAGAAATTCCATCACATATTGACTTGTTCAGGTCTTTTAAATGTGTGGGTTTATTCCCTTAATCTCGTTCATTCACGCTCCCCGTAGTTATTTCTGTCAGACTCTCTAATTTTAACATGATATCGGAGCAAGATAATCATCTCGTTGCTATGGAGGACACCAATTCACCGTTCTTTATCCACACAGGAAACAATCTGAATGTTGTGCTTGTTACTCCACTATTGAACGCCAATAATTACCTTATCTGGCGTCGATCCTTCATGCTTGCTCTCTCATTTAAGAACAAGCATGTTTTTATTGATGTAGGGCACAACAATTGGTGAAGATGCAACGATCTTGTTGTCTCTTGGCTTTTATGATCTATGGAACCGTCTCTGGCCCAAACGGTATTTTATATTGAGTCTGCCAAAAAGATTTGGGATGCTTTATCAAATCGATTCTCACAACCGAATGACAATCGTGTTTGCAAGATTTATGCAGATCTAAGTGTCCTAACTCAGGGGAGCAAATCAGTTGATGACTATCTCACAGAGTTATCAGCCTTATGGCAAGAGCTACGTAACTACAGACCTCTTCCGCACTGCTTATGTGGAGCATGTCATTCAAATTGAGCATTTCTCTGAAATGCAGAAAAAATACGTTTTTAAATTTCTCAATGGACTCAACTGTAGCTACTCGGCCAATGGATCTCAATTACTTGGTCAGAGGCATTTTCCATCCATTGATTAATCTTACAACGCCATAAAGCGAGAAGAGACACAACGAAGCATTCAAGTGGCCATGTCATTCCCTCATATAACGAAGCATTCATGTACGGAAAGACAAGTGACAAAAAGGACCTTCTTACACATTGCACCTACTGTAAAAAAATGGTCATCTTAAAGAGAAGTGCTACAGGCTGATTAGTTTCTCCCCATACTTTAAATTCACCAAATCCAAGAATACACAAAATGCAGCTATTGCAAATCAATTCTCGATGGATCAATATTCATCGAATGATACAATAACATCGGCATCAATGTCTTCCCTCACACAAGAACATATTTCTCAACTTCTCTGCATGCTGAATGTGACTGAACATGCCCCAACATCAAGTATTTATGCTCCAACAGCTCTCGACATAACTTCTACTTCTCATGGTGAAATTAAACCAATTACTAGAGTAACTCGCTTTGCTTGTCTGGTTCTTGCTTTCCTAGAACTAAATCTGTGATGCATGCTTCTCCAAAGTGTCATTGGATTTTAGATTCCAGGGCTACTGAGCACATGTCATATGATAAGAGTTAATTTTTTTATTTGCATGAGATTGATGGACTATATGTTAAACTGCCTAATGGATATGAAATTGAGGTTAAGCACATTGGTTTTGTTGCTCTTGATGATGATTTTATCTTGAATGCGGTGCTATATGTTCCAACATTCCAATGTAATTTGATATGTATTCCTCGGTTGACAAAATGCTTGAGTCGTTGTGTTTTGATGAGTAATGAGAATTGTTGGATATAGGACCTATCGCTTTGGAAGATGATTGGGCTTGCTAAATTGGATCAATGACTCTATGTGTTAGACACTTTTGTTCCAGCTTCTGATTGTAATACTTGTTTTAGCTTAAACTCAAGTCTTGTATCGAAGAACTATTTGCATTCCTTACTTGGCGTCATAGGTTAGGCCATCCTACTGCTGTAACAGCCTCTCACATCAATGAAATTTCCTCTCGATTGCCTAATTATCTTAATTGTGCATGTGAACCATGTCATAAAGCTAAACACAAACGTTTGACATTTCCAGATCATGTTAAAAATGATGTCCAACCTTTTTCTTTGGTACATACTGACACATGTGGTCCTTATGAGTCCGAGACTACTGGGGGATACAAATTCTTTATTTGTTTCGTTGGTAACTTTACTAGAACAACTTGGGTCCATCTTGTCAAGTCCAAAAGAGAGGCTTGTACTCTCATTCTTTTTTTTGTAGTATGGTTGAGAGACAATATGGTCACTTAGTTCAAATACTACGTTTCGATAATACTCCCGAATACAATTTGTATGAGTTTTATAACACTCGGGGCATTTTCCACCAAACCACTTGTGTTGAAACTCCACAGCGGAATGCTGTTGTAGAGAAGAAACTCCTACACCTTGTTTTTATGGCAAGAGTCTTGTTATTTGAGACTAATATGTCCGTTGAATTTTGGGGCTATGTTATTCTTACGTCCACTTACTTAATTAATCGACTTCCCTCTCGGGTTTTGGGTTTTACCACTCCATACAAACTTCTTCACAACCAAAGTCCATCTTATAGTCATATGCGTGTCTTTGGCTGTTTATGTTTCGCCTCTACACTTAGAGCACATCGAAAGAAATTCGACACCCGATCTAGAACTTGTATTTTTATTGGATATCCCTTAACTGTCAAGGGATATCGTCTATTTGATATCAATTCTCACCAAGTCACAATGTGTTATCTTTTATGAATCTCAATACCATTTTTCTTTTACATCCAACTCCCATCCTTACTCATTTTCTCAACTCCCATTTCCAGAACCCACTGCTATTGAATCCTCCATGTTGCATCAAACTCCACTTGATATTATTCCCCTCATATTAGTACCTCTCACTTCTCCTTCATCCTCTTTTGATTCCTCCTACAGTGGCCCTACGGATACATCAATTGTAGGAGATACACCAGTCATTCCTTCATCTTCACCTACTTTACTAGTTGTTTGTGCCAGTTCCAAACTTAAAAGACCTTCTCCTTACCTAGATTTATACCACTGTTATTATCCTAATTCTTCCTCTTCACTCACTAAATCTTACTCTATCCGACATTTCATTTCTTCTGCTCAGTTGAGCTCTTCTTACCGTGCATTCACTGGTTCTTTATGTCAAGTCAATGAACCACGTTCTTTTCTGGAAGCCAACACAAAACCAATTTGGCAAGAGGCTATGCAGTCTGAACTTACAGCACTTCAGCGTAATCAAACTTGGGATATTGTTTATGTTCCATCTAACCAACACACTGTATGGTGCAAGTGGGTATACAAATTGAAACTCAATGCTGATGGCTCCTTGGAACGTTGAAAGGCTCATCTTGTTGCACAATGGTTCAATCAAATTGAAGACTTTGACTTTATAGATACTTTTAGCCCAGTTGTAAAGCAAACAACAGTTCGTATATTATTTGCTTTGGCTGCTCAGAGGAATTGGTACCTCCATCAATTTGATATTAATAACGTAGTCCACAATGATGATTTACATGATGAGATATATATGAGATTGCCACTCGGATTGTCTCTTGAGGGGGAGTCTACTGCTGATATCCCAAGCCATCACAAGCAGGTTTGTAGATTACGAAAGACATTGTATGGTCTGAAGCAATCCTCAAGACAATGGAACATCAAATTTACTGAAGCTATATCTTTCTTTGGATTTATACAGTCCAGGTCACATTATGCTTTATTCTTAAAATTCATTCCTAATGGTTCTATGGTGGCACTCTTAGTATATGTTGATGATATCATAATTGGTAGTGACTCGAACATTCTCATTGATTCTGTTATTGAGTTCCTAAGTAGTAAGTTTGGTCTGAAAAACTTGGGTATTCCAAGATACTTCATCGGAGTTGAGATAGCTCAGTCAAGCACATGGATTGTATTGTGCCAGCGTAAATACGCATTGGATTTGGTTGAAGAATATGGATTTCTTGCAACCAAACCTGATATCACTCCAATACAACCAAATCACAGAATGACCCACAGCAATCATAATTTGGTAATTACCACGGTGTATCGAAGGCTCGTTGGGAGATTGATTTATTTAACATTCACCGGGCCTTATGTAGCTTACTCAATGCACATCTTGTGCCAGTTTTTGGACAAGCCATGTGAAGTGCATTGGCAATCAGCCTTTAGAGTATTAAGATACTTGAAACAATCGCCTGACCAAGGTATTTTTATGCCAAGATAGTCGACTACTAGGCTACTTGGATATTGTGACAGTGATTGGAGTACATGCATAGAGACGAGTAAGTCAGTGTCAGGTTCGTGTGTATTCTTGGGGGATAGCTTGATTAGTTGGAAATCCAAGAGGCAATCCATAGTGGCCAGACCATCAACTTAAGTTGAATTCAAAGCATTATCTTCACTAACTTGTGAAATAATGTGGATACAAGATTTGTTATCATACTTTGGCATTAATCCAGAAACTGCTCAGGTGTTGTGCGACAACGAATCAACGATACAACTTGCAAAGAATCATGTCCTACACGAGAGGACAAAGCACCTTGCATGCAATTGCCATTTTGTTAGAGAAAAAGTAGGAGCAAAGTTGATATCATTAAGCTATGTGACAACAATGGAGCAACTTGCCGATGCATTAACTAAAGGACTCCCGACTGCACAGTTTCAAAAACTAATATTCAAGATGGGAATGAAAACCACACATTCACATCTTGAGGGAGAGTGTTGGAGTGCAAGAGATGAAGTTATGCAAGAAACGAAATCAAGTTGAAGAACTGTATTTAAGCAGGAAGCATTGTGATATTGTCCGAGGATATTTTTGTAATTTGAATACCCCAGAAATCTTCTAGCACGTTTTCGAAAGTATTCAGGATGGTTCGATTCAAAGTGAAGCCGGGGGTATTTTTGTAATTTTGACATCCCAGGTCCGATTGACACCCCCTATGGTATTTCAGTATTCTGAGACAATTTCTTGTTAAAATGAGATCATGGGTATTTTCATAATTTAGACATCATCGGTCCAATCGGTATAACCACTAAGGTATTTTCGGCTCTTTTGAGGTATTATTGTCATTTTTGGAGATCACCGGGGTCATGCGGAAGGTTCCTAGTGGGGTCACGAGTATTTTCGGATAATTCCGAGTCGAAACGGTGCTAGGATTATTTTCGTAATTTGGCGCCCGGAAGACGTTTCAATGCATGTTCAGCGACAGTGTTTGTACCTTATGAATATCGTGAAGATAGATTTATGCCGAGTGTGTTTTTGCCTCTTCTCGCAGGTCGCGGGTAAATTGAGGAGCATCCCGAATGATCGGAGACATTACGATAGATATCTAGTCGAGATCAACTGTTTATGTAGAAGTTGGGCCAGATGAGGTCAGATTGGATAAGACTAGGCTTTGAACCCATAGGTGAGTTGCTGGGTCTGAATCCTCTATAAATACATGTCTCTAGTCATTTGAGAACGTTTGGGAATTGGAATCGGAGCTGAAACTCGGAATCACAAGTCCTGAAATAGCCCAAGTCTCAAAATCCGCGGTGAATTGTGCACTGGGGAGAAATCTGCGGTAAATTATTGCATGAATAGTACCCGAGTTAGAAAATCGCGGAGAAACGTTTTACGATCTGAAAATCCGCGGTGAAACGCATTTGAACTGATTTTCCGCGTTGAATTGCATTCCAGGGGTTTCCGCGGTGAATTGCATCAGTGAACAGTATTTTGGAACAAAAAATCAACCAAAGATCTACCTAAGTTCGAAATCCGCGGTGAATTTGCCCTCTATCACAAATCCGCAGTGAATTTTATTTGTGAATAGTGTTGTAAATCAAAAGTCAATCAGAAATCTTGCTAAGTGTTGAAATCCACGGTGAAATCCGTGGTGAATTTGGTGATGAATAGTGTCACAGATAAAAAATCGACAAGAGATTTGACTAAGGCAGAAATCCGGGAGAATTTGCATAGGGAAGGCTAAGTTCGCGGTGAATTTTGTAGTGAATAGTATTTTCTGCGCTCTCGTCCCGATTTTCAATATCGAGCTTATTTTTCACCTCGGTTTGAATAAAGATCGCTTATTTTGATCAGATAGATCCCATGCATTGTATTTTGTGAACTTTTATCACAGTGGAACACCCAGGTAGAGTTTCGCTCTTCCGAGAACGTAAACCGACACATTGTGAGCCTAACCTCGTAATACCTTAAGTCTGAACACAAGAAAAAAAAATATGATTGATCGTTAAAACAAACTAAAAATATTTTAAGACAAGATCACATTGAGCATTTATTTCCATTTACATTAGAAGCAGAGAAATAATTTTGTATATATATGTGTATTCAACAACTCTATAAACACACGTTTTTCTAATAAGAAAATATTTTTTTCTCCTTCTCTACTTTGCTTTCGGCTCTTTGATTATTCAACGGCGGTTGTAACTGTCATCTTCTCCTTCAGATCTTCACCAGTAAATCAGCCTCTCTTATTTTTCGCTGCAAGTCAACATGGTATCGGAGCTGGTTAGGATAATTTCAAATCGAAACTTTATGGTTGGACTTGAAGGGGAGCATTGAATTTATCCCAAATTGCAAAATGAAAGTGTGATTGATTAGCTTTATACGGGTGAGAATTCCATCACTATTGACTTGTTCAAATCTTTTAAAGGTGTATGTTTCTTGACCTTAATGATGACGATGTGGATTAGCCATATATTGAAATATGTGGTCGATAAAGAAAATTATGTATGCTCGAGAAATAAAATATTTTTTTATTTTAATATAAAAATTATTTGATATTGAAAATAGTTACCACAAATAAAATGAACAATCAACAAATAAAGAATGGTACATACACCCAACTCAAATCACACAAATTAATCAATAAACACACTATTAATTAACACTAATCACTTCTTAATTACTTTTTCAGACAGCACACATATATACCTTTTCCTTCTTGACTTGTATTACAATTTACAGCACCTTCGATTTCCTTGTTCTTTTCTCCTCACAAAGTAACTTCGCAAACCTGCAACAAATCACCCTAAGATCATTGAAACTAAGAAGAGATTAAGAGATTCTTTTACGTACTTTCTGAGAGCTTCTTCATTTGTTCCAGAATCATGTATTGGCTCAAACACATCAGTCTGCATATTAACTCTTGAAACTGGTTTCTTTAGTAGATTCTCTCCGATCTCGATCAGTTTCTCCAGATTCTCCTTCGTCGAAAGATCAACTGATGCTTCCCCATCTCTCAGATCATCTTCCTGTAAACCAAAGATCAACTTAGTGTTTTCAACAATTTTCTATAGAAATTCAGGATTCAATGGAATGAAGAATGTCGTGTAACCCAATTCATAATAGAATTGAATCACATTGAAAAGAATATATCAAGTCAATTACTAATGATATCACATCTCTTATAAACTAGAATATTTCTATTTTTATAGCCGATGTATCTATTCCCTCTATTCACAGTTGCTAAAGGTAAGCTAATCAAAGTCGTTAATGGTTTACTTTCATTTAACGGGTAAAGGCAACAGTTTTGTGTTGTGTGAATTGGAAGAAGGGAACTCACTTGTATTCTTAAGTAGTTTTTATTTGAATAGAAAGCTTGAAAAACCACAGAGATATGAAGATCAACCATATCTGCACTTGCTTGACTAAACACATCAAATATAGGAAGTAACCATCCTAAAACTCCCCATCTTGATGCTTTTTGTGCATTCATATGGCTTTGTTCTTTAGCTGAACCTGTACCTAATGAAATAACTAGGAATCTTGTCATNATTACCGAGATTAGTACAGCTTCAACAGATTTATGGTTGTATGGATATGGTATGTGGTTTGTATGAGGTTTGTGTTATCGAAGAAGGATCATACTCAAACTTGCCTCAACAGCATTAAGTTTTTACTTCTAAGCAGAAAAAAGAATGCATAGAAAACAGAAACTAACATAATTCTCGCAATGTAACTTACGACAACAAGAGCACAATGCCCAGACATAAATGTAATATGAGCACAGCTCACACATGCCCACGATAAGGATAACAGATAAAACAGGAAAAAACAGAACACAACAGATAGCATTCCCATAACATTGATAAGCACATTTCCTTTTTCAGCTTAAGGATGTGTCTTCATATTCCAATAAGCTGTGCCTTTCATAGCAGAGGAAAGCTTCAGCTTTTGTATATTTCGGTAGGATCAATAATCAGATCCTCAATCTGACCGGGAGTTATCAAAGCTTGGAATGTCAACACAACATCATCCAACACTCTCTCTTGCTGTGGAGACTCTCTATTCTCGATAGACTTGATACCACATAATTCACGTAGATACTTGAACTGTTTAGGACGCAGAGGCTTTGTGAGAATGTCTGCTAGTTGGTGATCTGTTCTTATGTATTTCACTTGAATGATTCCATCTTTGACATAATTTCTGAAGGCATGAAACTTAACACGAATGTGTTTTGTTCTTCCAACTCTGACTGGATTTTCGGCCATAGCTAAAGCAGAGCGGTTGTCTATCCAAAGTATGATTGGCGTCGTGAGTTTTATACCAAGATCGTCAAGTAATTTCCAGAGCCACATGGTGTGATTCGCCGCGGCTACTCCAGCAATATATTCTGCTTCCGCGGTTGATTGTGCTACCACATCTTGTTTCTTTGAGTTCCATGCAAAGCAGCCTGATCCGATAGAAAATAAATATCCCATGGTGCTTTTACTGTCCTGCTCATCTGCTGCAAAGTCACTATCCACGAAACCATGTAGCTCAAGTGGACAATTTTTCTCAAATCTGATTCCATAGGATTGTGTACCAGCTACATATTTCAGAACCTTCTTAGCAGCATAGAGATGATTTTCGTGAGGCTCTGTCATGAATCGTGAGAGATAGCTTACAGAAAACATGATGTCTACTCTTGTTGCCGCTAAGTATAGTAGGCTGCCTATCAGACTTTGATATAAGAACGCATCAGTAAGATCAGAATCATCATCCCTGCTTGGCTTACTGTCTGGACTCAAAGGCACGGGTGCAGATTTATCTTTATCAGCTCCAAACCTGTTGCATAGATCAATAGTGTATTTTGTTTGAGAGATGCTGATATGATCCGCTGCTTGATGTATTTCCAGTCCTAAAAAATAAGTCATTTGCCCCAAATTTGTCATTTCAAAGAGGTTCATCAGTTTTACCTTTAATTCATCTATTCGTGCATGATCTTCCCCTGTAATCAAGATGCCATCCACATATAAAGAAATGATAATAGAAATTCCAGCTTCGCATCTGAGAAAATACACAGTAGGCTCATTTTCACTTCGTTCAAATCCTAACTCTTGAAATTGGGTGTCAATTCTAGAATACCAGGCACGTGGGGCTTGATTAAGGCCATACAAGGCCTTATGTAATACATATATTTCATGTTCATGTCCTTTCTTCAGAAAACCAGGGGGCTGTTCGATAAATTTTTTTCTTGCAACGGACCATTAAAAAAAGCCGACTTAACATCAAGATGGTGAACTTCCCAGTTATTGCAGGCTGCTATATTTAGGATGAGTTTGATGGTATCCAACCTAGCAACAGGGGCGAATGTTTCGAGATATTCGATGTCTTGAAGTTAAGCAAATCCTTTAACAACCAATCTAGCCTTGAGCTTGTTCAGGCTGCCGTCCGTATTCAACTTTGTCCTAAATATCCACTTGACCCCAATTATCTTTCTGTTTGGAGGTTTTTCGACTAGAGACCACGTCTTGTGTTTTTCAATCATGTCCAATTCTTCCTTCATTGCATTTTTCCAGCATGGATTTGCTAAAGCCATTTCCAAGTTTGTTGGTTCTTTGGTGATGATCATGTTGCATGAGTTCAACATCCTGGATAAGCTTTTGTATTTCCGAGGTGTGTGATCAATATTCTCGTCACTGGTATCATGATCACTGTCTGTTGCATCTTCACCTTCTTGATCATTATTTTGTTGATCTGGATTTTCACTTCTGCATGGAGAATGCACTTCAACAGAATTCCCTTCTGTTGGATGAATTATGCTCTCTGGAATTTGTGAGTTAGTTTCCTCAAATTCTCCAGTCTCTAGATGAGTAGATATATTTGTTTTTGGTTCAGGGGTCTCCAAGGTTAAAGGTATAGATATTTCAATATGATTCTCTTTCAAAGTTTCACAATCATCGGTGGGATTTCTGTGAGCAGTTTTAATAGATATTTCATCAAGGGCAATGCTTCCTCGAGTCCAATCCCAGTGTTTTGCTTCATCCACCATTACGTCTCTGCTGATTATTACTTGCCCAGATTTTAAGCTATAAACTCTGTAAGCTTTCGAAACATCAGAGTATCCTAAGAAAATATCGACTTCTGATTTTGCATCCAGTTTGCATCTTCTTTCATTCGGAACTTGTATGTAGCAGATGCTGCCAAATACTTTCAGGTGCTTCACAGATGGTTTAAATCCATGCCATAGCTCAAAAGGGGTAACTCCGTTTGTGGCCTTGGTTCCGAGTCTGTTCATCAAATACACAGNAACTAAATATTTCTAAACGATAAAAAAACATCCTAATTATAACAAAAAAAACTAATTATTTCTAAACAAATACTACTCTTTAAAACAAATACTCCAATTAAATTACATAATAAACATTCTATGTTAAAAACTAATGTTATACTACAAATACTACTCTTTAAAACAAATACTCCAATTAAATTACATACTAAACATTGTAAACGTAATAATCTACTCTTTAAAAATCATAAACTAATCCTAAATAGTAAACTAAATATTTCTAAAACATAAAAAAACATAATAATTATAAAAAATATACTAAATATTTCTAATCAAATACTCCAATTAAATTACATACTAAACATTCTACGATAAAAACTAATTTTATACTACAAATACTACTCTTTAAAACAAATACTCCAATTAAATTACATACTAAACATTGTAAACGTAATAATCTACTCTTTAAAAATCATAAACTAATCCTAAATAGTAAACTAAATATTTCTAAAACATAAAAAAACATAATAATTATAAAAAATATACTAAATATTTCTAATCAAATACTACTGTTTAAAACAAATACTCCAACTAAATTACATACTAAACATTCTACGATAAAAACTAATTTTATACTACAAATACTACTCTTTAAAACAAATACTACAATTAAATTACATACTAAACATTGCAAACATAATAATCTACTCTTTAAAAATCATAAACTAATCCTAAATAGTAAACTAAATATTTCTAAAACATAAAAAAACATAATAATTATAAAAATATACTAAATATTTCTAATCAAATACTACTCTTTAAAACAAATACTCCAATTAAATTACATACTAAACATTCTACGATAAAAACTAATATTATACTACAAATACTACTCTTTAAAACAAATACTAAAATTAAATTACATACTAAACATTGTAAACATAATAATCTACTCTTTAAAAATCATAAATTAATCTTAAGCACTAAACGATAAAAAATCATCATACTTATAAAAAATATACTAAATATTCTTAAACAAATAATACTCTTTAAAAAACTAATTTTTGTAAATACTAAAATAAACAATTACTAATTAAAAAAAATTATTATTTAAAACAAATACTCAAATTAAATTATATACTAAACATTCTAAACATAATAATCTACTTTTTAAAAAAATACTAATCATAAATACTAAATTAAATATTTCTAAATGACTAAAAACGAATCCTAATTACAATAAAGATTGAAATGAAATGTATACTAAATATTATAAACATATTAAACAAAACTTTCAAAAAAAAAATATTAATAATCATAAACAAATATAATTTAAAAACAAATCCTAATTAGAAAAAATAAAATTAAGCGTAATAAAAAAAATTATATAATACAATAATTTTAATTTAAAGTAATATAATTATACCTTAATAATTATATGTTGGATGATGGAGAGAATGAGAATGAAGATGGTGTAAAGAGGATAGAAATGAAGAATTATTTATAAGAGATTTGGAGGATGGGCATAAATGTAAATTCACCTATTTAACTCGCGGCCGCGTTCACCCCGGCTGCGTTTACTAAACGCAGCTGCTATTCGCCATACGCAGCTGCGTTCCGTAAAAGCAGTCGTGTTTACGGAACGCGGTTGGCCCTAAAAAAAATCCGATTTTTTTTAGCATTATTCGAATGAAAAAGTCGGACGGAGCCTACGCGACCGGGGCTTTTTCAAGAGGAATAGGAGATCCAAATAATATTCTTTTCACATCAGTCCAGCATAGGGATCGTGAAACCCCAACCAAAACTCCCATTGGTTTTTTTGCCCATATGCCCATCAAAACCAATCGGCTTTGCCAACGTACCCACTACCACAAAAAGTTTAAAAAATCTGACAATTTCACATATATTTGCAGGTTTTAATGGGTATGAAGCAAAAAAAACTCTTCAAAGTCTTCGTTCGTCTTCTCTCTTTTTTTTGCATACTATTACTAACACGTCTTTCTCATTTTAAGTTTTTCTTTTATTGATAGGTGCTTCCTACGGTTTGGAATTGGACAGTGGTAATAAAGGAAATGATTCTGTTCAATTAAGAGTGATCGACTCAAATCAGTAATCAGGGAAAATGCTCAATCTATTGAAGGAATAGTGTGAATTACCAAAATTGATGAAGATGATTTTTGAATAAATCAAGAAGACTTTAAATGCTTAGATATTGTTTTCTTCTATAAACAATTAATCGTTTTTATTTTGTATTATGTTGAATACGACTATTATGTCGGTTCTTATCAATAAAATTTCTCTTCTCCATTTATCGTTTTTCATCATGATATCGGAGCTCTTGTTGTGTAATTGCTCATGAGATCCTACAAACTATTTCACCAATCTTCCGCAAAAACTCTTTTTCTCTACATCTCATATCCGGATTTATTTGCTCCGTTTTCACAAACCACAAAAAAAGCAACATTTTTTCATTATTGAGATTCAAAATCCGTAGTCATTTCTTGCATCTCATATTCTAAACTTTCTTCTTTCAATCCCACAATAATAAATCTCGTTTTACGTAATTGCCAATGAAATTCTACAAAATTCTACACCAAAGTTTCATCTTCTTGAAACAAACATCTCAAATCCGAACCCACAAAACCAAATACACAAACCACAAAACTAGGAGATCAAACTTCTCCACAAACCCAAATCGCACACCAATATCACTACTTCCTCAAAACAATCATACTTCAAACTTTTGAATCAACCAGGTAATCATGAAGAAACTATTATTCTACAGCAAACTCCGCCTCCATCACGGCCTCGTTTGAATGAGGATAATAAAGGAAATGATTCCGTTCAATTAAGAGTGATCGAGTCAAATCACTAATTAGAGAAGATGTTCAATCTATGGATGGAATAATGTGAATTACCAAAATTGATGAAAATGATTTTTGAATAAATCAAGAAGACGTTAAATACTTAGATATTGTTTTCTTCTATAAATAATTAATCGCTTTCATTTTGTTAGGTTTTAGAATAAACGTAAATATGATAATATGTTACGTTGTCTTTTTCAGGGCCTAAATGAATGATCCAGTCCATCAGCGGCCCAGACGGAATGAGCCTTCAGAAGCCCATTTCTTAACTGCGCCAAATCAAACGAAAAGGAAAGTCCGATCCTGAGCGGTTACCCCTGCCTTTAAAAGGAGGAGTTACACGCAGGGATCGCATACACACAGAAGAACGATCAATCAAAGGGGTTTGATGCTATCAAAGAAAGAAGGAGGACTCATACTTACCTGTGTTTTCTTGGCATCGTCGATTGCTTTCCTATCAAGAGGAAGAAGAAGAACTGCTCTGCTAGTGATTGCAAGAATTAGCCTCTTCGAGTGTTGTGGTTCTCGGTAGTATTAAATGTAAAGCTCTCTGGATTTATAGTGAATTGTGGATCAAGGCTGAGTCCTGATCCCCGTGGTTTTCTCAGGGATTCTCCGGTTCCACGTAAATCTTCGTGTCATTTTACGTTCTGCAAAATCATCTAAAAATCGGTAAAAACTGGTTGAAGACTCACATATCTAGTAGAGAAGGAGTTCCTATCAAAGTGGTGGCCCATGCAGGTCTCAGACCCTGCGGAATTAAAGATTGAAGATAAAGACTTCAATCCAAAAGAACATACTGTGACTAAAGGAAATTCTGCAGAACAGACTTTAATCAAATGCAATTCAGAAAAGAAACTTATCTGGAATCAAGAGAGAATGGCTGGAGAACCCTACTCCATGATCAAATTAACATCCAAAAATTATCCTGAATGGAAGAATCGTATGTTGGATCTTCTTTACTGTAGGTTCTTGTATGAACCTGTCAAACATAGAGACAAGAAACCAGAAAAATATTCAGACGAAGAATGGGACATGAAGCATATACAAACGCTTGGCTTCATGCGGCAATGGATTGATAGTGCAAACTATCATCATGCTGCAAAAGAAACATATGCAAAGAAGATGTGGGAGAAACTGGAAAATATTTTTGAACCGAAATCTATGCAGTCACAAGGTTTTCTTTTCAAGAGACTCATGAGACTAAGACACAAAGAGGGGACTCCTATTACCGAGCATCTAGGAACATTTCAAGAAATTGTTAACAAGCTTCAAGAATCTGATTGCATTCTAGAAGACAAAATATTAGCTCACATGCTGATTGGGACTTTACCAGACTCGTGGGAAGCTACAGTTATCTCATTAAATGCCATTGCACCTAAAGGAGGACCTAAGCTGGAAATGGTAAAAGAATGTCTGATTAATGAGGGGCTAAGAAGAGAGGAAATGGTCAGCTCTACAGCAAGGGAGACGATTGCCACTCTGAATGGTGGAAAAGTAAAAGCCAAGAAGCAGTGGAATAATCCAAAGACTCCTTTCCCATCAGAAAGCCAAGGTGCTCAAACCAAGGAACAGGCCGGTACTCAGAAGGAGACAAGATCCTGTAACTGGTGTGGAAAGAAGGGACACTTGAAGAAAGACTGATGGTATTGGCTAAAGGTTAAGGATCAGGGTATCATAAACACGGCGAAAGAGGACACGGAAGAAATTCTAGTAGTTCTGTCCACTCAAGAAGGAGGAACAGACTCTGAAACTGATACAAGTTCAGAAACAACATGGATAGTTGACTCTGCAGCATCTTATCACGCTACACCTCAAAAGGAGTATCTAACCGACTATATTTCTGGAGATTTTGGGAAGGTAAGGATGGGCAATCATACCTGCTCAGAAATTAAAGGAATTGGAAGGCTAGAGGTGACAACCTCCCTGGGAAACAAATTGGTTTTACAGAATGTGCAACATATCCCTGATTTGAGAGTAAATCTACTATCCGCAAATGCTTTGGACAAGGAAGGATATGCAAGTGTTTTTGTAAATCTAACCTGGAATCTGTTAAGAGGGGTTCAGACAATTGCTGAAGGAAGGTTGATCGACACACTCTACAAAACCTCCCTTAAACTTTGCAGGGAACAAATAAACACAGTGGCCAAACCAGAAGATGCAACTCTATGGCACAGGAGAATGGGACACATTTCAGAGGCTGGTCTAGCAAAACTGAAACAAGAAGGGCTGCTCAAGCTTGAAAAATAAATACCAATGCAACTCTGTGAAGATTGCATATATGGTAAACAAACGAGAGCAACCTTCAAGACAAACCTGATGCAAAAGGAAGATGCACTTGAGCTTGTGTTTAGTGATGTATGCTCACTGGATACCGAATCAAGAGGAGGAAAGAGATACTTTCTATCATTCATAGATGATGCTACAAGGAAGTTATGGACTTTCCCGTTGAGAACTAAGAGTGAAACATTTCAGCTGTTCAAAGAGTGGCTAGCCACTGTTGAGAGGGAAAAGGGATCAAAACTAAAGAGCTTAAGGACTGATAATGGGGGAGAGTTCACATCAAATGAATTTCGAGACTACACGAGATCTATAGGACTGAGACATGAAACCACAGTGCCGAGAACCCCACAACATAATGGTGCTGCTGAAAGAGCCAACAGAACCTTATTGAATAAGGTCCGATGCCTCCTCAGAACCTCAAAGCTTCCTAAAGAGTTCTGGGCAGAGGTGTTAAGTGTGGCATGCTACCTAATAAACAGATCACCCTCTAAAGCTATCAATTTGGAACTTCCTGAAGTAAAGTGGAGAGGCAAAACAGTAAGCTTAAAACACTTAAGGGTGTTTGGCTGCAGAGCACTAGCTCACATTCCTAAGGAAGAACGAACTAAACTTGACAGTCATGTGGAGGAGTGTATATTCTTAGGCTACGGTGAAGCAAGATTTGGATACAAACTATGGAATCCCCATACCGATAAAGTATTCAGATCTAGAAACGTCCTATTCCTAGAAGATCAGACTATTGAGGACATCAAGCTAAAGGGCTCAGAAACTGAAAGCGATGAAATAATAGTAAAAGGAGAGGATAGACTACCTGAGGTGTCTTCCTCCGATACTCCTGCAGATACTGAACTAACGCATTTTCCTACCGTGCAGGTTCCAGAAGAGGAAGCACAAAGGGAAGACAGCTGTGTACCTGGAGAAAGTGAAACAACTGAAGAAGTATCTGTTCCTCAAAATCAAAGGGCTGCAAGGGTAAGAAAACCTTCACAAAGATACAATGCTAATGATTATGTTTTGGTGACAGCTGAAGGCGAACCAGAAACATTGAAAGAAGCACGAGAATCACCAGATAAACTCAAATGGCAACAGGCTATGGAGGATGAGATGGATTCTCTAATGAAAAATCACACTTATCAACTGGTCAAGTTGCCTTGTGGGAAGAGACCTCTAGAAAATAAATGGATATTTAAATTGAAGCAAGAATCAGATGGAACCACTAGACACAAAGCCAGATTGGTTGTAAAAGGTTTTAAACAACAAAAGGGAGTGGATTTTGATGAAATTTTCTCGCCTGTTGTGAAATTCACAACAATCAGAATTATTCTAGCATTAGTTGCCCAGATGGATCTCGAATTAGAGCAAATGGATGTCAAAACAGCGTTTCTAAATGGGGACCTAGAAGAGGACATCTACATGAAACAGCCTGCTGGTTTTGAGAAAGCAGGAAAAGA
>RWGZ01001100.1:55663-175060 GCA_009725065.1 Utricularia reniformis
AGAACCTCAAAGCTTCCTAAAGAGTTCTGGGCAGAGGCGTTAAGTGTGGCATGCTACCTAATAAACAGATCACCCTCTAAAGCTATCAATTTGGAACTTCCTGAAGTAAAGTGGAGAGGCAAAACAGTAAGCTTAAAACACTTAAGGGTGTTTGGCTGCAGAGCACTAGCTCACATTCCTAAGGAAGAACGAACTAAACTTGATAGTCATGTGGAGGAGTGTATATTCTTAGGCTACGGTGAAGCAAGATTTGGATACAAACTATGGAATCCTCATACCGATAAAGTATTCAGATCTAGAAACGTCCTATTCCTAGAAGATCAGACTATTGAGGACATCAAGCTAAAGGGCTCAGAAACTGAAAGCGATGAAATAATAGTAAAAGGTTCCAGAAGAGGAAGCACAAAGGGAAGACAGCTGTGTACCTGGAGAAAGTGAAACAACTGAAGAAGTATATGTTCCTCAAAATCAAAGGGCTGCAAGGGTAAGAAAACCTTCACAAAGATACAATGCTAATGATTATGTTTGACAGCTGAAGGAGAACCAGAAACATTGAAAGAAGCACGAGAATCACCAGATAAACTCAAATGGCAACAGGCTATGGAGGATGAGATGGATTCTCTAATGAAAAATCACACTTATCAACTGGTCAAGTTGCCTTGTGGGAAGAGACCTCTAGAAAATAAATGGATATTTAAATTGAAGCAAGAATCAGATGGAACCACTAGACACAAAGCCAGATTGGTTGTAAAAGGTTTTAAACAACAAAAGGGAGTGGATTTTGATGAAATTTTCTCGCCTATTGTGAAATTCACAACAATCAGAATTATTCTAGCATTAGTTGCCCAGATGGATCTCGAATTAGAGCAAATGGATGTCAAAACAGCGTTTCTAAATGGGGACCTAGAAGAGGACATCTACATGAAACAGCCTGCTGGTTTTGAGAAAGCAGGAAAAGAGGAACTAGTCTGTAAACTCAAAAGAAGCCTCTATGGACTGAAACAAGCTCCTAGGAATTGGAATAGGAAGTTTGACAGTTTTATGCAAGGAGAAAAATTCTCCAGAACGGAGAGCGACCACTGTGCATATCTTAAAACCATGGAGAGAGGTAATTTTATCATTCTATTATTATATGTTGACGATCTCCTAATTGCAGGAACAAGCAGGCAGATGATACACGATTTAAAGATACATCTAGCGGCTGTATTTGAAATGAAGGACTTAAGGGAAGCAACAAAAATACTAGGAATGACTATAAGCAGAAACCGAAAGGATCAGACTCTAACTCTATCCCAGACAAGTTATATTGACAGAATCTTACTCAGGTTCGATATGGATGGATGCAAACCAGTAAACACACCCATGACAAACCAGATGACTCTAACAAAAGACGAATGTCCAAAAACTGAGGAAGAAATGGAAAAAATGGAAAACATACCATACTCGTCTGCAGTAGGGTCTGTGATGTACCTCATGGTGTGTACCAGGCCGGACATAGCTTATCCTGTAGGGGTCCTGAGCAGATTCCTTGCTAATCCTGGACAGAGCCACTGGGAAGCTGTTAAATGGCTACTTAGGTATCTAAAAGGAACAAGAACATTGGGATTAACCTTCAGGGGAAGCAAAACACCTCTCAAAGTGAGAACCTATTCAGATGCTGACCTCGGCGGAGATGTGGATACACGAAGATCCACCACTGGTTTTATCACCATACTTGCAGAAGGATCCGTTTCCTGGCAAAGCAGACTACAAAAAACAGTAGCGTTATCTTCGACAGAAGCAGAATATATGGCTTTAACAGAAAGTGCGAAAGAACTTATCTGGATAAAACGACTATTGCTGGAACTTGAGATCAACAGCGAAGAAATAGAGCTTCTATGTGATAACACAAGCTCTATTGAGCTGAGCAGGAATGCGACATTCCACAACCGAACTAAACACATAGATTTAAAAACTCACTGGATAAGAGAAGTCTTAAGCGAAAGGGAGTTCAGACTAGAGAAAGTGCATACCAGCGTGAACCTCGCTGACATGCTCACAAAAGTCGTCACAGCAGCAAAGCATCGATTCTGCGCAAACGGAGCTGGATTGAAGCCTCTTGCCTGCAGCTAGGGTTACGCGTCCGCCGCTGGACTGAGGGGAAGATTTGTTAGGTTTAGAATAAACGTAGCAAATGCTAATATGTTACGTTCTCTTCTTTTTCAGGGCCTAAATAAAAGATCCAGTCCATCAGCGGCCCAGACGGAATGAGCTTTAAGGAGCCCATTAACTGCGCCAAATCAAACGAAAAACAGATTCTGAGCGGTTACCCTTGCCCTTTAAAAGGAGGAGTTACACGCAGGGATAAAGAGATACACTGAAGAACGATCAATCAACGAAGTTGGATGCTATCAAAGAAAGAAGGATGACTCATACTTACCTGTGTTTTCTTGGCATCGTCGATTGTTTTCTTATCAAGAGGAAGAAGAAGAACTGTTCTGCTAGTGATTGCAAGAATCAGCCTCTTCGAAGTGTTGTGGTTCTCGGTAGTATTAAACTGTAAAGCTCTCTGAATTTATAGTGAATTGGGGATCAAGGCTGAGACCTTATCCCCGTGGTTTTCTCCGGGATTCTCCGGTTCCACGTAAAATCTTCGAGTCATTTTTCCGTTCTGCAAAATCATCTAAAATCGGTAAAACTGGTTGAAGACTCACAGATCTCGTAGAGAAGGAGTTCCTATCAGATCTCATTAGGAGATTGAAAATATTGATGATCCAGATGTAGCAATAGAACATCAAGCAGATCAGCAGTAAAATAAGAATGTGACAGAACTTCAATGAAGAACCAAGGAGATCTGTTAATGTGAGGCATCATTCGACCAAATATCTAGTTAGTGATTATGTGCTTGTGTCTGAATATGGAGAACCAGAAACATAGTAGGAAGCCATTTAAATGAAGGATAGTCTAAAATGGATCAAAGCCATGAAAGAATAAATAAATTTTCTGTAGAAGAAAAAGACTTATGATTTGGTACAATTTTCATCGGGGGAGAAAGTGTTGCTAAACAAATGGATATTGAAGCTGAAATTGGAGGTAGATGGAAGAACAATGTATAAAACACGGTTGGTAGTGAAGGGATTCAGCCAAAAAAATGGAATTGATTTTGATGAAATAAAAAGAGAAAATGGTAAAGCTGACATCAATAATTATTGTTCTTCCCATCACTGAAGATGGACTTGAAAATTAAACAACTTGATGTCCAGACAGTTTTTCTTCACAGTGATGTTGAAGAAAAGCTTTATATGCTCCAACATGAAGGTTTCACCAAGAAAAGGAATGGGAAACTAGTTTGTAAGTTGAGGAGGAATCTAAATGGACTTAAGCAAGCTACAAGATAATGGTACATCAAGTTCGATACATTTATGAAAGAAAATCAATTTATGAGGATAAGAGAATATCATTGTTTCTATGTGAAGTTCTTGGAAAATGATGACTTCGTGTTGTTGCTTATCAATATTGAGGATATGCTATTGGTTTCTCAAAGTCAGGAGCTTATTATTAATGACCTCAAAGAACAGTTGGCTCGAGCCTTTGACATGAAAGATAGACCTTCGAAGAGGATCTTAGGAATGACTATAGAAAGAAGCTCGAATGAAAGGAAAGTATTCCTTGTACATCGATCAGTTACTTATGAAATTCAATATGAAAGATGCCAAAGGATTGAACACTCTCCTATGTACACAATGAATGCTGCCCCCAAAACCGAGCAAGGGAAATTGAACATGTAGACTGTTGCACACTCTTTATTAGTTGGCATTATTATGTATTTGATGGTACACAATAGACTAGATATAGCTTTATATGTTGGTTTGCTTTATCCAATCCTGGTAAAGATTACTCGTTTGCAGTAAAATGGTTATTGAGATATTTAAAGGAAACAAAAACATGGGGACTAGTATTTGGAACTACAGAAGACTTGAGATTGGACACATTGTGTGACTTTGATTTTGCATGTGAATGTAATACTAGGAAATCTACATTTGGATATGTCTCAATTTTAGGAGTAGCTATATCATGTGTGATCAAAACTCCATAAAAGTGTGGTATTCTGTATCACTGAGGAATAATATGTTGATTTGACCGATGGAGGAAAAGTTGTTGGGATTGAAGAGACTTGTCTTAGAGATTGGTTTTAGAAGCCTTCCAAGAATCCAACCATTAATGTTAGGACCAAGCATGTTAATGTTTAATATCATTGGATAAGAGATGTTGTGGCTTCGAAGTAACTTGTTATTCAGAAGGTTCACGGATATAATAATCCATTTGACATGTTCACCAAGTCCGTTACAGCAAGAAAGCATGATAATTAATCCAAGAGGAGTAGGCTTGGAGCAAATGATCGACCATGAGCATTAAGCAGGAGTCCGCTGGTGAGTTTGAGGAGGAGCTTATTGGTCCTCTAAGCCTTGGTCCAACTCACCGGCAGCTTGGGATTGACACGTGTTGAAATATATCCCACATCGATGGTGGAAATACAAAAATCTTAATTTATAAGAGGAGTGAAATCATTAGTAATCAATTTGGTTCAAATCTTTTCAATGTGATCAACTTCTCTTATGGATTGGGCTACACTAACACTCTTCCGACCTTTGAATCCTAAATTTCTACATTGTATCATAGCAGTATAGTGGGTTTCAGGTTGATCCATACCGGTTTAGATGAAAAAAACACTTTTTTGCTACCTCTCCTCTTTGGATTGATTTTTTTTCGTCCATTTTTCACGAACAAAAAATCCACAACATTTTTAATCATTGAGATTCAAAATCCATACTTTTGTTACATATTTTTTTCTCTACTCAATCATACAAAAATTAATCTCGTTTTGCATAATTGATAATGAGATTCTACAAATTTTGACAAGAAAATTTCATATTCTTGAAACAAACCTCTCAAATTCAAATCTGCAAAACCAAACCCACGAATCACAAAATTAGGATATCATATTTCTTTGAAAATCTCAAATCAAACACCAATATCATTTTTTTCCGCAAACTAATCATACTTCAAATTGTTGAATCAACCATATTCAAAGAAACTCTTATCTANTCATATATAGTGGAAACCCCGTAAAATGGGGTGAAAACCACTCGACCAAGAGCCGATTATGCTCTTGGTCTGCTCACTAAGGAAAATAAGAGAAGTTTACACAAAGCAGGCTAATGAAAATGACTAAGTATAGAAAGCAGTAAGAATCTGGGCAGCGTAACAGCCTGTTCTTCTGCATTCAAAGGGTCCTGTTTTTTCCTTCGTCTTGCCCTGTATTTATAGAGTTGCCGGCGAGTGTAATCCACGTCCTGTAACCGCCTCTGACAAGTTTGTTAGAGGTTGTTGTCACAGGATGTAAAACGAGGCTGGGACCGATGCGTGGTCTGCATGATCGGGCCCGAAGCATGATAAACGTGACAGGGCCCGAAGCGTGGAACGCGTGAGCCTGTAACTGTTTTGTAACCGTTCGGATCGAACCGCGGAGCCAGCTGGCAGATAACGCTTATTTTTACTAAGGTTATCTTCGGTCCTCCGTGTTGAACATCGGGCCGGTCTTCTTAAAGGTGTAATTGGGCTGTGAGAATTCGTTTTGAGTATTTAAACTGGCCCAACAGTTATCGGACCTCACCCATTACAGGGTACCCGGTCCTAAAGTTCTCATCAGCAGTATAGTGGGTTTCAGGTTGATCCATACCGGTTTAGATGAAAAAAACACTTTTTTGCTACCTCTCCTCTTTGGATTGATTTTTTTTCGTCCATTTTTCACGAACAAAAAATCCACAACATTTTTAATCATTGAGATTCAAAATCCATACTTTTGTTACATATTTTTTTCTCTACTCAATCATACAAAAATTAATCTCGTTTTGCATAATTGATAATGAGATTCTACAAATTTTGACAAGAAAATTTCATATTCTTGAAACAAACCTCTCAAATTCAAATCTGCAAAACCAAACCCACGAATCACAAAATTAGGATATCATATTTCTTTGAAAATCTCAAATCAAACACCAATATCATTTTTTTCCGCAAACTAATCATACTTCAAATTGTTGAATCAACCATATTCAAAGAAACTCTTATCTACAGCAAACTTTGCCTCCACCACGGCCTCGTTTGAAGGAAGATAATAACAGAAATATTCAATACAATTAAGATTGGATCGAGTCAAATCTCAAATAAAGGAAGATACTCAATTCAAGGTAAAATAATTTAAATTACCAAAATTGATAGAAATAATTTTTAATAAATTATCTATAAATAATGTAATAATTTTCATTTTGTATTATGTTGAATTCGATTAATTATCATCAATAAAATATGTCTTCTCCATTTATCGTTTTTCATCAACACGTATTAAGCCTAATGATGAAGAAAGATGTAACCATTCAAAATTGAAAGAGAAATGTTGTAGAGAGATATCTCGGTTCAGCAAAAAATACTTCTAAGAGACTTATCATCTTATAAGAATTTCATATTAAGTTTCAATTGTAGTTCTTCCTCTTTGTATCGTGGTTTTCTCCTCGGTTTCCATATAAAAATTCATTTGTGTTTTATTATCTAACTAACAAATTGAAGAAAAATGCAGAAACTAAAAGAGCATAAATGTTGCATTGTTTCTTAACGCACAAAATTAAGCTTACACTAAATTGTTTTTATAATTATTTTTTAGAAAAGAAATTTTTTATATAAATGCGAACAATACACGATGTAACAATGTTACACATAAATATATATATAAGGTAAAATTGAAAAATCAAAAAACAAATAAAAAATATAAAAAATCAATTATTTCATTTTAGAATCAAACATTAGGTTGAAAATTTGTTAAATTATATAACTATTGTCTAATTATTTTTTAATTTAAGATTTGAACGTACCTTTAAGATTTATGATATAATTTTTAATATATCTTATTTTTATTATTTTAATTATAATAATAAAATTTAGAAATGTATGAGGATTATGTAAAGAAGTTTTATTAATTTTTAAAAAGTTGTAGATTATATAATCATAATTATTATTATAATAATAAAATTTAGAAATATATGAGGAGTATGTAAATGGGATACATTAACTTTAAAAAAGTGGTAAATTATACAATCATAATTATTATAATAATAAAATTTAGAAATGTATTAGGATTATGTAAACAATATATGTATTATCTTAGTATACCTATATACTCGAGTTCGAGGGAAACAATAACGTAAACAATTTTAATTCAGGGCGTGAAGAAACTAGAAAGAAGGATGACCGGAGGGGATGAAGATACAATCGGAATCCCAGTTTCAGCGCCTAATGAGGCGATTTCTTTTCAAGTCAACAAAGAATCAGATTGCCCTAACCATACGAAACAAGTCGATGGAATCAGTTCTTCTTCTTCTTCTTCTTCTTCTTCTTCATCCTCAACTAGTACTTCTAATGTAATGAATAACGATGTTGGCAACGCCAAATCTTGCAAAGGATGTCTATTTTATTCGTCGCGATTGAAGGCAGATTCTAGGAATCCTGTCTGCGTTGGCCTTTCACGCTCTCTTCCCCAAGGTATTAGCCCTAATCTATTATCCCTAAGGTCGATTCTCTTTTTATAAGGTTCATTTTCTTGGGTTTCCCAGTCTTTTATTGCTCATAAGAATGCGGTTTTCGTTTGTTAATTCGATGAATTTGTGTTTCTGCAGTCCCTCATTATATCGTTGACAAATCAGAAGGAAACTCAAATAAAGAGGATAAGAGTGTTGGGGATTTCAGATATGCTTGTCTTGGTTATTCCCTATTTGTTGAACGTAAGAAACAAGAGTCTTCTGGGCAGGAAACTCAAAATGACTTACCTGTTTGTATTGGTATTGAGGTAAGTATTCCATTAGACTAATTGTGAAGCTAATTCAATATGCAAATGCCAATATTCTTTATAGTTTTTTAGTTACAGTATAAGCTGATCATTACTGTTGATATTTTTACTAGTCGAAAATAGATCAGTGTATGTTACACAACTGTTTTTTTGTATGTCAAATAAAACACATTACAAATTGCAATGAGATAATCGCTGAAAGTTGCACTTTCGATATCATCACAGTCTTTTACGATGCGATCATGGAACCTTTATTTTGTTGTTATATCAAGAAAGCTCATTAGGGAGTGTATAATATCATGATTCGCAAGTTGCTCATTCCGGTTATTGAACCATATTTTTGCCTTTCATAGATGCTTGTAGATCGAAGAGTTGCTACTACCGATACTGATAGCGATAATAGAGAAGGTAATTTTCCCATTTTTCTGATTCGACTCTGCGAATCGAATGATAGCTTATATTACAGTTTTGTTATATTTGTATGTAGTTTTTCTCCTTACATATACTCTTTCATTTATGATCCTTATTTCATAGATGGCCATGGATTGCCGAATCGTTCGTTGCCTAAGCCATCGAATTCGGCTGCTGAGGACTACTTTTTGAGGCAAGCATTATAATCATCCTTTGACAAAAAAAACACTCTATTCTGAATTCTAATATGCTTCAATCCTTTACTTTCAATAAAAATACAGGTTCGGTAGAAATGCTACCATTGTCGCAAATGCCGTTGTTAAGAACATCGGGAAAGTTGGAATGCGTATCAAGCAAAGCCTCGACTCGATATTGGATGAACGTACAAAATAGTAAGGAGATCTTGATTAACAACCTAGCTCTCATGTATTCTGTAATGGGTATGACCCGGCTTGTTCCATCGCTTGGATTACCTGCTTATATCATTGCCTTTTGCAATATCACCCAAGATTTATGGTGATTTAAGGCCATTTATACTTGCATACAATGCCGTTTTCACATGGGAGTTATCTTACATTTTTGTTTAACGTGGTTTTTGAACAACGTTTCGATTTACTTGAATTGGAAGTCCTTCGTGTTGGGAATATAAAACAACAATCTCGATAGGGTTATAGGAACCAGGATAACAATATAAAATAAAAAAATGACACCAAATATTTAACGTGGAAAGCCCAATATGGATGAAAAATTATGTCCATTGGTGCAGTCAAATCTGCTATCATAATGTTACAATTTAAACACACAAGGTGTCACACCTTGAAGACAATACTCATCAATGAAGTTCACAAAATCTAAGAGACATACATAACTTTCAGTGTTATTACAGTGTTTTTGGTCCACTTATTTATATTGAGGAGGTCATAAACGAACTCTAAAAATGGTGGGCGGTTCGAGTAATCTTGGAACAACAAACATAATTCCACTCACACATTTTGGCTTTTTATTGCCGATTAGTCCTTTAACAGATCAACAGCTCGAGCTTAGCCCGCTCACTCCCTTGATTGATTGGTGCCCATGACTGATTAGCATCATTGTCAATCATCATTTGATCTCATATGTCAACACAATCGTCGGTTGTCACCTACGTCACCGATCGTCATTCTATGTTGTAGATCATCATCCACTATCGATCGTCTAACCAATCATCATCCAATCTACACTGAACACTCCCGTTCAATCCAATTCTCCTTTTGCTAGGCCTAGCTTGGCTTTTTAGGCCTAATAATGTTGCTAAAAGAACATTATATTCTTTTGAGGTGATCCACGTTCACAAAACAAAACATGGTCGCTTTATAAATTTTGTCTATATATACACCCATATTCTCTACATTTCCTACATCTCCTTTCCAATTGCTAATATCAATTAAGGTGTAATTTATTTCTTAAATATTTTTAGATAATTTTTAGTTTTATTTAATTCGTATTATTTTATTTATTTTTTTGTAATTGTTTGTTTTGTTTTTATTGTTGTTTTGATATTACAAGTGTGTCATAATTTGTGTTTTATTTTTTAAATTATATTGGACATTACTATTATAATACGTGTTTAGGTTATCTTTAGAATTGTGAATTGTATGATATTATTAAAATATATATTTTAATATGTTTGGATTAGCTAGACTAGTTAGATTATGTATTCTTAATATTTTTTGGATTATTGAATTCATGTGTATGGTTTTGTTATTTATTTATGAATTATGAATGTTATATGTAATGTTAACTTGTTTTCACTTAAATTTAATTACAAAGTGTTTATGATGTAAATATAGATTGTCGTTGTCGTTCTCGTGCACCTATTGCGACCACATTATTGTATCATCAGGAACAACACATTAGTCCCATGATTATGAGAAGTGAATCGGGTTCATTATACAGTTTAAACACGGAAATTATTACTTAAGGCAATTGAGAGAGTTGGACGAGAGAGTGAATGACTACTTGATTAACTTGGTGTTCTGAAAACCATCCGAATGAAGTTGGAGACTCATGTATGCTCGTACTTGTACACCAATATCTACAAAACACGATAACGGGACAACCAAATGGCTGGTAGATAAAATGTACATGTATTAATTACACATCTTATGACTAACTTCTCTAAATTTCTCTCAATAACTCTGTCTTGCCAACGTCTAAGAATATGGTATTGTACATGAAACTTATGTTTGAACTTCATCCTAACAGTAAGATGAGGTTTGTTAATATTGTATTTCGTGTAACGACGTTTTGAAGTTGGTATATAATTGTCACATGTGTCCCATGGGCACTAAATTAATGTACTTTATGTCCATTTCCTCTCATCGAGCATTGTAATTGCCTAACTAAACCATTAGCAATATGCATTGTTCTGGGTAACTCTAAATCGTCGTCTGGTTCCACATTCTATGTTTCATCTTCTTCTTCCATCAACATTTCCGGTTCAAGATCATATTCTCAGCTGCCAACGTTTTGGTACGCCAAAACTATATCAAAGACTCATGAATACACTACACGTAAAAAATTACTTGCACAACTTTGTAACGTAATGTACCTTGCGAAGTTGATGGGTTCCTACTAAGCGATGCATTCCCAGTATTCCAATCGTTAGAATTGTGTAGGTTGTGAATGATATTGTAATCAATAGACTCAAGGTAACTCCACCAAAGTTCGTCTTTCTCACCGGATAGTTTCGATGACTCCAAATGATTAAGATCAAAAGTAAACCATGAATGTTATATGGATCTATCAACGAAAAATGTTACCATGGGAACTGCAACTTCTTTATAACCATTACTACAAATCAGTGTCGATTACCATTCAACTAATGAGTTTCGACTTAGAGAAGAGCTCTATTTATAGGACACAATCCTCGTAGAATAATGTATGCAGCCGCATTGTGTGAACATGACCCACATTAACAAAATGAGTTTTTTTCTGATGAATGGGTCCCTCCACATGTAAGTGGCACACACCAAAGAAAAATAAAAATAATAATAAGAGCACGAAATGTGGGGTGACTTTGAAGCATTGTTTTCATACTGGTCGATATATCGGCTGGTACGATGAAAATTGGGCGGCACAGGTATTTCGATCGATACCGTCTGGTATCGGGTATCCGGGTTGAAACCTGGGGTTTTCCTGATCGACCCGGAAAAAATATAAAATAATAATTGTTTTAAATTTTATAAAAAAATATTATAAATTTTCTGTACCGATTCGGATCGATATGAAAACATTGTTTTTAAGCATGTTGAAGATTCATGATTGGTCACTAGCTTCCACCAATTCCCATCATTAACTAATAGAGCTAGAGCCCCTTCCCATCTCTATATAAGGGTGGTTCAGAGCTTCTCATTCCATCCCAAATCTCATCGCATCCCAAGCATTTGAGTATTAAGAGTAGAGAGAAAAATATAGAGAAGAAATGTTTTATTCTCTAATATTGTTTTTGGAAGGTTTTCAAGAAAAGTGTGTAATATTTACGAATATTACACACTAAACCCTAAAATTCAAGAAATATCAAAATAGTTTAGGGATACTTGAATGTGTAAACACTGTTTTACAGACTATTTTAAGTAATTTCTATTATATATATTTATCTAAGGTAAATTCTTTTTGTATAACTATTATTGATAATAGTATAAATTTTTCTAATGTGGCTTATAGTCTATCTCTATTTGAGATGTTTATTTATTTATCATATATGCATCATCGATATCTTGATCAGATGTGCGCCCAACATTTTCTTCAGCATTATTTGAATTCAAACCCAACCCGAACTTCAAATCATAATTTTAGAATTTTTTATTCAAAACCTTTAATAGATACTTTAGCTTAACTTGGTTCCTGTCGTTTACACCTTGACACTATAGATAGCACTACTTGTAGAGCACGTCAAATTCATTAGATAGGATTGTGTAAGATTAGATTAATTTTAAAATAGTGAGATAAAATTATATGAGAATATGGTTTAAAATAAGACTAGGTAAGTTTGATGAATGAAATAATTTTTAGATAAAATAATGTAGAAGTTAGTTATGTACACAAGATAAAATTATAAATATAAACAAATTATTTTATTGTCTTCATTTGCTAGACATGTAATAAATAGATTTTTTTAACGAGACAATGAATTTTAAACAAATTTTTTAAATCAAATGTATAATATAATCTATTCAAAGTAGACCAAAAACACATACAATAATAACATTTCATATCAAACACTTAACAAATATAAACCACTTAGCCAAAAATATCAAAAATAAGAAAATCAACCATCAAACATTTTCATTACTTAGATAATAAGTAATGAGGTCTCTCCCTTTTTGACTAATTAAAAAATGAATCACAGGGGCATTTTTGTCATTAACTATAAGCAAATCTAATTAGATTATTTTATCATGTCAAATGGATGAGACATATTTATTATACAAGTGAGGGATTAGACGGTACAATAATAAGATTGTTATAATTTAATCATGCATACCAATCGCATGAATATCTGGATTAATATTATTTATACCATACAATCCAATGAACCAAACACTCCCGTAAATTATGTAAATGAATCTGTTGTTGTCGCCACACGTATCGTTTGGCCAGTGGTTTCAGTTGAATCTTTGGTTTTATTTATTTATGAAAATTAATGGTGAAAAGTTATACATGTAAGACTTGATTATATGTTTTCCTTTTTGACACAATGACATGTAAATATAAAAAACTCAAGTCTTCATTTTTAATTAGCTCTCGTTTATGCACACTTTTAAAATTTTCGGTATATCGATCCAATATACAGGAAATTTTGGACACATCAGTTTTGGTCATAATTTATACAAAATATCAATCGGTATGAGTTTTGAGCGTGTCAAATGAAATCTAACTTGTTTGATTTATGATAAAAGAGAAAAATGTTTATATAATTTATTTTATTCTTATTTTATAGAAATAAGAACAATATAAATTATAACAACTTACAAAATTATGTATTTTCTCTAGGTTAATATATATTTTATTATTCTTGTACATATCCGATACATATCTAGTGTATTGATGCATCGAACTCGTTCAGTATATATGATGGTACCGATTTTTAAAATCTCATATCTATAAAAGTTAATTTTATGGATTTATGCATAAATTTAACTACACTCAATTTTACTTCCTTCTCTTCAATTTACTCGGCACATGTGGCTTTCCCCACATCTCTTTTTTGAATGATTCTGTTTGAGATCATTCAAGTTCATTTTTTAAATTATAGAGTCTTAACGAATTTAGATTGTACAAAAAAAGACAAAACATTTAAAAGACTTAGCAAATTATATGGTGAGGTAATCCCTCACCTTATAAATATAATATATCTAATTTTTATAATCAATGTAAAACAAACTTAACAATAAGGCGTGAGAATGATCAGAGCAATTTTATTCACCTTTAAGGCTATCTATAACTGCGGAAATGGCCGCTTTGGGTGCCAATGTGCGTCCGTCTTTATATGCTCCGCGGACAGGGGCTTGGGTGCCCCCTATCCGCGGAGATGATTATTTCATTAAAAAATAATGATTTTTTTTAAAAAAATTTATTTTAATATATAATGATTTATATATTATTTATAATATATAATTGTTTATAAATATTATATATATTCATATTATTAATTTAATTTAATATTTTAAATATATAATTATATTTAAAATTTGATAATTTTAAAATAGAAAATAATAAATACGAAAAACAAAGTAAAAAAATGAAATACATCGAAGTAAATAAAACACACCGATACAAATTTATAACTAAGGGTTAACATCGAAATCATTTNATAGGCCAATTGATCGAAGAAGGATTCAAGATGGTTTTTGCAGAATCATCATGCATACTTTATGAACCCAATGGCGAATATCTATGCAAAGTGACCATGATTAGAAGATGCTTCCAAGTGAAGATGACAAACTCGAATGAAACATGTCTGTCGGCTCTGGACGAAACCTCTCAAGTGTGGCACAAGCGAGCAGGACACATAAGCTCTGAAAGATTGACTAGGCTCTCAAAGAAAGAGATGGTAATGGATATACCCCCACTAGCACAGATCAAAACCATGTGTGAAGTCTGTCACAAAGGCAAAATGGCAAAGACTCCGTTTCCTACAGGAGTATCATGGAGGTCGAGCCACAAGCTGGACCTCATACACTCAGATCTGTGCGGACCAATGTCCACACCATCTCTCACTGGAAGTCTCTATTTCATCTCCTTTATCGATGATATGAGCAGATTCTGCTGGACCTACTTCATCACAAACAAAAGCGACACGTTTGAAGCCTTTCAGCACTTCAAGACAGAACTGGAAAAACAAGTGAACTCCTCCATTAAAATTCTCCGAACTGATAATGGCGCAGAATATCGCTCTTCATCTTTTGACAGTTTCCTGCAGAAACATGGGATAATACATCAATTCACAGTTCCTTACAGCCCTGAACAAAACGGAACTGCGGAAAGGAAGAACATGACCCTGATGAATATGACACGCTGCCTTCTACTAGAAAAAGGACTCCCCAAAACTGTCTGGGCTGAAGCTGTGAATGCTTCAACGTACATTCAGAATCGAATTCCCACGAAATCCTTACTGGATAAGACCCCATATGAGGCACTCATGGATCACAAGCCATCGCTCAAAAATTTCAGAACCTTCGGCAGTATCTGTAACACGTTGATTCCTGCCGAAAAGAGGGACAAATTTGCAGACAAAGCCAACGTAGGAATTTTCATTGGATATGCACTTACATGCAAAGGCTTCAGGGTTCTTAATCCAACTTCACTGAAAGTATACGTGAGTAGAAGCATTAGCATTGATGAAGGAAAGAGATGGGACTGGATACAGGGGTGCAGTATCAGTGATTCCATAATTTTCTCCCAAGATGATCAATTTAGCCTGATTGAGACCATGCAAACTGGTGTTGAAAGTGGGATTATCAACGACTTACATCAAGAAGAAGATGGGAATGAATCAGCTCCGAGGGGGGTAAGAACTTTGCAAGATATTTACAGCAGGTGCCTCTCTGCAACAATGACTCCCTCCTCCGCTGCTGAATCTATGCAATTCGCATATTGGACCTCAGCCATGAAGCACGAACTCGAAATGATACTGAAGAACAATACGTGGGAACTTGCAGACAGACCTCTAAATCAGGAAGTTATTGGTACGAAATGGATCTTCAAAACGAAGTTAAACACTGATGGCAGCATTAATAAACGGAAAGCTAGACTTGTAGTGAAGGGGTATTCACAGATTCAAGGCATCGACTTCTTTGAAACCTTCGCTCCAGTTGCAAGATTAGATACGATCAAGCTCTTAGTCACACTTGCTGCTCAAAATGGATGGGAAATGTACCAAATGGACGTAAAATCGGCTTTCTTGAACCGGGATCTTGAGGAAACTATTTATGTTGAACAACCTGAAGGATTTCTTGTTAAAAATCACGAACATCAGGTCCTGCGGCTCAAGAAGGCGCTGTATGGTTTGAAGCAGGCTCCTCGAGCATGGTTTGCTAAATTGGATAAACATTTGTTGGATCTTGACTTTCACAAGAGCCCTGCTGAGGCAATGCTGTATTTCAAAATGCACAATGGCTTCACTACCATACTTACAGCCTATGTAGATGATTTATTAATTCTCGGGAATGATTATGCCGAAGTGGAACGGATCAAACAAGGTATGGAATCTACTTTTGAAATAAATGATTTGAGCATTGCTTCCTATTTCCTTGGCTTTGAGTTGTATCAGTCTTCCATGGGCATCTTCATGAGTCAACGTAAATATGCATCTGATTTATTAATCAAATTCAATGTGAAAGAGGATGCATATGTGCCCATGACTGCTGGAATTCACTTTGAAGCCAAGGATGGAAGTCCCCATGCAGACGCCAAGCTGTATCGATGCATTATTGGATCACTCATGTTTCTAGTTACTACCAGACCCGACATTGCATTATCAGTAAGCATATTATCGAGATACATGCAGGAACCATCTATTATCCACTACAATGCTGCAAGGAAAGCGTTGAACTACATCAAAGCCACTGTAAACTTGGGTCTCGTTTTCAGCAGAGGAACATCAGTTGAATTGTTTGGCTTCACTGACTCTGATTTCGCAGGTTGTGGAGATGACTCCAAGAGTACTTCCGGATATTGCTTCTCCTTAGGATCCAGCATGTTTTGCTGGAAATCTAAGAAACAGGACAGCGTAGCGCAATCCTCAACCGAAGCCGAATATATGGTTGCGGCAACGGCCACTAATCAGGCTATATGGATAAGAGAACTTCTATCTGCTATTGGATTTCCTCAAGTCAAAGGCACCGTTATCATGTGCGACAACAAATCCACCGTAGCAATGATAAAAAACCCGGTGTTTCATGGTCGATCAAAGCATATCAAAGTAAAATATCATGCCCTTAGAGAAGCGGAAAAGGATGGAGATGTATCTTTTGTTCATTGTCCAGGCTTGGACCAATTGGCTGACATCTTCACCAAATGTCTCCCTCGCCCGCGCTTCGAAGAGCTCAGGAACAAGATAGGTGTGTGTGATGGGCTTACCATCACGGGGGAGTGATGAAACTAATGAAACAGAACTGCGAGATGAACTGGACTGCGCAGGATCACAGCTCCAGAAGATCATCTGTCAAATCCCTGAAGTTACGTTGATATTTCATGTTTTAGTTGATTAATCGAGAACTGTGTTTTGGCTCAAGAAGCCAAGTTTCCGTTTTTAGCATGTATGAGTTCTTAGAACTCTGTCAACTTTCAGTCAAATTTTTCACTGTTTTTTCGTTTCAATTCGTGAACTCTGTTCATTGAATGCAACATCAAACAAGTCATAACACAATACAATATACATTGATTGCCTACAACAATCACTCAACATTGAAGTTGAAGGGTTATTAACGTCTCCATCTTCGACGAACTGCCTACTCCCTGCTCTGCAACTCCAACAATATGGACTTTGAGACTGAGAAATGAAGGACGTCGTAATGGAAAATGATGAGGATGAAGATGAGGAAGAAGAAAAAGATGTTGATTCCGTGAACGAATGAGATAAAATAGGCCAAACGTGGATTCCGGTACGGGCTCTTTTTGTTCTGGTTTTGGTTTGAACCGGAGACACGAAGTACGGCTTTTCATTAGCCGGAATCCCAGTCTGAGAAGGTTTCTCCGGCGGCAATTTTCCGGTGAATGAGTACTCGGAAAATGAGTCGTCTACGAAATGGGAAAGCCATTCGAGACTCTCTAACCCCTCAACCTAAAGGAAACAAAGGAAACGTGTCATTTTTTCAAATATATTTTGCTAAAAATGACATCAAAGAACGTCTCTTTGATCTCAAGAAGAGGAGAAAGGTCAGTCTCCGGCGAAAGAGCATCGTGGGTTCGCTTTTCCTGTACAGCGAAATCCTCCGGTTGCAGCTGCTGCTCTTCATCGTCGTTGTCGGAGAACCCATGGGAGAAGTTGAAAAACTCAGCGACAAAGGAATCATCTGATAAAATATCCAAGAATTTGTGAGTCATAAGAATTTTTGTACTCGTCGGTGAGTCACCGGGTTTTGTACTTTTCTCGGTGGAAACTTGATCTCATGCTGCTCCAACAACCAACATACAGTCTCTAGATCCAGCACCTAAGCTGAATATAGAACCATGGGCTCATGCTGCAGCAGAAGTGACGTGGTTTCTGTTGGGATCAAAGAAGATTAAGATCATATTGAGAGAGTTTTTTTATAGAAGGATAATAGGAAGAATTACATATAACAAGATATCTCTAAATATGTTGAAATAATTAAAATTATTTTATTTCAGACATCATATTAAAAAGCATTACACACATATATAAAGATAAATTTTATTCAAAATAATAACTGAAAATATGAATTTAGGATCAGATCTTGACTGTGTCTTTGATCTAATCTTCCGGAGATTTGTTACGGTTGACTGGACTGTTTCCTCCAACGGATAATTCAACATTTTCACATTTGATGATTACTTCATTTCCAACAAATTCCCACTTGAAGTAATCTCTATCTTTAACTCCATGTTTCATTTGTAATTCTTGAAATTGTGAAGTTTGTAGAGATTTCGTAAACATATTAGCTACCTGTAAATGGTAATCTCGATCCTTTAGATATGAACTTTCTTCTTTAATAATTTCAGATAATTTTGAACATGATAGATAAGTTGTAGCAATAGAACAGTCTTGAGAATTAGTTTCAGAAACTTCAAATTCGGTGGAACTAAATTCACCACCATTATCTGTCTTTAGGCTTTTTAGAACGAGATTATGATCTTTTTCTTTGGCACTGATTGAACATAATTTTTCTGGTATTTCATCCAGCTTTGGAAAGTTCTTCAACATCTCATTTTGAGTCACTCTTGCCTCCTCGTATTTGCCACAATTTTTCAGGGAACATTTTAGAATATAATTTCCACATGTTGATGTTACCATGCTATCTCAGTACCCCTGAAATCATTTATGATACATCTGTTGTCTTCAAAGATGAGTTTGTATCCCTTTTTGCTAAGATGCACTACACTTAATAAATTAATATTCAAGTGAGGTACCCAAAGAATATCATTGACTAATTTATCACCATTAGGAGTTGAAATCAGAACTGATCCTTTTCCCTTTGCTTCAAGAATTGTTCAATTACCAATTTTGACTTTTGTATCTTTTTCTGAAATAATATAATGAAAATATTTTATGTCAGAAACCATGTGACATGAACATCCAGAATCAATGAGTCAGCAATTCTCCATTTCTTGAGTTGTTGTTTGATCATATTTTGATGTGATGTTTTTTGCTGCAAATAGAGTTTCAAATTTTTCTTTGTCATCAACGACAGCAGTTGATGCATTTTGATGAAGATTTTGAAATTTGTTTGGACATATATTTTCGATGTGCCCTGTTTTTCTGCAACTCTTACAAATTGCATCTTGTCTTCTCCAACAATATTTTTCCCAGTGAGAATTCTTTTGACAATGAAAACATGGTGGAAATTTACCTTCTGTTCCTTTCTGAAACTTATCTTTCTTTTTCCAGATTTGAGTGTTTCCCCCTCGATTTGAATGGTCTTCAATATTGGTTTTTATTTGGATGCTGATAAATGCATTCTCAGATGATGATGGAGTATTCCACGAGGCAATCATGTTTTCTAAAGCTTGCAGGGAACTTGAAACTTTTGCGACAGTTAGAGTTTTATAATCAGATGAATTTTAAAGAACACTCACTTTTGGTTCGAATCGAGGTAAAACCGTGTGTAAAAGTTTTTTTGCAACTGTAAATTCATCTCTTTTTGCACCACCCAGCATATTCAATTGATTTACCACTTTTGAGATCATATCCACATATTGCTTGATTGTTTCGGATGTCGTCATTTTAAGGTGCTCAAACTCATGTTCGAGTTTGGTAATTTTGAGCTCCTTAGTAAGATCATCACCTTCGAATTCCAGTTTAAGTTTGTCCCATATTTTTTTTGTTGAAGTGAGTCCAAGGACTCTTGGTGATATGGAACGATCCAATCCAGAAAAAATAACCACTCTAGCTTGTCCTTTTTTTGCTTGTAATTCTTCATGACGTGTTATTTGAGCCAAAGAAGGTGATGCTGGAATTGCATTGTCAGAATCCCATTGAACAACCTCCCACAATTTCAATGCTTCAAGATAAGCTTGCATGTGAGCGGCCCATATTTGATAATCCTCCCCATTAAACTTCCATACGGCTCCGGAAGATGTTGCATCCAAAGACATGTCGACTTTGCCGGATTGATAGTTTAGTCTCCCCACTGTTGTTTTTTGAAATAAACCGGCTCCGATACCAATTGTTGGGATCAAAGAAGATTAGGATCGATATTACTTTTTGATAGAAGGATAAAAGGAAGAATTACAGAGAACAAGATATCTGTAAATTTGTTGAAATAATTAAAACTATTTTATTTCAGACATCATATTAAAGAGCATTACACACATATATAGAGATAAACTTTATTCAAAATAATAACTGAAGACATGAATTTAGGATCAGATCTTGATTGTGTCTTTGATCTAATCTTCTGGAGATTTGTTATGGTTAACTGGACTATTACCTCCAACGGATAATTCAACATTTTCACATTTGGTGATTACTTCATTTCCAACAGTTTCAGTATCTTTTATATGATCTTCGAGTCACTTTACCACGTCTCCCAAGACTCTACTGCGATAACATCTCAGCTCTTCACTTGACAATCAATCCAATTCTACATTCTCGAAGTAAACATGTTGAACTTGACTATCACATTTTCACATTTGGTGATTACTTCATTTCCAACAGTTTCAGTATCTTTTATATGATCTTCAAGTCACTTTACCGAGTCTTGGGTCTCCCAAGACTCTACTGCGATAACATCTCAGCTCTTCACTTGACAATCAATCCAATTCTACATTCTCGAAGTAAACATGTTGAACTTGACTATCACATTTTCACATTTGGTGATTACTTCATTTCCAACAGTTTCAGTATCTTTTATATGATCTTCAAGTCACTTTACCGAGTCTTGGGTCTCCCAAGACTCTACTGCGATAACATCTCAGCTCTTCACTTGACAATCAATCCAATTCTACATTCTCGAAGTAAACATGTTGAACTTGACTATCACATTTTCACATTTGGTGATTACTTCATTTCCAACAGTTTCAGTATCTTTTATATGATCTTCAAGTCACTTTACCGAGTCTTGGGTCTCCCAAGACTCTACTGCGATAACATCTCAGCTCTTCACTTGACAATCAATCCAATTCTACATTCTCGAAGTAAACATGTTAAACTTGACTATCACTTTGTCCGAGAAAGGGTGGCTCTAGATCTCTTGTCTACTCATCATGTACACACCTCCAATCAAATTGCCGATATATTCACCAAACCACTTGGTCATCCACAATTCCTCTACTTCATACACAAACTAGGCCTACATCCCGACCTTGTTTGAGGGAGGCTGATAAAATATCCAAGAATTTGGGAGTCATAAGGATGGAATTAGATAAATGATATGGAAATAGAAAATGTCAAATTTATAAGAGTAATGATATCATGGATAATTGAGTTGATTCCAAATCTTTTCAATGTAATTCAATTTCGATTGGGCTTGCACTCCATGACTCATTGAATCCTAAATTTCTAGATTTGACAAACACAATTACCAGTCCTCATTTGACAAACACAGTCGTCCATATTACAATACCCACAAATTCAGACACGTAAATCTCAACTTTTAATTGAATTCAAAAGCAGAGAGGACAGGACCACCATAAGAATACAAGACTAGACGAGACAAGCTGGGAGAAGAGGTTCAATGTGAAGAAGAATGGAAGGTGAATTCGGTAAAGCATTGAATGGGAGAGAAGAAGAGGGTGAGAAATGGAGTGGGAAGGCGAAGGCAACAAGAAGTCCAGGTCCAGGGGCAGCGCAGCCACTCAACGCAAACAAACGGCGTTCCCTGCATTTCAATTTGTCCGTTGCTTCTTTCTGCTTCCTTTATCTTTACGACGTCGTTTTGTATTGGCCTACACTCGCCCATCATCTTTGCCGTGCACTAGTTTAATTTCCTTTCCCCCTCAACATACTTCACTTTCACTTTTTTAAGAATAAATTTATAATTTAATATTTAAGTACTTAATTTCCAATTTACATTTATCATCTAAAAAAAATATATTTAATATATCAATTTCCTTTAATGACAATTTCAGTCATTAAACTATATTTATCCTGTCAAATCTAATAAGATCAATTTCAGGGCGAGTTGGTACAGTAACAGTGTCAGGAAGTCAATATACCGATTTTGTCACTGTTTGAAACGGATTTACGCACATAGCAGTGATGGACGGGTGACGAGACAGATTTGAGGGCAGCCCGGTTGCATGTGGCTGACCGGGCGTTGGCTGAAAATATGTGGCTGAAAAAACGGGACGATTTTTTTATATTTAAACGTGGCTGAAAATGTGTGGTTCTAATTTTTGCATGACTACCGACTTTTTTGCAACAACAAACTGCAAAAAAGTCGGATAGCGTCGGAATGCGATTGCCTTCTTCGCAAAACTTCAAAAATCCATGAATCATGGCAATGCTTTGCGGGGCTAGAGCACTGAGTGGTAGATTCACACACTGCAGTAAATCTTCAATAAAGCCGTGAATCGGGAAACGAAGACCACATTGAAAATGTTCCACCGCAACGCTGATCGAGTTAGCTCCAACTCGTGGCGGTGGAAAGTCAGATATCATTTCTCCATCGACTGCGTTTGTAATGATGTATTCATCGGGAACACTGTATTTTATCCTAAGATGATGAAAATAATCTGCCATTTACCTGAAAAAATTAACAACCGAATTTAATAATCATATTGTTATAAAATAGTTAACATATAAAAATACACAAATATAAATACAAATACAAATACTCATAAAAGAAAATAAAATTGAAAATTTTATTTTTCTAAATTAAATCAATGATAATCCAAATATTACTAATATATATTCATCCTAAATCTAAGATAATCTAACGAAATTGAACTTCTAATGTGCACATGAAAAAAAAACTAAATAATACCTAAATCTTTGTAATTAAGTAACAAATTATAATTAAGTAAAATTCGGCAATTTTAGGAAAATTAACTATGTACCTAAATCTTTGTAATTAAGTAACAAATTATAATTAAATTTATGAAAAATTTAACAAAAACTCAACGTAATTAGGAATTACGTTGGATTTTTGTTAAATTAGGAATTTTTGTAAACTGCTCTTCTCAATAAACGATTCATCCCAATAAACTGCTCTTGTAATACCAAAATTAGGAATTTTCGCAAACCCTAATTTTGCAATTTCGGTGCCAAATCGGTGCCAAAATACCCATTAAAATCGCACGTTTTTAACAACTATGAGTACCAAAACTAAAATATTTGTAAATTACCTTGGATTGGAGGCAAGAAAAGGGCGAAAATTGCAAAATCGGGAGGAACAAACTTTTGATCGAAAATTTAGTGGAGATTGAAAATCAACACTGCTTTTGAAAAATAAATCGTCAAAATTGAACAAGAATGATGCCCAAAACAAGAATAATTGTAACTTACATTCGATTCGGGCAAACAGCAGAGCAAAACAGCCAATTGGGTAAAAAAAATCTGGTTTCTGTGAATGAAAACGAAGAACCAGGGCTGGATTTTAAATAAAAAAAAGTAGCCCGGTTTCTGCTATTGCGGAAACCGGGCTATAAATTTAATTTTTTAAAATGACCGGTTTCTGTTTTGTTGAAATGACCGTTATCAGTGTTATTTTTTTAAAAAAAAAATTTCAGTAACGTTTCTTTTTTTTCGCCTCTGACCATGACATGTGGGCCAAAAAACTCATCAATTTCACTCTTCAGATATCAACTTTCTCTCATGTCAACAATTTATATCATATCATATTTTATCTTTCCCTTTCTTCAAGATTTACTACAATAGTGTTGATTACATGTATTTCTAAAAAGGTGGATTACATCTGTGGGCTTATATGATTTTGCAAATTAGACCCCTATGATTTACTATTTTTGGATAAACTAGTCATCTTAGACAATGTTTTATTACCCGTCCGAACCCTATGTTTTCATTACATAACTTTATATGTGGATATTAAGAGACACTCTCGAACGAGATTTATGGGTGAGTATTCAGTACCAAATACCAAACCAAATCAAATTTTGAAACATCGAATATCAAATTATAAACAAAATTCATTATCGATTCCGATCTAATATTTTTTGGTAACGATATCGAAATAATTTCAGTATTTTATTATTGATATCAAAATACCAAAAATAAAAGCACATAGAAAAAATAATCAAGAACATCTCCATTTTTAAATTAATTATATAGAAAAATATTTTTTAAAAGACAAATATTGAGTCAAAAATCAAATTGATATATCCATATAATAAAACAATCTTAAACTCTTTTACTTCTACTCCAATATAAATGTAGAATATTATGAAAGTAAATATGATTCTCAATCATGAAAGTTCTTTCCTTTTTCTCTAAAAATCAACCTAAATTGGTGATCTAAAAGTCATTTGCTTTCTCTTTTGTACTTCAGAAACACATTGTCATTGCATGTGGGTTGATGAAAAAATTGCCAAAGCTTCACGGTCCATTTTTTCCCAACACATAGCGGCAATCCCTTCTCCCTTACTCACTCCAAACTTTATAGAATTTAGAATAATGTCCTAAAACAATATTTCATAATTTATTAATAATTATTAATAGACCAGTATCAATAATTGAATGGTTTATGATCTATTTAAAAATTTTTGGTATTCGGTATATACCAAATTCTCATTCTTTTTATCGAATATCAAATCAAATTTCATAATTTCATACAATCAAACCAAATAGAATAAAAAATATTGAAATAATAAAATTTCGATATGGTAGCATTCCAAAGGCTTTACTCACCCCCGAAAGAAATTTTTATCAAAATTAATTGAATCCATATGTTGCTCTTATGTCAACATTGTTACTCTTATATATTGTTATGATTGTTAGGTGTGGAGATCGAATGATTATTAGATATACTTGAATGACAATCGATATTATTGTCGATAAGTATACTTAGATAATGATCGGTAATGGTGTGAATCGGTCAAGTCTACTGAACACGTAATACCAAAGTTGACAAGAACCATTCCGTGAGTATGAGATGAATGAAATCGGTCGAGAACCGAACTAAGCCATGTAAAAAATCGATCATCCGATGAGTTGGACCGAAGTCATTTATACAAATAAGTTGATAAATATAATAGTGATATGAATGAATATTAGAAAAAAGTTTTATTTCCATAAATATCTACAATCATCTCATATACACAAAAAGAATTATAATTAATTGTCAAATAACTCTATATTATGAATTTTCTCTTCGTATATGTTCTATTATCCTTCACATGACATTTACCCTTTACGGTTTTACACGTTAAACCTCTTGTGACCTTATTTTCTCAACTTTATTATATAAATGCATGTTCAACACTTAAAAATGATAATAAATTTAAAATTTAAATATATTTAATAAGAAGTAAATGACTTTAGAATTTAAAGAAATGAAATAACTAAACAATAAAAGGAAAGGCTCATATATGTATAAAATTCCCTAGTAATTTTGGGTTAATTTCATATTTTGAATGGGAATCGAAAAATAAGATTTTCGTTAATATCGGTTATATTATTAAAAATTCATGAATTAAAAGATTTTTAGAATATAAAAATTACACCATCATTAACTACTAACTAAAATATAAAACATCTCAATTACAAATTATAACTTATGATTGATTATTCAAAATACTATTGATTATAAAATCTTGAAATAATTCGTGTTCAATATTCAAAATTGACAATCCAAACTTGATTGCCAAATGTCACAAATTTTGACAAAAAATTTGGGGGAATTTAAAACACTGCTGGGGACTATGGATTGCGACTTGTAAAACCCAAATAGGTATAATTTTTCATGAATATTGCTATAATTTAACATGTTATACAACTATACATATAATTTAAGCAAAATCGGCCCAAAATATCTCAATTGGGCCTTACCCCAGTAAGAGAGCCCACATGAATAGATTCACAAGCATTCTACATTGGTAACAATTGATATTCCATTTAAAAAACTCCAAAAAATAAAAAAATAAATATCTAGAAGTATCTAAAAGAGAGCTAATATTTTTAAAATAATAAAATAGTTTTATGTTATTGTCTTTCCAAAATAGCATGAGCATCGAATATAACATTGTGGTTAACATAGTCAACGAGCAACCTAGTGTATTACATTTTAATGAAATTAAATTATATGAATTCATATTGATTAACATTACTATGAATTTGTATGTTCGCCTGTACAATAGTTTCTCTCTCCACATTTGCTTTCTCTTTCTCCACATCATCATTCTCTTTTATTAACAATAATTTATTATTTAAATAATCAATTTTAATTTCATCATTACATCCTTATTCGAATACTTACATTTTAGTTTAATAAATTATTATTCGAACATCTATATTTTTATTCATAAACGTTAAAATACCAAAATAACGAGAAATAAAACATACAAAATCAAATTATCATACGTATTTTTCTCCTTATTTAACAATTGAAAACTAATATAACATGAATTTAAAAAAATCTAAAAAAAATAAAAATAAAATATGAGAGGAGAGAGAGGAATACCCTCTCTCCCCATACCATCATTGGACAGTGCAAGGTGGGTGCCATCTTGGACTGTCCGCCCACCATTGTGGGTGCCCTTAGGCTATCTTCATCTTTATTCGTTCGAAAACTTGATTCTCTCTTTCCAAATCAGTTTTCTCTCACTCCACATCATCTTTCTCTTTTATAATATTAATATCAATATTTTAAATAACAACTTTCCTCTTATCACTAAAACAATGTTCGGAAATTTACAATTTTTATTTTATTTTTTATTATTTATATTTTTAACACATTATATCATTATTTTTAATATAAGTAAGCTAGATAATTTAAAGATAGAAATTGATATTAAAATACTCAATTAAGTAAACAAAGTACTTAAAATAACAATAATTATGTGAATTAGAATGTATTAATGCGTACGAGAATGAGTCCAAATATGTTTCATCAAATCAACTTTAAGCCGACGATGAGCTCTGATCTCTCTAGACATCACTGAGCGTTCAAGATATGTTTGAAATGATGCATTAGCTTGTTCTGGTAGAGAAGATGGTTGTTGATTAGCATATTCTTGCTCAAATTGTATCGGATTGGGAGTAAGAACATGACCTCGATCTTCAACTACCATGTTGTGCAATATAATGCATATATGATATATGCTAGAGTTTGTTAATCCCATAAACGACCGGGGTTAGTAATGATTCCAAATCTAACTTGAAGTACTCTGAAAATTCGCTCTACATCCTTCCGAGTGTTCTCTTGTCAAGCAGTAAATAGTGGTGATTTCTCAGTTTGAGGGAGAGTTATTGATTTCACGAAGATCAGCCATTCTGAATAAATCTCATCAGCTAAGTAACAACTCATATTATATGTGTTGAGAACCCTTAAACCGGGTACCAAGGATGTGTTCTTGTTGAGAACCATTAAATCGGGACCAATGATGAGTTCTAAACCAAGATGAATGTGGTCAAGCTCATGCAAGGATTCGACAACTGAAATTATCAAGTATAGGATCGGGCCCAGCAGACAGCTTAGGGTTAGACAGACTGCTTCGGTCCGGGAGGACACCTTAGGGCCAAGCAGGCAGCTTCGGTCCCGACGGACAGCTTAGGGCCAAGCAAACAGCTTAGGTCCCAAAAGACAGAATCGGTCCCGGCAGACTGCTTAGGTCCCGGAAGACAATTTCGGTCCCGGAAGACAGCTTAGGGCCCAGCAAACAGTTTCGGTCACGGAAGACAGCTTAGGGCCAAGCAGATAGCTTCGGTCCCAGCAGACAGCTTAGAGCCCGGCAGACTAGATGTTGACCCATCAGCATGCGTTCCACGCATCGGGCTCAACCACGTTTTCCAGCATGTGAAAACAACATCCAACAACCTTGTCAGAGGTGGTTACAGAGCGTGGATTACACGCATCTCCCCCTCTATAAATATATAGCAAAAAGATAAGCTCAAGAGGACCCTTTGAAGGGCAATCTCGACGAACCCTAGCCGCTGTAATTTCATTTTCGCTGCTCTTATTCCCTTTGTACATTTTCATTGGTTTATTAATGAATTTGCCGTAGAGGTTCTCCTCTCAGCAACGTGATTTTTTCCCCATTTCTTAAGGGGTTTTTCCACGCTAAAATCGCTTGTATTCTTTCTATTTCTATATTTCAAGTTGTCTCCACAAACAACAAATAAAACCGGTTTTCAGAATCTAGTGACTGTTGGTGCACCTAAAAAGGAACCACAACAATATGTATTGTCATTCACGGAGAAATGAACTTCTGGTGCTTTACATGTATGTAAATCATCCAATAATGTTGAGTAACTTAGAACATTCAAGTCATTATTTGCTCCAGGTGTTCCGAAGAAAGAATGTCAGATCAGAGTATATGTAAATACAACTACCTCCAAAACAATTGTTGGAAAACCTTTATCACCACAAGCATACTGACCTTGCCAAGTTACTGGACAATTTCACCGCTTCCAATGCATACAATTAATGCTTCCAAGCATTCCTGGGAACCCTCGCTCTTCTGCCCATGTCATCAAGCGTTGAATGTCCTCGGATATCGGACGTCTCATGTACCTAGTTTCGAAGGCTGTGCGAATTGATGATACAAATTGTCTAAGACATTGAAGGGTAGTGCTTTCCTCAATACGGACATATTCGTCATAGGCATCAGCACAACACCCATACGCCAATATACGCATAGCTTCCGTGCACTTTTGAAGTGTCGATAGAGAGCAACGCCCGGTAGCATCAACTCTTTCTTCAAAATAAGGATTTACTGCTACAACCGCTGCAACGACTCGCTTGAATAATGAGCGAGACATTCTATAACGACGACGAAATTGAGTAGGGGTGTACGTTGAGTTGGCAACCAAGTAATCCGCATTAGTCGAGCATGTCCAGTCTCTCGGTCACGCTTTACAACATGACGCTTTCCATACCTACCCCTCGTTGTTCTATTAGACGAGTTTTCTAGTTGTTCATCCTCCATGAGATATTGTATTGCGGGCGATATCAGATCCGGTGTATTCCCTAGATAAGTGAAACTATATAACTCAATAGAAACATCATCAGGATCCATGTTGTGGTGAAGATGAGGTGATAATGAAGATGTGGTTTGAAGAAATATTGAAATTCATCTTAAATAATGCTAAAATTCGGTGGTAGACGTAGGTAAATAAGTAATTGTGGTAGATGAGTTATAATAAAAAACACTCAATGACACATTTCTTAAATAATGTTATAAAATAGATATAGTTGTGAAGTAAATGTATGAGTTATTGTGGTAGCTATAGTAGATAAATTGTTAAATAGATGTGTACTTCTAGATAGATAGGAGTAAAACAAGTATTTAATTCTACATGATTAAACCAAAAACCACAAAACAATATCGATTTAAGTTTCTAAGACATAAAGTATTTCCATAATAAAGAAAAGTACAAAATTAATTATCATAGTCCCTCAAGTTCATGGTAGGTTGATTACTTGAAGAGTTCGGCATATTGTTCGATTCGGCAACTACTCGAGCGAATGCTTCATTGTAGAAGCATAGTTGCATCTCATTTAAATTTGTTATGTCCATCGCAAGCAATTTTCTCATCTCTCGAACGGACGAAATCACGTTGTGTTGAACAAATAAGTCATTTTGTCTATCTAACTTTGAAGAGTGTTCCACTAACCTTTTTACATACGAAATCAAAAGCACTCTCTTCTCGTTGGGCATTGTATTAGAGGTACTTCCATCATTCCGAAGTCACTTAGTTTTATCTCTTCCAGTGGGACGTTGCTCAACATGTGGAATGGACTCAGTTTGAGAAGGTACACGTGATGATTGATTAGATGATCCAATTATTCTGGTATCGCTCAATTCTATTTCTTTTCTAATTCTTGAAATCCAACTATCAATAACATGTATTACACTAACTATAATAATTAGAAACACAAAATAAAGAATAAGCAATAGACATTTGGACAAATAGGTATACCGTTTTCTATTTCGGTTGATCCCGTAAATTCTTCCAAGCTTTCACATAAGTAAAGGACTTTCAAACCTCTCAATAGTATGCTTCCAAAGCTTTGTCAATGTAGTTATAACTATTGTACCCACTTGGATGAGCACGAGCCATCCTATCATACTTTCCACAAAAAGTTTGCACCTCCTTGCTAAGCATGCGCCATTTCTTTCTCAAAGTCACGAATCCTTTATGTTTTCCCACCCGAGGTAATTGCCTCACAATAATAACTTATTACAACCTTCCGAAAAGACTCCATCCTCTGAGAATTGTCCTTCACCGAGTACATTGACGCATTCAACCAAGCATAACATAATAATTCGACTTCTTCATTAATCCATCTTTAAGAAGTAGCCATAAAACTGTAAATACAAAAACTTTTTCAATGCAACACTGATGTTGATAGACACATCTAACTTTAAACAAATACATCATATTAATAAATGTATCGAATAAGCTACCAATCATTCATTCAACAAATATTAAATAATAAATAACAAAACAATGCAAGTGTGACTCATTTGTCTATCTTGATCCAATAAAAGAATTGTTTGAATAAGTATTGGAGCAGATAACAACCAACACAAACAAAATTCAAATATGATTTAAAACAATTAAACAAATATTAAAAAAAGAATTAATTATAAACATTGGAATGGACTCTAAATGAGTAACAAATTAAACTTTGGATAGAGACCCACAACCAAACAACCAATATATACAATATAAAAGTATAGGCAACAAAAGAAAAAACAATTTCAAATAATAAACGAGACAAAGATTCATATGACATAAATATACACAATGAATAAATCAATATAAAGAATAACTACTTGATTGCGAAACAAAAGCGAAAGACCGGCTATGTAATAGATGAATCAATTTATTAATTAGATAATTAAGGATTAAAAGTACTCCATGAAATCTAAACCAAATAAAATCGATAACATTCCATACAAATTAAAGTAGATATTACTTTATTTCATCCTAAATCATGATGAATCAAAGAATGAATTATGTCACTCTTTGAAACAAGTTAAAAAGCATGTCATTAACCATTTACCATCCCTAAAAAGAAAAATAAACATATACAAAAAATAAGCAACCGCAAGCAAGGGAATAATTAAAATAGAAGAAAGAATCAAACATCTCATTCATAGGATTAANTACAGGAAGAAAATGAACCCTAATTCCAAATTGCTTTATTTTTTTCTGTAGGGTTAGAGCTAGGGAGTTTCCCTCCAGAAGTAAGTTACGAAGCAGTTTTCCGATGTATTCGAGTAAGCCCAGTTGATGAAGGTGAAGATCAAATAGGTTATCAAACTGCAGTTAACATTTGTGGTCATGTTTTCAAGGGTATTCTCTACGATCAAGGCACTGAAAGCCAGTTTATGACGGCGGAGACTTCATCTTGCGGTGGCAGCGTCAACGCCGGTACAGCTCCGCCGCTGAATTTGGTAAGAGGAACATCACCAACCGCTACTTCCGACCCAAACATAACTACCTCCACCGGAGACGGCGGCTGTGTGGCTAACGGAACCTCATCGTTTCTTGATCCTTCTCTATATTCAGCCCCAATTAACAGCTTCATCAACAGCACTCAATTCTTCCCACCTCCAAGAACTTGAATCCACGACGCAAACCATGTTCTTTTCTTTGTACCCACGTTTGAAAACTGAAACTCACCCACGCCGGCCGGCCGGTACACTGTGTCTCTGGATAATCAATTTATCATGTTGGCCTTATGATTTTGGGTTCAGATTCCAAGATACTTATAAAAAGCTTGTGTTTTTAGGTGTAGCCTTAGGGCGTGCCATGTTCCTCAATCTTTATACTTATGGTTTCTGTTCTTGTTCCAGATCTTGCTTCAATTTCTGGGTTTTCTTATTTTGTCTTTGTGCGCTCCGTTGACTTTACGAAATTGTTGAAAGAATTATTTATAGGAAAAATTTCATTTTTTTCAATCAATTTTGTCTTTCAATTTTAATTTTTTACAAAATATATTATCAATTTTAATCTAAAATTACTAAAATATCTTTAATTTCAAATAAATATAGTAATTATACTTAAATTAAGTTTAATTGTTTATAAAATCATGCTTTAACTACATATATTTTTGGTTCTATGCTAAAATTAATTTTTCGGTAAAACGAATGAAATTTTGTTAAAATTTCGGACCTAAAATTTAAAACACAAATGTATATATTAATCATTGTCTTTATATCAGTCTTTATGTCATCGATATGTTGGCATATACATCAATATCGGGTGATACGACATGATATCACATTGTTTAGTCGAAGCTCGTGTTAAGTAATAAACTTTTGAATATTAAAAAAATTGGTTTGATATGGTTTATTGGCCCAAATATAGTGTTATTAAATGAATTTTTATATATATTAATAATATTCATATATATCCCACCACACATTATCATAAAATATGTTCATATATATTAATTAATACGTTATTTAATTTAAAAAATATACATAATTAAATAATAAAAATAAATAAATTATCAATTAATATATATACTCGAAATGGTCGGTATACCAACGACATATATTAATCGATATAATTGTAATGCTCAACACACAAATTTTTGTTTTAAATTTTGAGTCCAAAATTTTTACAAAATTTCATTCATTTGTTGACAGAAAAATTATTTTTAGTATAAAGCCAAAAATGTATGTAGTTAAAATATCGGTTTATAAACGATGAAATTCAATTTAACTATAATTACAATACTTATTTAAAATTAATGATATTTTAGTAATTTTGATATTGATAATATATTAAATTTGATTAACTTAATTTTAATTTTTTTAAATTGAGTGATCAAAATTAATTTTGAAGTAAATTAGAGTGATTAAAAATGAAAATTTTTAATTATTTATAATTTTAGATTATAAAAATATAGGCAAGTTTTATAAAATCAAATCAATTGAAAAAAATAATTTATAATATATCACAATTGGGTTGGTGGTTCCCGTCAAGTGCCCAATAAACTGAAGAATGTATAGTTGCTTCAATTTAATACTCAATTTTTTTTATCAAGTGGTAGTCTAATTTCCGGAGACTTTAATTACAAACTAAACGAAACTTTCAATATAAAAATTTAGAAATTATTTTTATAATTTAATTTTGAATTTTATAGTTTTACATTTATTACTATGGTGCACTATTCGTCATAACACACCAATTGCAGAGTGCGTGAATCATCGAAGTGTGCGTAATCATACAAATTGCACTGCGGTTGTTTTCTTTTACCGGTTCCGTTTTGTCAATCTTGGAATTCAATATCTCATTTGACATAAACCATTCCGATTTTATTTCATACTCACAACATAAATTTCTCAATGTTTCTTTTTATATGAAACTTTTTTGCGTTATTCTAATTTATAGGGTTATTAATCAAATATAAAAAATATTTGTTTCTCAAAATTTAGACAAAAAAATGTCGTTATTTAATATTTGAGCTCATCCAATATAAGAATTCACAAATTTGTGGACATTGAGTCAATAATGGGAATACATAAAAGACAATGATATTATATATATTCTATGTTGCATAGGTGCGGGGATACGGTGCGAGGTGCAGGGTTCGGGGGTACGAGGTGCGGTGATTTTAGAAGTATTCGATTTAGGGTAAGTCAAATTCAAAATAATAAAATAGTCAATATAAATATTTGAAATTTTCAAACAAAATAAAATAACCCCCTTATAAATTGTTAATAATTATAAATTGAATATAAAAATAACAACATTAAAAATGTTAATCAAGTAACTCCTATTACCCCATTTATCATCGGATCTTCTTTCTGTGGTAACAAAAGCTCTCAATCGAAATTTTATATCTACCGTATTTGACTCTGAAGTATGAATAGATTCACTTCCACTCATGATAAAAAAAACAAAATACACAAACATATAAAAAATTATGATCTTTAAAACAATTTACAAATCAAGTACGTAATTCTTAATTCATCTTTGTTAGATTCTTGTTTGATCGCCTTTCATTCATTTTTGGAGTTCTTTTTCCTCATCCACAAGGTTTCTTATGTGCATTTATAAGTTTATAACCCTAATTTGTTTTTAATTTTTTTATTAAATATGTGGGTGGGTACGGGGCAAGCACTGACGCGCATCCGATGCGTTAAAATCACAAATTTAAAGTACTCGTACAACATATTATATATCCCTCACTAATGGATATAGAGGCATTGAGGTATATATACTATTATATATTTCAAATGAAATATGTTTTTTATATAATGAAAAATATTCAAATTGAATATGAAGAGTACTTCAAAAAAACTCTAAATATCAAATGTATTTATCTTTGATAAATTAAATTTAATGAAAAAATAAAGTAAAAATAATGAAAATCTTATTATTGTAAATTTGATTATTTATTAATTTGTAAATATTTGACATATTGTGTACCTCACATTGTTTATAAAAATCTCACACATTGTGTACCGCACCCGCATCTATGCAATCTAGATTTATTATCGTCAAACTCGTTGATTTAATGATAACTCAATGAATATTTGACAATTCAATCGGTAAATAGTTGGATATGGATATTGATGATGGATGGTAATCAGGCTGGATATGGATAAAAAAAACTTTGGTCAAACCCAATTATGAACGGAATGTCTTAAGAAATAATAATATCAATTTTCCTACTTCTATATACTATCTCAATCTTATACTAAAAGTATTTATTAATTAAATGCCGGTTAAAAAAGGAATACGTTTTTGATGATGTGAGAGCTAAGTTAAAACAACAGTACAACTTTATTAATATATTTTTTTAAAAAAGATTATTATTATTATTAAATATGACAAAACAATATTTTTTTTAAAAAAAATCTATAATTAAATACAATTTAAAATATATTTTTAAAAATTACAAAAATCAACGGACTGATTTTAAAGCCCTTCCCCATCTGCCATTTTTCGGATTCCATCCCTAATCTTCAAACTTTTCTATTGCCGCACAACCCACCGAATACTAAAAAGCTACCGGGTCATAGAATCCGTACTAATCTAGACATATTTCACGGGTGCCCCTAACCCAATTATCAACATACACTGAAAATGAACGAAGCAATGAGACAACCTGAGTTATCACCAGCAGCAGGCTCGGCTAAACAAGATTATTCAGTTCCATAAGTCAAAACAAGCGAACTAGAAATAATGGAATATAGCTAACGCATCATTCAAAAGGAGCAATGTTGTTGCAAGTAGTGAAAGTTAAGAGAAAAAACCCTGCTCAAATAAACAACGAGCATGGGGGCAAAAGGCGAAGGCAGACGAGGTATTTTAGTCTACTTCTTCAATCTTGGGACCAGCGCCGCCTCCAGGTGCAGAGCCATCTTCATCCATTCCAGAGGCACCTCCTGCTCCATTATACATCTTTGCAATTATAGGATTGCAAATGCCTTCCAGCTCTTTCACCTTATCATCAAATTCTTCAGCCTCTGCGAGTTGATTATTATCTAACCATTTTATAGCTTCATCTATTGCATCCTCAATCTTTTTCTTGTCACCTGGTTCAAGTTTAGATGAAATCTTGTCATCTTTCACTGTGTTCCTCATGTTATAAGCATAATTCTCCAGTGTATTCTTAGACTCAATCTTCCTCTTGTGTTCCTCATCCTCAGACTTATACTTCTCAGCTTCTTGCACCATCTTCTCAATCTCTTCCTTAGACAATCTTCCCTTGTCATTTGTAATCGTGATCTTGTTCTTCTGGCCTGTAGTTTTGTCCTCAGCTGACACGTTGAGAATACCGTTGGCATCAATGTCAAAGCAGACGGTGATCTGGGGTACGCCTCGGGGAGCAGGAGGGATGCCTGTCAACTCAAACTTCCCAAGAAGATTGTTATCACGAGTTCTTGTCCTTTCACCTTCAAAAACCTGAATCAGAACGCCTGGCTGGTTATCTGAATACGTAGAGAAAACTTGCTCCTTTTTTGTTGGGATGGTTGTGTTTCTTGGGATGAGGACAGTCATAACACCTCCAGCGGTTTCAAGTCCAAGAGAAAGTGGAGCAACATCCAAAAGAAGCAATTCTTGAACTTTCTCATTTCCTTCACCGCTAAGGATAGCAGCTTGTACAGCAGCACCATAAGCTACAGCTTCATCAGGGTTAATGCTCTTACAAAGCTCTTTCCCGTTAAAAAAATCTTGCAAAAGTTGCTGTACTTTTGGAATCCTTGTCGACCCACCAACAAGAACAACATCATCTACACTACTCTTATCCATTTTCGCGTCTCTCAAACATTTCTCAACAGGCTCCATACATTTTCTGAATAAATCCATGTTCAGTTCCTCGAACCTGGCACGTGTAATGGATGTGTAAAAATCAACACCTTCATATAGAGAATCAATCTCAATAGTTGTCTGAGCGGTAGATGAGAGAGTTCTCTTTGCCCTTTCACACGCAGTACGTAACCTTCTGAGAGCTCTAGGATTCCCAGTAATATCCTTCTTATGCTTTCTCTTAAACTCCTGAACAAAATGATTAACCATTCTGTTATCAAAATCTTCCCCTCCAAGATGCGTATCACCAGCAGTTGCTTTAACTTCGAAAATACCCTCTTCGATAGTCAAAAGTGAGACATCAAAAGTACCACCACCTAGATCAAAGATGAGAACATTTTTCTCGCCAGAACTTGTAGCCTTTTTATCAAGACCATATGCAATGGCTGCAGCAGTAGGCTCGTTGATGATCCTCATAACATTAAGACCAGAAATGACTCCAGCATCCTTAGTTGCTTGACGTTGAGAGTCGTTGAAATATGCAGGTACTGTGACAACAGCGTTCTTCACTGTTGTTCCAAGGTATGCTTCTGCGATCTCTTTCATTTTGGTGAGAACCATGGAGGATATCTCCTCGGCAGAGAACTGTTTCTCTTCTCCCTTGTAGGTTACTACAATCATAGGCTTCTCTGCAGGTCCAGGGAGGACTTTAAACGGCCAGAGCTTAATATCGTTCTGAACTGTGGAGTCGCTGAACCTACGCCCAATCAATCTCTTCGCATCTGCAACATACATATAATTAAACTTATAACGATGAAGAAACACAGAGTTTTCTAATGGAACGACGATCGAGCCTAGATATAAAAGATAAACAACAGCGAAACTGAATGGAAAAGAAACAAAAACTTCAAGCAAATATCAACAACTTTTACAAGGTTGATACCACAAAAATTAGGCATGCACTTTCAACTAATCCTATGGAGATCACAATACCGAATTGCAGATCAGAAAAACACGAAATCAACAGTCAGAACTCAGTACACGAGCAAGATACAGGAATAGAAAACCGTATATGAGTATTAGAGGTACTTCTAAACGAAATCAAGAGTTCTAAAGAGCTATGAATCACCGAAAACAGTATTGGTATCATTCTAAGAGATCGCAATACAGAAGCGCATACCAAAATGCACAAATAAACAGTCAGGACTAGTTACACGAGAAAAATACAGGAATCGAAAACATTATCTCCGACCTAGAACTAATTCTGAACGAAATCAAGAGTTTTAGAGTGCTTAGACTAACCGAAAACAGTGTTGATAGGATTCATCGCGACCTGATTCTTAGCCGCATCTCCAATAAGCCTTTCACTGTCTGTGAACGCTACATACGAAGGCGTGGTACGGTTCCCTTGATCATTCGCTATAATTTCAACACGATCGTGCTGCCATACGCCGACGCACGAGTACGTCGTTCCTAGGTCAATTCCGATCGCCGGTCCCTCGCCCTTTCCAGACATTAGTACCAATAATAACAAGAGAAAAACAGATTTCACAGAAGAAAATAACAAAAACACAAACTGAGAAGATTAGCAAAGAGGTGGATATATAGTTGCCAAGATAGTCTAGAATGTTCTTCTCCAGTCAATTTGAGCGCCCTTCTTTGTTTCTTCTAGTATGTTCTAGGCTATTCTTTTCTTTACAATTAAGTCGGCCCTTGCTTAATCTATTATTCCAATTTGACCCCATCATCTTTCAGTTTTTTGACTTTTCTATCAATTTAGCCCCGCTTTTCTCCTGAATTTTAATTTCTGAGGATTAAATTGTAATAAGTTATTCAAGTTCTCATTTGGATGGAAATAATTTCAATTTCCATAATTGAAATTTCGCACCTATTACGACTTAAAAGTCATAACCATTTGCATATATTATAGTATCAATTATATATTAAAATACAATGTGAGAACACCTATTCATATTTAGTATTATTGAAATATTGTCTTATATCGATTTTATAATTAGAAATATTATATGTTATAAGAAGAATGATATCAAGCTTTTTCGTTGAAATAATACTAAAAAAAGGGGGTGTTTTTTAGGGCGATAGACGTGTCGTAATTGCAGCCACGTTAACAAACTTTTTTTAATAACACGACCGCGATAAATTGATTTAAAAAAAAATTTCACTACTATTTCTATAAATACATCTATCTTTCCAATATTTTCCACACCATCATCTCTCCTCTTCAATAGGTAAATGTATAATTTAGTTTTATAATATTTTAAAATTTTTGTTTTGTAGTATTTTAATTGTTGTTTAGTATGTTTACATATATTTTGTTTAGAATTTTAATATTTATATGAATGTTTAGTTGTTAATATTGTTGTTTAGTATCTTTAGAGATATTTTGTTTCGAATTTTAATATTTATATGAAATTTTTTAGTTGTTAATATTGTTTTTTAGTATGTTTAGAGATATGTAGTTTAAGATTTTAATATTTATATGATATTTAGTATGTTTAGAGATATTTTGTTTAGAAATTTAATATTTATATGATGTTTAGTGGTTAATATTATTGTTTAATATATTTATGTGAATTTTTTGTTTAGGAGTTTAATAATTATATGATGTTTACTGTTTAGTATGTTTAGATTTATTTTGTTTAAAAATTTAATATTTATATGATGTTTAGTATGTTAGAGATATTTTCTTTAGGAATTTAATATTTATATGAATGATTACTATTGTTAGTATGAACTTTTAGTATCTTTTGAGATATTTAGATTAATCTTTTGATTAATATATTTTATGCATATATGGATCGTTGTCGTCGTTCTCATGTACCAGCAACGTCGCCATTATTATATCGTCAAGAAAATCATATTAGTGGGGATATTATGTGAGGTGAACTAGGTACCGTGACACAATTTAAACACGGAGAGTATTACATGAACAACATTGACAAAGTAGATGACATAGTTATCGGACACTTGATTGAGTGGGGGTTTTATGGTGTACTTAAGGCCATACGAATGAAATTAGATATTCACATCATGACTGCACTTGCCGAGCGTTGGAGTCAAGAAACACATACCTTCTTTCTACCGTCTGGTGATGCTACCATTACCCTGGAGGATGATTCGATTATTTGGTGATTACCTATTAGGGTACTTGTATTACCAGTATACGAGCAAGTAGAAGTGACATTCATTGGGTTCATTTTGGCACAAATACTTTCGGTTGGCGACCTGATACCAAAGTATTTGTTGAGCCGTATTTCAAATACATGCTGATATTACTTAGGGGCATTTTCGGTATTACGATACCTCGGGACCTCGTCCGACGGGGCTAAATGATATTTTGGTTTTCTCGTACGTTTATGGAATAGTGTGTTTTTGGGGGGTATTCTCATAATTCGGACATCCTGGGCCACATATGAGTTTTTTACTGACATTTCTAGCAGTTTGGACAATTTAGGTCCCGAACGAGGCCAATGTTATTTTCATAATTTGGCACCCGAAAAACGTGTCAATAAGTTTTGGCGATATTTCAATATATGTATTCAATATTTAGAGAAAATGAACTAGTCAACGGAATTTTTCGGTATTTTCTCATCGATATTTCTGACTGACTCTCGACTGGGATGCATTTCTAAAGTTCCGGGATGTTATGGCATTTATTCCAACTTAATTGCATATTATCTAAGTAATTTGGGCTAAGTCAAGTGAAATTGAGTTCCTGGGTCTGAAACTGACTTATTGGGCTGAATATTTCAATAAATACAAGCCCCCAGGGTATTGGAAATGATTTAAACTCTTGACACGTTTCTCAATGCAAAGTTTTCGCTCGAACTTATCCCACTGTCTGCGAGATTTCCCTATTCAACCCCTGTCCCGTGACTTTTTGCTCTTAAAGTCACGACTACTTACTCATCCGCGAGTTTCTACCTGACTCGTGAGTTTCTGCACCCCATGTCTCACGACTTTTTGCTCTAAAAGTCGCGAATTTGTGCTCCTCCAGTCGTGACTTTTTGGCTGGTCGAGGGTGACGGACGGAAATCGATCATTTCTCGAGCTATTTCGATTCAGATTATTTATATTTTTCAATTGTAATTGTATTTGTTGATTATTATAGTGGAAACCAATGTATAGCATTGCTCTCCCGAGGACGTAAGCTCATACATTGTGGGCCCACCCCCGTATATCGCTCATGTCCTCACAAGAATTAAATTAAAGATTATAAATTGAATCGACTAATTTAAAAGAAATACCCAATTTTTTTTTTGACCAGATCAGTTTGGCGCTGTGCGTGGGGACTCGAGATTTTATCCTATTGAGAGGTTTATTGATGAGTTTGGATTACTGCTATCTTGACTACCCGGAATTCTGATGATGATGTTGTCGATAAAGAAATCGAAATAGAAACTAACCCTTGGGTGAATAATGAGGGGATGCATTACCGGGGGCTCAGTCATCAATCCCGGAAGCCCCCGACATAGGAAGTTACTGTCCAACCCTCCTGGAGCGGGTATTTATCCAGAAGAGCACCTATATTTTATCCTCCACTACCTCGATGTTTGTCAAGATGCTTTGAATATGAGAGAATTGGCTGAGTTGCTGTCCGTTACAACGCCCGCCTTTCGCCACCAGCACGCTCTAGATCCGCGGATCAGAATGAAGATGATGACGATTTGGAAGAGCGAAGACGTACTCTAATCGCTCAATTGGAGGAAGTCGAATCTCAAAGGAGGAGGTCCCGAAGGAATATTGTTGCCCCGGTACCTGTTAATGATGAAGTGGTAGAGGAGGATACCGATAATGTTCCGGAACCACAAACGATAACTGCAATAACCAGGGAGCAGAATGATACTCTACAAAAGATTGTAGATTTGATATAGTTAAAATTTAAGGAGATAAGCAATAAGATTGAACAAAACAATGTCAGGATGAATCAGTTGGAGGCCAACCTGACTCTTGGCCAGGAAAGGAGACGGGTATATGGCGAGCATACCAGAGATACCCATCAAACTTCTGCTTACGAAGGTGATTTTATCGAACAAGAAAGGGCAATCGAGCTCTATGGTAATCGGGGAAAGACTTTACCATCTATGGAAGTTTTACAAAGCCCGTGGAATCCTTCAAACGCCCTGTCACCATTTTCCACGGCAATTATTGGTGCGATTCGTTCTGAGTTTATTGAGATGCCTAATGATCTTCCATAGTATCGTGGGTCAACTGACCCCATGCTCATACATCAAACTTGGAGATCCATGTCAGTTTGATGAATTTAAGTGATGATGCTATGTGTTTTGTTTTCACAGCTTCTCTAAAGGAATCGGCTCTCCGATGGTTTAATCGTTTGCCAAGGCGTTCTATTCTCTCCTATCAGGACTTCAAGGATCAATTCTATTCATCTTTTGCGCCTTTTAATGCGCCAGTAAAGCCCATTACTTCTTTGACCGTGTTGCGGTATGACTGTTCAGAAAGGTTGATGGGTTCTATTATCCGTTTTGAAACCGAGTGTAGGAAGATACATCGGATTACTGTGAGTGAGAAAGTTGGGGTGCTCCAGCTTATTTTGGCTGGGCATCCGTTATGTAATTCTTTGAACAGAGATCCCTCGGAAAATATGGAAGAGTTAGCTCTCAGATGTACGCAATACATCCGAGAAGATGAAGGGCTGCGGGATCACGGAGTGATAGAAATGCAAATTCATAGTTCCCATAATATTGTCGCAAGCCGAGTGCCGAAGAAGATGTTTCGCAATCAAGGCCCAAAATAAGAACATTTCCAGCATTCAATTATGATCACATTTTCGTGTTTATTGAATAGAAAAATGGTGAATCTCTCTGATATTCCCCTCCATGGCAAGAACCCACACCGAGGACTCATGAATTCCAAATATTTTGTCGTTTTCATCGGAGTTTTGGACATGCCACTAACGATTGTCGTGAGTTGATGCCCGAAGTTGATAGATTATTGGAATTGGGTCAGTTAGATGAGCTGATTAATACGATAAAGGCACCGCCTAAAGCTGACCCAAGAAAGATTGATATTGGTGTGCAGTTGGGGAAGGCAGCAAAACCCCCTAAAGCTCACCCACCAGACACAAGAGGTCAAGGAAATGGAGGACAATGCAGCCAGAGCTACAATGGTGGCCAGAAAGGATTTTTTAATAATAATAATCAACAGAGCCACATAGAGCGAAAGCGAGATAAAACAACGCTGGTCGCGGTTAGAACTCTCAGTATAGAAACCAGCAAGGATATCGGCAAGAAGTTACCAGCAGGAAAATTATCAACATGCCCATGGGAATCAGCAACCACCACCTCCTCCTACTGGCCCGAATCAGTGTCAATCTATTTTAAATGTTGAAGAAGCTCAACCAAGGTGGGGTAATGTTGGCCTCAATATTATGACCATCGTAGGGGGAAGGAGCGTTGGAGATTAGAGTCGTACTCGTAAGCGATCCTATCGAGAGTTAGAGCAAAAAGGTCACTTCATAGAAGTTAACTTGGTCCAGTTATCTGACCTGGAAAAGATGGCTATATCTTTCGGACCTGAGAACTTATCCGGAATTTTCTCCCCGCAAGATGATGCTCTTGGCATATCCCCTGTTATTGCAAATCATCTTATCTCTCGAGTGTTAGTCGACACCGGAGCTGCTACTAACATCTTGACTCTTGCAGCCTTTGAACAAATGTATTTGAAAGGAACCACTAAACTCCAACCGGTGCAAAAAAAGTTAGTAGGCTTTAACAATAGTGTTGTGGCTGCCGAAGGATCTATCTTTCTTCCCATCACTTTGGGAGATCAGGAAATGTCAAGGGCTTTGCTAGTGGAATTCGTGGTCGTGAATCTCCATATACTTTCGTATAATGCAATCCTTGAGAGAAGTTCCTTGAATTTATTTGGGGCCGTGGTTTCTCAACCACATTTAATGATGAAATTTCCCACACCTTCGAGCTTTGGTAAAATGAAAGAGGATCAGGAGTTGGCGCGTTCTTGTTATAATATAATATGAAGGAGTGGCATGGATGGCTCGAACGCAATAAAACCTGCTTGTATGGTGGAATTTTTACCTGAAGAAACTATTGATTCAGGCGACACGACATTCTTTGAGAAGTATAAAGAGAACGAAATGAAGATCGAACCTCTAGGCATCAAGACAGTGCATTGATTCTCTGATATTTCAGAAAAAAACAATTGTAATCGGTTCTGAGATGCCGCCAAAGTTTGAAAGGGATAATTTCTTTTTTGCAAAATAATATAGATATTTTTGCTTGGTCTTATTATGATTATGTGGGGGTAGATCCCCAAGTTTGTTCTCATATACTCAATGTTAACCAGTATGTACGACCAATTCATCAGAAAAAGAGGAAGTTTTCCCCTGAGAAAGAGAATGCAATTGATGAGAAAGTAGAAAGTTTGTTGCAGGCAGGAATCATAGAGCATGTTAAATACATAGATTGGGTCGTGAATCCAGTGGTGGTCCCAGAGTCGAATAATGGCTGGAGAGTATGCATTGATTTTACAGATTTGAATAAGGTATGTCTGAAGGATTTGTATCCCCTACCTGCCATTGACATGATGGTGGATGTGACAAGTGGTTTTGAATTTCTTAGTATGTTAGACACTTTTAAAGGTTATAAACATATCATGATGTATTATGAGGACAAATTGTTTACTTCTTTTATGACAAATAAATGCATTTTTTGCTATAAAGTTATGACATTCGGGTTAAAGAATGCTGGGGCAACCTATCAATGTCTAATGAATTCGATATTCAGGGATATGATTGGTAAATATTTAGAAGTTTACATAGACGACATATTGATAAAGAGCCGAAAAGGGAGTAATCACATCCAAAAACGAAGTCTCACGAGCTCGGGCGAAAGTCTTGCCTTGGGAGATGCAAAAAAGAGTCAGATCCCTTTTCAGTGCCATGGGGCTCATATTTATAGAGGAATCCAGCCCAACTAACAAGTTTAAGGCCCAGGACCCCAATTCCACTGGATTCAGCCTACCTAACATATAATATTAAAATACACTTGAATAAATGTCATACCGTAACAGAACTCCAGAAATGCACTTCGATCGACAATTAGCCAAAAATAACAACGAGATAATACCGGAAGACCCCGTAAAATAATTCCTCGCTCCCAGTTACCGAACGCTCAGCCAAAAACGCCGCCACAACTTACCGGCACGTTCCTCGGGTGCCAAATTACGAAAATACTCTTGGCACCGTTCGGGTCCGAATATGTCCAAAACTGCTAGAAACGTTGATCGAAAGCTCATACGAAGGCCCGGAATGTCCAAATTACAAAAATACCCTCGAAACTATGAAGTGACGTAAATTCACGAGAACATCGAGAATACCACCTAACCACGTCAGACGAGCTCCCGGGATGTCATAATACCGAAAATACTCCCGGGAAATATCAGTACCGAGCAATTTTCCGTGGCAAACATGGTACCTTTTGGACCCGACTCCTCCATGACACGCCGACGAGGGTCGCGCCCTCGCCGTAGGCCGATCTTTTCCGCGATTGTCGCAGTGCAAGTTTATACCATGATGACCACGGTGCAACGCCGATGGGACAATATGATTTACACGAATATGCAAGTGATTCGTTAAGAGTAAGATAATCTCGAGTGCAAATTTATACTCGTGAGAATGCAAGTTCGTCGAGAACATATTTCTATGAGAAATACTAAATGTCGTTTGTGCGATAGAGATATCATTGTACACGGAATTCATGGCAAATTATCCAGAAGGAAATCGTGTTATTCCTTGTCGGAGAAAGCAATTACTAAACCACATGGTTACATGGTTAGTTATCTATCATCCCTGAAGGGCAAAATTTGTTAAAAGATCAGAAATTTTTTATTGGAATGGTCGAAGGATAATCCAACGATATCAACCCTCATAATATGTGATCATATTTATGGTTTTCACTTGGCTAAACGATCAAAATGGCCAAATATTCGCCTAACGGTTTGAATTCAGCAAATTTCACGATTATTGGGACTCCACCCATGTTCGGAATTATCGTAAAAAATGATATGATTATTTGGGACTCTTACCCACGTTCGGGAATATCGTGAAATGTATGAGGATAAAGACTTGAATATTATTATCGGTCGAGATTTCGATCCCCTTGGCGGCAAAATGTATGAGGCCACCCATCAAATCATGCCGAAAGATTATTTATCTTTAATCGGCGAACTAATCATATGAAAAGCTATTACTACTTCGGAGGCTAATTTTTCGATTCAGAGTTATATTTTTCCTTTTCTTAAAGAGCTCAAAGAAATAAAAAAGGAAAGAAATGAAATTTCAATATTATTTACATAAGGGGGAATACAAAAAGGGTGAGAGAGTACAAAAGTTAAGAAAATATATTAAGAAGTTTATTTCTTCTTCTTCCGGGAATCTAAGCTTTCACCTGGTCCGCTGGGGCGCTTCTTTATTATTTTGATCGTCGGGGGAGAAGGATTAAGAATATCCTCTTGAAACTCTGCGTCAGTTAGCTTCATCGGGATAAAACCCGCCATTTCAGTCTCATGACGCTCTCGAGCTTCGATTACACTGGAAGGAACATATATGGAGCCACCGGTTCCAGGAATAATGGAGTCATTCTTAGGAATGCATCCGTTTGTGGGCCCTCTTCAGTCTCGATCTCTTCCGAGAAGCACTGCCTGTGTAAGTCTTCCTCCATATATAAATTGGAGGGCCCCGAATGGATCCTGGGAGCAATCTAACTTCTCCGCCGCGAGTACATGCTCGAATTTTCTAGAGAGACTGGGGTCTAACCTCTCCTTCTCCTCCGATGATGTTGATATGCCCAGAATTCTTTAAGTCTTGACACTTCCCATTAAAAATTACCGGATGGACGTTTTTGCGCTCACTAGTATCGCCAGATTCCGGAAGGTGGGAGAATGTATCGTATATTCCCAAATTAACTTACGAAAGCAATCGTTTAGCTGATGCGTCAACCTAGCAGCTTGAGCCCTGAGACCATCTACAGTCGACTAAAGAGAATCGATCTTTGATTTCATTTCCCTTTTTTCCTCCGTGGCCTTTCCCAGAGCCTTTTTGTCAACTGCATTGGCATCCTTGGCCTTTTTCAATTTGCTTCAGTCTTAGTTCGGGTCTCTTCCAGCTTGTCTTGGGCGTACTTGAGATTCACCTTCAGGTAACTTATGGACTGCTCGAAGGCATGTTTTATTCCCGACGAAAAAGGCTTCGCACTCCGTCAATTCGCTGGGATGGGCTAGGGTTAAGGCCTCAATCGCTTTATTATGCTTAGCCCTTAGTGCCGCCATGCTTTACGCATGTTTCTCCCGCTGGTTTTGAATCAGTTTCTCGGCGGCCTTTTTGTTTGCTCCCTGATGATATCTGGATAGTCGAGCTCCGAATGCCTCAGCATACAATATTCCCCGACTGTGGCCGCAGTACCCAGCTTTGCAAGCGTTCGCTGCATCTGAAAGGAAAACTTTAGTTCTAAGTATATATGCATCAAATAGGAAACGAATAATTTTACGAGTAATAATGATAAGTGTTATTACGAAGCTCTCCCCCCATACGAATAACTGTCGTAGCTTGGCCCATCAAGCGGATGAAGTCAGTAAATACCGTGTGATCATCCCGACCACACGGTGGCATCTCGGGATTCCGATCAAAATAGGTCAAGGCCGGCCTATTGGAAGCTTTGTCATTTTTCGGGGTCCGAGCGGCCACTCCGTCTTTCATCAATTTGAAGCCGGCCTACGTCTCATCTCGAGCCATTCCTTCACAGTGAGTTTCGAGATGTCCCTTATCCTGAAGACATCGAGGAAATTAGCATTCAACCCACTCTTCCTAGTGGGCTCCGGTAACTCCAGAAGAGATGGGCTTCCCACCGGCCTTTTTCCATTTTCCGAATGGTTTTCTCGTGTTACTTCACTCTCCGGAAGGGTCTCTTGCACCATATTCTATACCGACGGGTCTATTGGTTGACCCCCGCTTATTTCGCCCTCCTCGTCGTTCTCAACGACGTCGACTAGTGCCTCGGCAAAATCATGCATCCCCTTGTCGGGGGCGGTTCTTCGGGATTAAGCTCCAATTGCCAAGACATAGGAGCCTGGTCTTCAGTGTCTATAAGGATCTCCAGGATTGGCACATTTTCTCCCCGCTCCGGGGACTCCATTGTCATAAGAGGTTGCGGGGGAATCGCAACCCTGACTTCATCAGTTGGCAGCACCGTTTCCTGTAAACTTAGTGCCAACTCGGCCAATTTCAAAGATAAGATCGTCCTCCTCCGAGACTAGCGCGGGAAGTGATCTCAACATGTCGTCCAATTTAGACGGATCATCAGCAGGAGCTATGATCTTATCTGTAAAACAAGCAAACTGTATGAGTAATACATAATATGAGCAATAAGGCAAAACTATAACTATACAAAGAGGTCGTTTCCATATCAAAGAAAAATCTATCAAGGTGGTTCAGGTGTAAATGGTGTAAATGCACGCGGAAGGTACCTAACAATTCCCTACTAAAGTGAGGAGGAGTAGGGAGAATCTCGAAGGCGACCTGGATCAGAGAGTAAAATAACGTCTTCGTAGTACAATCGACACTATCTGATTTGGCGCATGCAAGGAGGATTCTTTCCAAGGACTTAGGTGTGATTTCCCGACGAATGGGATAATAAGACTTCGGGAAAAAGGGTTCCCCTTCCACCGGGAACTGCCAAAGGAGACTGAGTACGGACAACCTAGTTGAACCCACGCACTCGACATAAAAGAAATTTTTCTTCCAATCATGGTTCGATTTAGGATTGGAGAATGAAAAAGGGCTTTTTTGATGTCTTAAACGGAAGAATATACAGCCCTGAGCATCGTAATGAATAGAGGTGATGATTTGCAAAATTTGGAAAAAATAGTCGATAGTTATCGAAATATGATTTGTTTCCATGAAAATGATGAAAGCGACCAAAAGGGAAATTGAATTTGGAATGAGTTGAAAGAGATGAATGTTTAAATGAGTTATGAGCTTGGTAATGAATGGATTAAGGGGTAAACGGAGCCCACACTCTAGATATTCAAGGCAGATGGTATGAGTACCAACTGGTGGGCGCAAAATAATGTTGGTGAGATCAGGTTGGTACAAAACGCAGTTAGAGAGAAGATGGTAATCTTCTACTATAAGTTTCCATTTCCGGGGTGCATGCTGTAAGATTGGTCAAAAGATTTAAGAGCCTTCACAACAAGACTCAGTGGGCCCAGAGTATTCTCGAGATGTATGATTCGTTCGAAGAAATACGGGAAAGGATTTGTGTTAACAGACGGAAAGGCCGACATACTCGAATTGGAACTCCCCGAGTTGGATGAGGAGTCTGAGGAATGGAACGACGAGGCATCTGAGTTCGAGGAATGAGCGGAACTGGAAGACATGGGCTTAAATGTTTCAAAATTAATTTTTCAAATTTTTTCAAATTTTATTAACTGTTTTGCGAGTTTTCGTACCAAAAGTCGCGAGTGGTACTGTTCACGATGTGTAGTCACAAGACTTCGTTCAGTGCCGCGAGTTTACGCACAAGTTACTGTTCAATCAACGTAGTGGCGAGATTTCATTCTGGGAGTCGCGAGTGTCACTGTGCATTGAGAGTAGTCGTGAGTTGTCATTGAAAAGTTGTGAGAGAATGCTTAGTTTCCGCGAAATGACGTTGTTATGGAGGAAGAGCAGGGGTATTTATAGAGGCGGACTCCCGAGTCGAAAAATCCTGGATTTTCAAACGACCTCAAAATCTGACGTTCTTAGTGTCAAAACGATCGCGTCGACGAGGAAATTCCAACCCTACTCATTGTTTCTCAAGAAAATTTCCGAATAGTTATCGACTTTTGGGACGAGATGATATAACGTGGTTTACGACTCAGAATCTGAATTTGAAAACCAGAGCACTATTGACATTACCCGGGGGCATTTTTGGTATTACAACACCCTGGTAGATTGTCCGACGTGGCTAAATGGTATTTTCGGTTTTCTCGTACGTAAATGGTATTGTGTGTTTTCGGAGGTATTCTTGTAATTCGGATATCCCGGGCCCACATATGAGTTCTTTACTGATATTTCTAGCAGTTTTGGACAACTTTGGTCCAGAACGAGGTCAAGGGTATTTTCATAATTTGGCACATGAAAAGCGTGCCAGTAAGTTTTGGCGATATTTCAATATATCTATTCAATATTTAGAGACAATGAACTAGTCAATGGGATTTTTCGATATTTTCTCATCGACATTTTTGACTGACTCTCGACTGGGATGCATTTCTGAAGCTCCGGGACTTTATGGCGTTTATTCCAGCTTAATTGCATATTATCTAAGTAATTTGGGCTAAGTCAAGTGAAATTGAGCTCCTGGACCTGAAACTGACTTATTGAGCTGGATTTTTCTATAAATACAAACCCCTAGGGCAATGGAAAGGATTCATACTCTTGACACGCTTCCCAATGCAAGTTTTGGCTCGATCTTGTCCAGGTGTACGTGAGATTTCTCTATTCAACCCCTGTTCCGTGACTACTTACTCATCCGCGAGTTTTTGCCTGACTCGAGAGTTTCTGCCTGGCTCGCGACATTTTGCACCCCATGTCTCACAACTTTGTGCCCCTCCAGTCGCGACATTTTGGCTGGTCGAGGGTTACGGACGGAAATCGATCATTTCTCGAGTTATTTCGATTCGGATTATTGATATCTCTCATTTGTAATTGTATTTGTTGATTATTATAGTGGAAACGAAAGTAGAGCATTGCTCTCCGGAGGACGTAAGATAACACATTATAGGTCCAACCTCGTATATCGCTCGTGTGCTCACAAGAATTGAATTAAAGATTATAAATTGAATCGACTGATCTAAAAGATATACCCAAAATATTTTTTTACCAAATCAACGGCAATTGGGAGAGTTTGTCATTACTGGGTGGCATCGGATTTAGAATCCGATTAGGAGGTTCTTTAGCTAGCCCGTGCTATATCTTTGTTGCTCGAAGTAACCGTTATGTTACCTAATACTAACGGGGATCGGGCGAAGTTATCATTGATGGATCTTTTTGGAGACGTTGATAAGTTCACTTCTTTAAGATGGGGGTCTAGTGTACTCACAAACTTATACCGCGAGTTATGTAAAGGGACGTTGGGTGGAGTGACGCTGGGTGGAGCATTTCGGATTATTCATGTAATTTTGTAAAAATCACATTTGTCTCGTTAATTTAATTTAATAGTTTCGTAATTGTAGATTTGGGCATGGTCTCATATACCATCGATCACCCCTACGTAATTGTAGATTTGGGCTGGGCATGGTGAATTAGAAGAGGTCGACGAAGATACATACTTTGTGTGGTACAAGTCACACGGGGTGATGCATTTGGAGGTGAAGTCAGAGGAAAGCAACCGGTGAAGAGGTTGTTTCGCTGAGCCAATGGCTCACGTGGTAATCTTTACAATGTTATTTCATTTTGAATGTAATTTGCTTATTAACTAGTTTCTATATTTAGGTGACTTAACTAGACGCATCGTAGAGAACGATATGGAGGTTAACGTGGAAGCATCACAAAGAGTACGGGATGTGGGAGCCACTGCATATTCACAGGTGTATAGGCATTGACCGTCACTGCACTCCACATCTTCTCATAGCGGGTTCTCTCCTCCACCTCACAACGGTTCGGGATAGAGTTCTTACCCAACGCCACCGTGCCCGGATTCTTTGCAACAACACAACCTGTATCCTTCGAAATTACAGTATCCTCCACAGTGCCCTTCTACCGGCCAGAGTTCTTGGATGCCTCCGTATACCACATCCCAGAATGATCCTTGAGCCGGTCTAAGTGAGCCGCCTCCAGTGAGTCGATGTTGTCGTCCACATAGAACATACATAGAACCTTCTAGTCATGTAGAACAATATGATGATAATATAGACTTTGATATTTTTGCTTAAATAATTTATATTTCATTACAAACTAAAGAATTATATATTTGCAAACAAAATTTTTACAGTATAACTTTAATTATCGAAATCCATGTCAGTTAGGATTCTTGTGGTTCGTCTTCACCCCGCTCTTCTCTTTTTTGAGCGGGAATGGTATGTCATAGAATCCATCCAGGTTTAGTCCACTCGTATTCTAGCCATAGAGAGTTTATCACCGCATGCTCATACGTAGCTCTGGCCGTAGAGAGTTTATAACTCGTATTTTGGCCGTAGAGAACTTCATCATGACAGCTAGATGAGGTTCGTCAACGTCGTACTTCGTGTAATGTCGTTTAGAGGTGGGTATATCATTGCCGCCCACATCAAATGGTAATGCTAGATTAATGAACATCATGTCGATTTCCTCATATGAACATTGTAATCGCCGAACTAAACCACTACCGGTATGCACATTTCTAGTTGGATGTAGATCTCGGGTTCCAGATTCTCTGTTTCCACTTCTTCTTCAACCGTGATTTCCGGTTCTGGATCATCTTGTGAAATCTCATCGTTCTCGTCCAGCGGTACTACATCAAACATGCATTCAAAATAAATATCAAAAAATGTTTGTACAAATTTTTAAGTACTCTACCTTGCGAGGTTGAAAGATTCTCATTGGGGAATGCATTCTCGGTATTCCAAAAGTTAAAGCTGTTTAGGTTGTGAATGTTGTTATAGTTTGGGTAACTCCACCTAGGTTCAGGATTCTCCCTGGATGGTGTCAATGGTACATGAACATTAAGATCAAAATTAAACCACGAATTATGATAGGGATCCATCAAAAAACAAATGATACTGTGGAAAATGTAACTAAACCTTCGTAAGATCTATTCAGAATTGATGTCGATTACTCTTAAAGTAGTGAATTTTGAAATCCAAGATGATCGAGTTTATATAGGTCAAAATCCGAGTTATAGAACGCGACCGAGTTCCAAATCAAAATGCGGCCGCATTAACAAAACGCGGCCGCAATTACGATACGCGTACCACCCTGAAAAAGCCAATGATATCATACATAATTGACTTGATTTATTATTTTCAATTTGATTCAGTTCTCTTATAAACTATGATATATGGACACTATTTCGGCCAATTAAATCTCAAATTTCAACATTGTATTAGAGTATTTGTAGGTTTCAAACTGATCAGTATCGGTTTAAACAAAAAATGAACCTTATTAGAAAAGCAAATAATGTTAGAAAAGTACATGACTCGAACACCATCAAGTCTATTGAAGCAAGTCTGAATCATACCAAGACTAGTTCAACTTATGGGTATTGTTAAAATAAAATATCTCACATCATAGTTGACACTAGATATGTTCTAATTCATAAGAGTAGTAATATCATAAGTAATTAATTTGATCGTACATTTTCAATGTGATTCACTCTTCGTATGTACTGAGCTATAAAAACACTCTCTTGGGTATTAAATTCTGAATTTCTATATGATATTAGAGTTCTAGGGTAGGTTTCGGGTTGGTCCGTACCATTTTAGACAAAAAAACTCCGGTATAAAAGCGCATGGGGCTTATACGACAAAAATACATCGATTTATTATTCGAGTACTATTGAGCATATTGAAGCAAGTCTGAACTGAATCAAGATTAGTTTGACTTGAGAGTGAATGTTGAAATACTCTCACATCAGTTGTGAAAATTGAATTGTTCTAATTTACATGGAGAGTTGTATCATAACTAATTGATTTGATCAAAGTTTTTTAACGTGATTTATTTTTTTATAGAATAAACTTAACTAACACTCTCCCAATATGATTTGATGAGACTACAAAGATTGATAAAAGCAATTCATAAATTAAAGGAATAGAATAACTCATCTCTTTGTTTTTTTACTAACATGAAGCATTTTTTTGGGTTTTGCCTCAATCTAGGTAGTTTCCTAGAAGTTTGACCTCCTCATGGATGGCCTCAATATTCCTCTTAAAATGATTGAGTCTATGATGCCACAATGAGTTCTGGAAAAACTTATTGAAGATGAATTAATAGTTTCAGAATTCATAAAAGATGAATTATGTTCTTTACTCTTATGTCCCTCCAATATGTGTAACACTTCTTCTAACTAAGTAACTCCAACTTAGCATTTCTGACACAATATTGAAATTATAGACTTTGGTCGAAATTATGATGAGAATATGAACATGTATGACATATAAGGGGAGAATTTCACATTGTAAAAAAATTGAACAATTCATTTACTATGGTATCACTTTCCTCTTATAAACCAATCTAAATGTCATCCAATATCAATATGGGACAATTTGATATTTCAATACTCCATTGAGTCCAAATACATGATAAATTTGGACTTTTAACTTAGAAAGAATAAGACTTTTAGTATTTATAGTGAGCATTTTAATGGATCAAGCTTAGATATCATGTTTAAAATGAAGGTACAACTGCTACACTGACTAAGAAATGAGAGCATACGCAAAACTGCAAAGGATAGAATACTCCCTGTCCAGGTGATCCTTTTAGATATTTAAGAACTTGGATTCCGGCATGGAAGTGTGATTCATCTGGATTGCTCATGTGTTGTGCCAAGACTTGTACTACATATTAGATGTCAGGTCTTGTGATGGTGAGATAAATTAATTGTCCAACCATTTTTCGATAAGCGGTTGCATATGATATTTTCTTTCCTTCCATATTGGCCCATATCTCAATCGGTGTTTGTGAAGGTTTTGATCGTAAGACTCTGTATTGATGTATTAGGTCTAAAGCGTATTTCCTTTGGCATAGGACAATATCTGGATTGCTCATGTGTTGTGCCAAGACTTGTACTACATATGAGATGTCAGGTCTTGTGATGGTGAGATAAATTAATTGTCCAACCATTCTTCGATAAGCGGTTGCATATGATATTTTCTTTCTTTCCATATTGGCTCCTATCTCAATCGGTGTTTGTGAAGGTTTTGATCGTAAGACTCTGTATTGATGTATTAGGTCTAAAGCGTATTTCCTTTGGCATAGGACAATACCTTGTCTAGATTGCGCAACTTCGAGTCATAGAAAGTATTGTGGTTGGCCGAGATCACGCAATCGAAAGTTTGATTTTAAGAATTCGAATGTTTGGTTGATATATGAGGCACTTGCATCCGATGAGTATATCGTCAACATATACCAATAATGTCATTATATCTCTAGAAGGTAGTTGTTTTGTAAAAAGAGAAGGGTCGGCAACTCCTTGCCGAAATCTATGAGATAAAAGCGTCTTGGTAAATTTAGAATTCCAACTCCGTGATGCTTGTTTTAGGTCATATATGGCTTTTTGAAGGCGACATACAAGTTTGTGAGTGGAAGGACATTCCCCCTTGGGAGAATAGCCGGGAGGCGGTTCCATGAAAATAATTTCCTCAAGTTCACCATTAAGGAAAGTATTACTTACGTCAATATGTCGAAGTTCCCATCCTTGAGACAGTTGCAATAAAGAAGAATGTCCTTACTGTGGTGTGTTTTACCATAGGGCTGAATGTTTCTTTATAATCAAATCCTTGTAATTGACTATATCCTTTTGCGACGAGTCTTGTTTTGTGTCGTTCAATAGTACCATCGGCTTTGAGCTTTAGTTTGAAGACCCACTTACTACCCACCGTATGCTGATGTTTTGGAATACATTCTATCTTCCAAGTGTGGTTTTCAGCAAGAGCATCCAACTATGATTGCATGGCATCTTTCCAAGCCGAATCTTCTACTACTTCCTGGTAAGAATTAGGTTCAACAATAGCATCCAAGGCTTTGGTAAAAGCAACGAGTGACGGAGATAGCCGAGTTGTACTCAAATATTTTTCAATGGGGTACTTGGTTGAGAAATGAGTGCTTAAATTCTATATTTCATGATAGAAGTCATTTAGATATGAAGGTAATCGTCTATTTCGTTGTTCACGAAGTGGCCAGTCGAGGAATTGTGTAGGCTGTTGTTCGGCAGCAGCCCCATGATGGTTTGTGTGATCATCATGTTCTAATGTTGCGTCGTGATGTGTGGGTGGTTCTTCATGGATGTGCAACTGAGGGAGCTTAACAACCAACTCTATCCAAGTTTCTTTATCACTTGGATTGAAGCTTTCATCATGTGCATTCAACTTAGTGGAATAGTTAGGAGAAAAAGGGGAAACGGTCTCATGAAACACAACATCTCGAGATATGAAAAGACAATGTGTTTCTAAATCTAATACGATATAACCTTTAGTTTGGGCGTGGTATCCAAGAAATATACATTTACGTGCTCGAGAATCAAATTTTGTGCGATTACGTTTTAAAGAAGAAGCGAAACATAAACATCCAAAAGCACGTAAGTGATCATATGTAGGTGTGTTGTTCGTGAGAATTTCATAAGGAGCAATATTATTCAAATTTGTAACGGGAATACGGTTAATCAAATGTATGGCAGCCAAGATGGCATGTCCCCAAAAACGGATGGGAAAATGAGCTTGGAAAAATAAGGCATGAGCCACATTAAGGATGTGTTGGTGCTTTCGTTCCGCCTTCCCATTTTGTTGAGAACTTTCCTCACAAGTGGTTTTATGAATAATCCCATTTTCCGAGAAAAAATTTTCAAATTTGTATTAGGGAGCATTGTCACTCCGAAGAATTTTGACATTTGTAGAAAACTGTGTTTTGACCATCCGAATGAACATAGGAATGATGTGTGAAGATTCATGCTTGTGTTTCAAAAGATATGTCCAAGTACATATACAAAATGCATCAACAATTGTAAGAAAAAATGATGGCCTTGTAGAGTCTCTTCTCGATATGGACCCCAAATGTCAATATGAATGACGTCAAATGAGTGCATGCTAGGTGTACTTGAAATTGGAAAAGACAATCTTTTAAACTTTGCCCGTGGACATGTAAGGCAAACTTTATTTTTCATGCTTGAAATACGAGAGTCGTGCTTAGTGATGTATGCGATTGCGTCATGTGAAGCGTGTCATAGACGATGATGTCAAATATCAAAAGGAACATTAAAATCAATAGAAAAAGCATGCATATAGTTTGAAATTAAATCACACGAATTGTTCATAATGTTCAATGCTAGTTTAGAAAATTTAAAAGATAGTGCTCTATCCAAAACGGGTAGAGAAGTCGGGTGTTGGTCAAGCAAGTAGAGATTCTTGTACGTTTTACCCTTACCAATCGTCATCTTTGTAGATGATTCCTGAAATACACAATCATAAGTCCGAAAAATAATATCAACATGATTATGCAAAATTAATTTATGAACCGAAATCAAATTCACCTTGAAGGTGGGAACTTAAAGAACATCATTTAAAATCAGAAGGGGATTTAATGTGATAATGCCTATATATGTGACGAGTGTAGTGTGTCCATTAAAAAATTTTACAGTCGTGTTTGTAGGGGAAATCTTACTAAAGAGAGCAAGATTTGAACACATGTGTTCACTTGCACCTGAGTCGATTACCCACTGTGTGTTTGATGAAGATAAAATGTTGCATGCAAAGCTATCCACTGCTTCTATTGTGTTATTAGTTGGAGGAAGAAAGGATTGTAGCTGACCGTTGGTGATATTGGCAATTTCATGATCATTGGTATCCTGTATTGTGACATTAGAGATGTATGATGATGAATTATTTCGTGTACCTCGATAACGCTTTGTCTTATGATCCTTCGGATAACCAATCAGTTTGTAACAATTCTCTATTGTATGGTTATTTAGACCACAATAGATGCATTGTTTCTTGGGGAGTGAATCTTGCTTCGGTTCCGCTTTACCCATGAGAGCATATACGTCTAATGGTAGAGGCAATATTGGTCGACTTAGGCACTGCTCTTCTTGGTACAAGCTACTGTAAACTTCATCTATAGAGGGGAAAGACTTTCTCATGAGGATATGAGATCATATGGAGGTTAATTATGGGTTCAATGCATTCAAGAATGTGTAGATCTTGTCTTTTTTGATACGATTTCTAAACTCCTCAACTTTCTCGCATTGGCACAGCGGAGGTGGTCGAGAGTTTGATAACTCTTCCCAAAGGCTTGTGAGATTGACAAATAATTCATGAATGGTCAATGAGCCTTGTCGTAAAGTACCCAATTCTTGGTGTATTTGACAGACCCGAACATCGTCAAGTTGTGAGTAACGTTGCTCTAGTGTCAGCCAAATATCCTTAGCCGTCTTTTTGTAGAAGACAGTAGCAGCAATACTTTGGGATAAAGATCTAAGAAACCATGAAATTAGCATGTCATTGCAACGTTTCCAGGTTGCATATTTTGAGTCTTTCTCGTGGGGTTCTACAAGTTCGCCGTTGATGAATACAAGCTTGTTTCTGTATGATAAGCCAAGTTGAACGCTTTTGGACTAAGTGGCGTAATTGGATCCATCAAACGGTTGGCCTCCGACGAATTCTGGAACGTCGTTAGGATGTTTGAAGAAGGGAGAAGATGAATCAATAACCTCTTTGATAGAGTCCTTGTCACCCATGGAGATATTTTTGCAGAAGCTGGAAATGTTTTAAGAGCACAGATACTGTTCCGATACCATATCAGAATGTGATGCGGAAGAATTTATAAAATGATAAACTTGTTATTTCCTTATAGTCACGATAGTTTCTTTATACAAGAAGAACAACGGTTAATTAATCTACGAGACAATAACTCTTGTCTTGGTATCTAGCAGAGCGTTCCATCTTCCAAGAGAGAGTTGAGCGGCATATTTAATGTGGAATGAGAATTCCAATGTTAATTATCTTTTGTGGTTTGATATGCTTAACTAGGAACTTCGTCACAAACACCCTTTTGAATTCTGTTACTTGAAAATACCTTGAATCATGTTGGCTAAAGCAATTGGGAAAGTAGAGAGGAATTAATTTTAATTTCAAAATTCGTTCTATTTGGCCAAAGTGGGCCAGTTAATTTTGCATTTATATCAGAACGAATCTCCGATTGGTATAATGTCGTTTTGGCTTATGAACCTGTATGGGCTATTGGAACTGGGAAAGTTGCAACTCCTGCTCACGCTCAGGAGGTAAACTGGTGGCATATAATAAATTGATCCAGTTAGATCTCCATATTGAATTTATCTCAAAATAAAGTAAANAATAAACTTGTTATTTCCTTACAGTCACGATAGTTTCTGTATACAAGAAGAACAACGGCTAATTAATCTACGAGACAATAACTCTTGTCTTGATATCTAGCACAGCGTTCCATCTTCCAAGAGAGAGTTGAGCGGCATATTTAATGTGGAATGAGAATTCCAATGTTAATTATCTTTTGTGGTTTGATATGCTTAACTAGGAACTTCGTCACAAACACCCTTTTGAATTCTGTTACTTGAAAATACCTTGATTCATGTTGGCTAAAGCAATTGGGAAAGTAGAGAGGAATTAATTTTAATTTCAAAATTCGTTCTATTTGGCCAAAGTGGGGCAGTTAATTTTGCATTTATATCAAAACGAATCTCCGATTGGTCTAATGTCATTTTGGCTTATGAACCTGTATGGGCTATTGGAACTGGGAAAGTTGCAACTCCTGCTCACGCTCAGGAGGTAAACTGGTGGCATATAATAAATTGATCCAGTTAGATCTCCATATTGAATTTATCTCAAAGTTGTTGGACCATAATTTATGTATCTCGTTCATAAGTTACAGGCCCAAATAAACTCAGCAAGACCAGTGACGAAATAAAACATGAGATGGGCTGGGGCATTTCGGCCCATACTGGAATCAAGATCAAATGCATCATAAAAGCAGCAGACGACAGTTTAAGTCGTTGCTGTTCTTGGCAAAGATTTACAGAGGCATTCAAACGAGAGAGGTTGATCAAGAAGCGAAACAGAGACGTACGTGGTGCTGAGTTGAGCAACGGCGGATACTAACCTGAGACGGCAAGGAGTGTTGTGGCAAGAAGATCAGATTCTACGCAATTCTCGTGTTGATCAAGAACAGGGTGCTCATCATCTTCTTCCTTCTGATTAAACCTCCAAGTTGTTGATTCCTGTAAATTGTAAACACTGAAAGTTTAGTGGATTGGATCATATATTGATCCCGAGGTTTTTCTCCGGGTTTACTCCGGTTTCCTCGTAAAAGCTCGGTGTCGTAATTACAAAGATTTACGATCTGAAAAATGCTGGAACTTATCTGCGAAATTGCTATTCTGATTCTGGAGAATCAGTGGTTCTTTGATAGGGTTTAGTCTTCAACAAAAGTAAAGTAAAATTGATTAGGTTTATAAGAGTGAGTAATGTCATTACATAATGGTTTTTTCAATCCCGTTTGCTCACACTCCCGATAGTAATTTAGATCAAATTCTATAATTTTAACAATTCATTCGTGCACAGGTGCATTTTGGACTTAGAAAATGGCTCTCAATAAATGTAAGTTCAAAGTTGGTGATTCAAAGAGGATTATCTACGGCAGTAACTATCTTTGTTTTTGGTATTCTAAATTTTAAATCCCTCTTTAGTCAGTGTTGTTTGAAATGGTAGCCCACTGTCCGGTGCGGTAAACGTATCGTAGTTGTATTCTATTTTAACAAAACATCATTAATAACTGCATTTGTGAGTTCACTTAACGTTAAATGATCCCTATGCTATTGAATATAAAACACTAATCGTTCTGACATTTGCTTCGTCTTTGTACCCCAAGTTCTTAGGCATCATCAAGTCTGCAGAAGTGAAGAAAGGTAATTGAGTTTTGAGTTGGTTGTTTGTTACTTGTTTTCAGCACTCTCTCGATTAAATAAGCCTTGGACTTTGGGGGTTTTTTGCGGAAATGCTCACTCAAATTTGCCTACTTTGCCAAAATGAGTGTTAGATAAGCTCAGAAAATTTATTTGTTTGCATATTTAAAATATGTAAAATGTAATATTTATATTAATAGTTTATTTTATTCTTTCCTCTATTTAATTAGATTTAAATATGATAGTTTATTAATTTTGTAGGATAGAATTATAATGTTACTTAAAATTTCAATTTACTTTATTCAAACTTACATGCAACATGGGAAAACTTACAACAATATTAATAAAATAAATATTTTATTAATTATATTCCTTATATCTGCAAAAATTACACCAACATGACAATCACACTAATTTCAAATCTAATTATTGAATATTGATATTTCAAAGCTAGCAACAAAAGAAGAATTGACCAATATTGATATTTTATAAAGATTATCAATAAAATAAATTATTAATATAAAAATTATATATTTACATTTTTTAATCTGCAAAAGTCAACTTTGTGTATAATTATGTGACAAATGGGCAAAATAAAAAAATATCAATAGACATATTAGCAAAAAAGCCCTGGACTTTGAGGTGAAGCTTTTCTACTTTTACCTTAATTTCAAAATTTCACTTTTAAAATTACCTTTATTTTTTGAAATCTTTCATAATTATATTTTTTTATTTTTCTTAATTATTAAATTTTAAATAATACATTTTTATAATAAACATAAAAAGGGTTTTTTTTATAAATTTATAAAATACATGATTACATATCAAAATACTTCTAAACTCATTAGAATTACAAGCTTTTCATATAAGTTTTGAATGATATCAAATTTTTATTTATAAAAAATGAGTATAATTGTAATATACACAAAAAACCGGATAACGCTAGTATTTTGACCGGTATCACCCAGTATCCAGTTTTCGGGTTGAAACTCGGGTATTTGTGTCAGGACCGAAAAAATTAAATAAATTGGTAACAACCGTACTGGTCATATTGATTAGGATTGAAACTTCTGAAAATTAAAACTTGATCCAAACCCAAAAAATATGTATTGAAAAATATTGGTCTAGACATAAATTTCTGAAAATTAGATGAAATTTCGGTTGAGATAAAAACCAAGATTGGAAATAATCATATTTCTTAAATAACCTATAAACTTTTCGAACCATTAAATTATTTATAATGAAATTATTGAATAATCTAATGAATTCAAAAAAAGGAAAAGAGTAATGATTTATATTTTAATTTCTTGATATTTATTTTTGAAATATGTAATCATGTATTTTTAAAATTTATATAAATCCTTAACTTTATATTTTTTATAAAAATAAATCATTTATAATTTAAATAATTAAAAAAAATACAGAAAGATTTTAAAAATGAGGATAATTTTGAAATTAAAGGTACTTGTGAAAAATCTCCTTCCTTGGTTTAGCAATTCTTTTTAATTCAGTATTGTATATTTATTTGTAATTTATTATTATTTTTTAATAAGATTGTATGACAAGTTATAAATGGTGTTGTCGTTCTATATAATTAATCAAATATTTATAAATTGAAATGAAATAGGTATAAAGAAACCGGCGGTGGCAGGAGTGATTGCGAGGTGTGACGCATAGAGTTGTAAGAAAGTCACCCAAATGAGGATAACATTACCTAACCTCAATCACGTGTCACTTTGACACTCACAAATAATACCAAACACCAACGGCAACTTGCCCCCCATCCCTAGACTCATAGGCATTGTTTGGTTTTACAATGGTTATCCATAACTTAATTTTATTTTTATCTACCAAACAATCTAGATAATTAGGGTTATCGTACCAGAAATTTTAGCGTTCACATGGTCAACCCACATTAGATTGGTAAATTTTAAAATTGTCTTTCAAAGATAATATAATTTTTTAAAACGAAACATTAACTAGTTTTATTCTCATTTCACAAATATACACCAATTTTTCAAGTTGTTGTGGATCTACGTTTTTAAATTGTTTCTTGAAGTTAGAGAATTTGTGAAACACTCGTAAAGTTGATGTCGACCACGTCGGGGACGTTGCCGCTCCTCGTAATTGGTGAAATTTTTAAATATATTTTGATTGAAATCAGTATATATTTATAATTTGTTTTATTACCATTCTAATTTATATTTCGGTACATTATTGTAAAATAAGTTATTAAAAATTATATCTAAATATTAATTTATTGTTATAACATTTTAATATTTATTTGAGTTATATTTATCTATAATAAATATATTAATATAAATATTAAAATAGAAATTTTATTATAATCATAGTAATATTAACGCATTTTTTGAAAATAGTTTTCTAAAATCCAATCATAATTATCATAATCATCTTAAAGTACGATACGATCACCACACCTCACCTTGATTTTAAAAAGTTAAACCAAACAACTCATAATCAATCTTTTAAGAACTTTATCCATATGAGATATATCTCTTCTTATTTGATTTGTATCATGTTTGATTTGTACAATAATAATAAAATAAAATAAATTATTAATATATAATAGTTTTATTTGTGTACTTTGTGAAATTTGAAAATCAATCAATCAAATGAAAAAATGTTTGCAAACTTAATGGAAGACCGAGTTCTAGAATATCAAATGCCATGTTTTTATATCACCCGATATCCGGGTCGAAACCCGGGGTTTTACTGTTTGACCCGGAAAAAAAAATAAATATTTTTTTACAGATCGGTATACCTGCCATATCGATCAGGATCGATACGAAATTCCAGATTGATATGAAAACATTGGTCAAATGTAAAAAAATAAATGATATTGATAATTTCATGTGTCATTATTTAAATTCAGTAAGTATTTGACATTACTTTTATACGGCTCGTAAATTGATACAATTTTCTCATTTGTAAATTATCTTGGTTGTTCAAAGCACATTTACATAAAGAATAAGGAAATAATCAATTACCCACAAAAAATTGAATAAAGAAAATAGGATGTGGGGTCAATATTGAATAGTTTTGTATTTTTTTATGGTTATTAAATATTCAATTATCAGACTAATTGTATCAGTTTTAAATATATAGGGTTAAATATTCAAACTTCAAAACAATAATGGATGTTCTTATAGAATTTGAATGTTTTTTTTCAGTGGTCAAATATACAAATAAAATTTATATTACATGATTTTTACAACCTTTTAAAGTTTATAAATCGATATGAACAATTATAACGACTTCTAATACCATATTTGTAATTTTTAAACTTTACAAGTATGATATTTTTATTATTTGAAAGTTTAAATATTTCCCAAATAATTTTTGATAAACAATAGCAACATATTCACATGAGCATTTGAAATGCAAGACCCAAAACAGAGTTGTTATGAATGTTAGTTTATATCGTTATTGTGATATATATAATATTATATATCATTATTATTAATATTAATGAACCATGAAATTTATGTTATAAAAATCATATGTTATCTATTCTTCTACCTTTTCATATATACAAGTTATATTTAATAAGAAATTGTCTAAATATTATAAATATAGACTAGTAGTTTACACATTAAATATTCATATATAAATAGTATTTAGTTCTATGATCATTGTCTTTCCATTTACTAAATGGAATAAAGAAGCATGAATTGTGTGAGTCTTGCTTTATTTCAAATACATATAAATAGAAGACATTTGTGTCGAAATAAACATATTCATGTCATTGTTAAGTTATCTCAATTGTGAATGTTAGAAAGGATTAGTGGATAAAAATTTAATCAGAAGACTACGAAATATCTCATCATAAATAATGGTTTATGGAGATCATATAGTTCTAAATTATTTTATCTTAAGGTTGATAAAGTTTTACAATGAGTCCAATATTAGAGTTTTTAAGTATTCAAATACAAAAATAGTTTTTTTAAATAAAAAAATGTTAAATCCAACATTTGTTAAATTATTGAATATCAATTTTTTTATAATCGAACGAAAAATATAAATCGAATAAATGTTAATAATTAGTTTGGGTACACTGAGTTGACTATCGCTACAAAACAAATGGTGGGACTTTTGAATAAAAATGGAGTTTTGCTCCTCTTTGACTAGATTTCATGCTGATACAGATACAGAAGCTACAATTGGGCTTCTCCCTATTTATTTATCTGTCATTTTCTTTCAACACGTACATCTGTGAATCCCATCATCATCATCATTTTTCTGTACAAATATATATATATAGTGTAAGTATAAAGTTAGTATTAAAATGAAAAAGAAATTTACGTCAGGATTAATTTTACAAAACTCAAAAATTAACTATTATTTTTTTAAAAAAATTGGTCTATGAACTTTTGCAATTAATTTCCATCATCATCTTTCTCTTCAACTGTGACTCGCTCTGTCCAACAGAAAAAGTCAGCAGTCTTCTTATTCCGCGAACCTCTTTCTCTATTTCTTCCTCGTAGAAGAAATTGATTCATCAATTAACACTTTTAGCTTGTTTTAATCTTCTCCTTCAAAAAGGGTATCCAGAACTATTTGATTTCATATGGGTTCTTGTTGCAGCGCTCAAGTTACTTCAGAAACGCTTCCTAGAGATGGTTTGTTTGTTTGATTTTCGATAAGATTTTTTTAGGGTAAAGAGATTACTTAATTTTGGGTGCAGGAAGAGATTCAAGCAACACACGTTCATCTTCTTCCTCTCCAGTTCCATCACCAGAGATCTTAGATTCAGAAAATTTGAAGAAATTCTGCTTCAATGATCTCAAAGTTGCAACCAGAAACTTCAGACCTGATAGTTTACTTGGAGAAGGTGGATTTGGTAGTGTTTTTAAAGGGTGGATCGATGAATTAACTCTTAAAGCTGCTAAACCTGGAACTGGGCTTGTAATTGCTGTAAAGAAATTGAATCAAGAAGGTCCTCAAGGTCATAAAGAATGGCTTGTAAGATTTGAAATAATCATTTAGCCTTGTTGTTGATGTTATTTGTTTGAATTCGTATATTTTTCGATGAATTTACAGACGGAGATTAACTATTTGAGCCAACTTAAACATCCTAATTTGGTGAAACTTATTGGTTACTGTTCAGAAGATGATCATAGACTGTTAGTTTATGAATTCATGCCTCGTGGAATCTTAGAGTTTCATCTTTTTAGGCGTAAGTTTATTCAAATCTATTGTTCGAGGAGCATCGTTGGTTATAATCCTTTGGTTTTGATTTTTTCAGGGTCTGTTCGTTTCCAGCCATTGTCATGGAACTTGAGAATGAAAGTAGCTCTTGGAGCTGCAAAGGGACTTTCTTATCTTCATAGTGATGAAGTTAAAGTCATTCTTCGTGACTTCCAATCATCTAATGTTTTGCTCGATACGGTATACCGATTTACTTAAGTTATTTTTCGCTAGCTCTTTACATTTTGTGTTCGAATCATTCAAAATATGGAAACCGAATAGAGCTTTGATGGGATCATACATTGTTGGAGTGCAAGAACTGAGTATCATAGTAAATGATTTGTTCAGGTTTTTTACGTATGTTATATTTCTTCTTATATGTTATCTCTGATTAGAAATGTAATAGAAGCAATATGATTTTGATTTGCAGAACTACAATGCAAAGATTTCTGGTTTCGGGTTGGCGAAAGTCGGACCAACAGAAGGAATTATGGGAACTATTGGTTATGCAGCTCCAGAGTATATGGCTACTGGTATGATGAATTAATTTCCAAATCTTTTACAATATGATGTAGAAATTTAGGATTCAATGGGTTGGAAGAATGTCGATGCAATCCAGTCCAGTCCATAAGAGATGTTGAAAAGGCTAGGTCGAGCCAATCACTCACGATATCATATCCCTTAAAATTAGATTTATTCTAGTTCCACAACCGAGTCACAATATTTCAACACTCTCTATCAAGTCGAGCTGGCCTTGGTCTGTTCAAATTTGCTATGTAGTGATCGAATCATATACCGATCAATTTTTGTCGCCTAAGCCCGATTCGCTTTTCTACCAAAGTTTTTTTATATCAAAACCGGTCGATACTGATCAGCCCGAAACACATCCTAGAGTTTCGATACTATATCGAAATTCAAGATTCAATGGATGGAAAGAATCAATTCACAATAGAAGTGAATTATATTGAAAAGACTATCAAACCAATTATTTATAAAGTATAATATTTCTATTTACATTTATACAATATTTCAATATATGATTGACTTTTGTTATTCGTTCAGGGCATTTGACGGTGAAAAGCGACGTCTACAGCTTCGGTGTAGTTTTACTTGAGATGCTGATCGGTCGTCGTGTGATCGACAAAAATCGACCTCAAGGAGAGCAAAATCTAATCGAATGGGCGAAGCCTTATTTATCTAGTAAAAGGAGAGTTCTTCAAGTAATCGATACACGAATACAAGGTCAATATACACGTGCTGCCGCGTTAAGGGCGGCTACTCTCGCCGTAAAATGCATCGCAACTGAACCCAGATACAGGCCGAGAATGGAAGAAGTTATAAGAGAATTGGAAAAGCTTCAAGAAACAGGAAGTAATGTTAGAGATGAGAATAATAATGTTGAGGAATCTAACAGAGGGACGCCTTTGTCTTCTCCGGTAATGATGGGAATCTGATCGGCGATTCGTGAAGCCCCAATCCCTGTATTTAAGTTACGACAGAAAATATACTTGGAAAGCAGCAGTTTTTTTGTGTGTTATTTTCTAATTTTAATATATGAAATAGTATTTCACTTCATGTGTTTATTGTGATTTATTTATTTTTTCTAATATATTAGAATCATATTTGTCAAGATCATAAATTTATATTTATTTAATAAAAAATATAATGAATATTGAATAGTTTTTTTTTTAAATTTTTCGATGTGCCATAAACTATATATAAATAAATTTATGATGCAAATTCTTACTAAACCAAATGTCAATAAAATGGAAATTCAAATTAAACTAAAACCGATATTTAGTTTATATAGCATATTATATAAAATAAAACTTTGATATTTTATTTAGGGTGATGTTTGCCTATACACTCAAACTTACAGACAGTGTATATGATATGTCATTCAAATTACAAAATTATAAACATAATACATTTTTTTAGTAAAAATATGTATTTGTAGCCATTCAACTTCAATTAAATGTACATAAGACATCTCAAGTTATATATATAATTTATCATTGATACTCTAACGAGATCGTTAATATTTTATATTTTATGCACAATTCTCCAACATTAAGGATTAATTTGTATAATTTTTCAATCTATAAGGGTCTTTGTGTAATTTATGAATTTTGATGATCAATCATATTAACATAAAAACGTTTGTCAATTCAATAAAAAACCGAATGCTACAGTGTCATATCATGGATTAAAAGTAAACGTTATTAATAACTTTAATTGTCATTCTTATAATTTTGTAAGTTGAAGATAATGACATTTATGCTAAGTTAGGACTATAGCGATTTTCTCATTTTATTTACCAGAAATTACAACCGAATAGATTGATTATAATATTAAAAGATGAGTTGTAGGCCCATTATATGAAACTTGACCATGACCTTAGGGTCGGGTCCAGGACGAACCGGGAAAATTTAGCAATTTTAAAGCCCAATTTCATCTTTACACCTCAACGGTGATCGACGAAATCTACGGGGTCGCGCGGTTGAAAGAACGATGGCGGCGTGGAGGCTACTCTTCTCCTCGCTGAAGAAAAATGGGCCAGCGTCAACGGTGATTCCCTCAGCCGTTGTGGAGGAGAAATCCATTTCTTGGGGCCGTAAATTTGTTTCTGGAGCACTCATTTGCTTAACTGGAGGTCTCGCTTTGAGTGCTATTGATGATCTGATCATTTTCTATGGATGCAGCAGGTTTTCTAAAAAATATTCTACTCCTAGATTTGAATTCACATTCTTTGGATGTCGAATTTTGGTTGATGGCGATTAAGCTCTGTTTCGTTTTCATTTTTCTTGATGTTCTGACTATTGATAACTTTTTTCGATGGTAATTAGGGGTATTGAGCTTTTGAGACTTTGGATATTTGTGTTAACTGATTCTAAGGATTTTTTAACTCTTTATCTTGTTGAAATTCAAATCATTATCATTATGTTTTCAAACTTCGATTCTGATCTCTATTCTGAACAAGATAATTGGTGAAAGGAAAAATACATTGTTTATGTTTCTTTGTGGCAAAATGAATATATGCAATTTGAGATAAATATGAAAACATTTATTATTTTATGTCCCCAGCTCTCTTGTTTGGTCCAAAAAATGAGTTGATTGATTTTGATTTCATGTTTAACAAATATACTCAATGTATGCTGCAGCAAGGCAATGGAAAAAGCAATTAAGAACCAACAAGTAATCGAATCTATTGGTGAGCCAATTGTAAGAGGTCCTTGGTACAATGCATCACTTGCATTAGCTCGCAAACGCCACTCTGTGTCTTGCTCCTTTCCTGTCTCTGGCCCTCTAGGAACTGGAGTATTCCAGCTCAAGGCAATGCATAATCGAGGTTTGTTCGCAATTCCTAGATACTGACATTTTTGTATTATGTTGAGGGACAAGGTAAATAAAACAGCCACTTTTAAATATGTATCAAATATCCACTATATCTAATGCAACCCCTTAACATTCTTCTCTATTCGGATCATTTTTACTTAACGTGTGATTCTCCATTTTATGTACAGATGATACGTGGTTTTTCTTCCTGCGACCATATGACTGGGATATCCTCATAATGGATGCTCTCCTCCATGTACCTGGTAAAGAAGGCAAGGAACAGACATTTCGGATAAATATTATGGATAGCCAACAATTTGACGGGAAGGCATGCGAAACTTGTGTGCCTCAAACATCAATAACATCAGACAGAAATCAACCTCAGTCCGAGTAATTCTACAGATAATTTGCTGGTGATATATGCTGCCCTTCAACCTCACCATTGACAATTTGTCATATTTTTTATGCAGAATTTTGAATAATACCTTGAGTTGTGTTCTATTTAAAGTAGCAGTACTAGTATTCACCAGAATGATATGACAAGTCCTACGGTTTTTTTTCTTCTCTTCACTAAATTCCATTTTGTGAACTTTATGCTCGTTTGCTCAATTCTTTAGAGATATGCAGAGACTACAAGCACAGATTGTTTAATATTAAGGTGGATGTTTTGCTTGTTGTTTTATGTTGGATTTTGGTGCGATACCCATTTCTCGTGCTTACATGAATCACGTATTGACTATGGAACTAGAATTTAAGAGGCTAGCTAGAGAGACATTTCAACTATTGTTAGATGTCTTTCTATGAGAACAAGGCATGTGTTAAATTTTGTTATTTATTATTGATTTATGAATGAATGTAGAAGCCTGGTTTTAAATCTGAGTATGGTATTTGCTTATTAAACTTTCTCTAGTTATTTCTCATAATGAAGGTGAGCAAGTACAAAAGTTGTGGCATTGAAGCTTTAACTGTTTCAAGTTTTATTTGTTAAGTTTGAAAGCTCTTATTCATTGTTGTTATATTGATTGGTGTTTTGAAGTTTTGTACCGTATAAAATACATGTATCCCTAGAATGTAAGTAGAGGAAAAGAGGGAGATCAGCATCCCGAAGACGATCATGGCTGTCCATTCGTGCTCGAGGACTCAAAAGCTCTCAAGTATGAGGTATGTATGAAGTTGTATTTACAGTTTTAGTTCTCCAATTTACGAGCTATATGACCAAAAATGTTGTTTCTTTCAGCGAAACTAGATTGTTAAGTACAAAAATTATGTTCGGATAAGGAGTAAGAACCCATGTTTTTGTCACTACGGATGTGGATGTAATGGAGCTGGAGAATATTGGTGTAAGAGTGAATACGAAAGCAAAGAATGAAAGTTGTGATAAGAATCATGGACAAGGATGTCGTTACAGAAGATGACTGATTCTCTTCCTAAAATATCTTTGTTGTTGTGGATAATTTACGTTATACAAATGGTGGAGTGTGGGAAAACTGAGGCTCCGTCACAAACTGCGTTTAGTTGTATAGTTTCTTGTTTTTAGATTTTTAGGTTTAATATTTAGGGTTTAGGGTTTTTTTTAAGTTATAACATTGCGTGTTTATAACTTCACATGGTTAAAATTCGGATTAGTTTGGATTTTTAGGGCTGGTTTGTTGACCGATATCCTGATTCGAATTAAATCAATGATTTTTAGTAGGGATGGTAAAAAACTCAACATGGTGGATATCTTACCCTATTCGTGAGAGTTGATTTGTGAGAGATGGATATCCTATCATACCTGACAAACTTAATATAATATTTAAAGTTTTTTATATCTAATATTTTGTAAATATTTTATATGGCAATATTTTATATTTTGTATTATGATATGTAATTATGATTAAATTTATTATATTTATAAATTATTATACTAAAGAATTTTTTGGGCGGAAGGTATCTTTGGTCCCCATAGTTTTGATTTTTTTGCAATTTTTGTCCCCAAAATTTCTAATTTTGACAAAATCATCCCTCATAGTTTTGATGTATGCAAAAACGATCATCAAACTATCATTATTTTGGTAAAACCAATCTCCAAACTTATGTGTGTATGGCATAATTGGTCCCCAAAGTTATAATTTGTGGTAAATAAGGTTTTTGGACAAAAATTACGCAAATTTAGTCCTCAAAGTTTCAGATTTTTGGCAAAATTGGTCCCTGACGCTGTTAATGGTCTTCAAAGTTTGCAAAACATAACAATTTTAGCCCCCAAACTTTTGAATTGCTAATTTGGTCCCCAAAATTTATATAATTTGACAAAATTAGTTCCCAATGAAAGAATATGATGTTTTTTATGATTTTTACAATACATTTTAATGTTATATTTGCACCAAATTGAACATATTTTGACAATTATTAGTCTTATATCTGATTTGCAATTTTTGACCGAATATATAACAATGATACCAATTTGAATTGCGAATGTCAATATTTGAAGTTTATTAATGTTTAATGAGTTTATTTGTTGAAGTTTTCATTTAATTGTTTCTCGAAATTTATTTTGACAATTTCCGACAATTTATATATTGACGAAGAAGTTTCGATAACGTTCAAAATATCGGTTGCACCCAATTTTTTTCCATACCGGCCAATATACATGTTCGGAATACCGTTTTGGTGTAGTTATTAAGGCCGGATCTTGTCGGAAACACCGAAATATCATTAATCGTATTTGTATACTCATACAAATATATTGACTAATTTGTTATTTAATCGATTGTCGAAATTTATATATTAACGATTTGTATGAGTATACAAATACGGTTAATGGTATTTCCAACAAGTTCCGTAATCGATTCTTGGAAATTTATAAATTGACAAATATATTTGTATGAGTATATCGATTGTCAATATATGCGTACACATATATTTGTATGAGTATATACTCATACAAATATATTAATTAATTTTCGACAAATTATATATTGACTATTTTAGTATTTGTATGAGTATATTTGTAAATATTTAATTTTCGGATCAAGCCTGGTATCCGCGCTATCGTCAAAAAAACGATTTTATATATTTTTTTAAAATTAAATAGTTTTTTTAAAAAAATATATTGTTTATTTAAAAATTATTATTATTATTATTTTATTTTTTAAATTCATTTTTTTCAGATCGGGTCTATTCGGCTCGGGTTTCCGGGTTCAAACCGCTGACCGCGATACCAGTCAAAATATCGAAAAAACGATTTTATGTTTTTTAAAATTAAATATTTTTTAAAAATAATAAATTTTTATTTTTTTAAAAAATATATTGTTTTTTAAATAAAATTAAATTAACCCGGGTCGGGTTGGGTCGGGTTTCCGGGTTTGACCTTAACGGTAAAATTAACGGCGTTAGGGTTAAGTGGGGATCGATTTTGCCCAAATTTTAAAACTTTGGGGACCATACTTGCTACTGTGTGTAAACTTTAGGGACCGGTTTTGCCAACTTTAAAGTTTGGGGGTGGTATTGCCTTAATATGAAAACTTTGATGACTTAATTTGCCAAATTGTTAAACTTTTGGGATTCAATTTCCCAAATTAATCAAACTTTGAGGACTAATTTTGTCCTTTAAAACGTTGGGGACCAATTTTGCCAAATTATCGAAACTTTGGGGACCTAACATGCCATTTTCTCGAATTTTTCTTATCAATTTTATAAAACTAAATTTGTTTGGATAAATGTATTTTGGTGTTATCATAATATTTTCGTTTATTTTGAACTACGTATAATGTAAAAACGATGTCTAAAGTTTATAAATTGTGTATTTTACACATGTTTATGAATGAACATCAACTACAAAAAATGGACGATGTTTCGTCCGATTTCGAAAGATAAAATTGTTATTTATATAATTTTTATTATATAAATATGTTATTTACAATATTTTAAAATTTAGATATATTTTTACAATTTTAAGGTTAAGTGATCAAACAAAAACAATATTCATGTTTCAAATATTAACGGATATTAAAATCAAAGAAGAATTACTTTTAATCTTTTATCTTAAATATGCAATTATAAATATTAGAAAATATATTTACAAACTTTTTGAGTTTAGAGTTGTTTGATTATAACAATTTTTGTACTTTTTTATTATTTTCAAAATTTGATATTTATTTACATTATTTTAAAGTTTCTATATGTTTATAAATGTCAGTTATAAAAATAAAACAATCTATTTTACAATATGTATTACTTTTATTTTAAATTTTTTTAAGAAAATTTTAAAAATATTGTCGGATAAAATGAAAAATATTATTTATATTTTTTATTATTTGAAATTTTATGTGGATTGGATTATTCGCCGTGGGACGGGTATTCGCAAGGGTATGACACAGATTTGAATATTCAAACTCAACGTGGAATTGGGGCGGGCATGAATTTAAAGTTATGAGTGGTGGAACGAATGTGGATTTGACCAAACCCTGTCCAAACCCTACCCATTGACATCCCTAATTTTTAGAGATAATATTGAAATGTACAATTAATTAACCCTAAACTTCATTTAGGGTGGGTATGGGGTGCAGTCCAACGGGTTAGTAAATTTTCTTATATGTTAATGGGTTGATTCAGTGGGATAGAAATTTGATCAAATTCGTCAACGGGTTCATACAATATTGTTGTGGTTCGAAAATCGGGGATGTCAACAGTCGATCGGTTCGTAGCAAGACGAACTCGGTTATAATTTATTTGATGTGTTGAGAACGATTATAAACCAAAGGAAAAGAGACACAGCAGTTTTAGAGTGGAAAACCTCAAAGATGAGGAAAAAACCACTTGACTAAGGGCTAAAGAAAATGCCCTTAATCGGTTCAATAAGCAAAGTAATAATAACAGAGGTCATGTTTGTTCTTTTTACAACAAAGGGAAAGAGAATTATCGAAAATAAATCAACCGAAGGTTCTCTATGCGAAAGCTCGAAGGAAAATCGGAAGATCCTTTTTTCACTCCCCAAGTGTCCTTTTTATACTCCAACTGTGTTGTGTATAGTAGGGTGTCGTTTTGTACCTGTCATTTGCGGCTAGGTCGACTAATGTCAGGCGGAACAGCCACCGGGAACGGCTTCACAGAGCTGCATGACGCTAGACCTTTCGGTGCTACTAGCCGGCTATTCCCTGGCTACGGAAGGCTCGTACGACTTCGCCGGACCACGCTTCTGACAAGGCTATCGAGGGTTGTCGTTGCATGGGAGGAGCATGGATGGCCCGAAGCAGGGCCTGTAAGATGTGGACCGATCGGTCTTGGCGCATGGGAGAAGCTGGGCCCTATACATCGGGACATATCGCTATGAAAGGTCGATCGGGCGACAGGGCTTAGATGGGCCATTCACTCACGTGGGCTGGATCTGGGCCTCCAAGTTCGGCTTACGTTGTTTGGGCTCCTCTGATCAAGCTTGGTCTTGATCATGTCCTAGGTACCGGGTTCCGGGGATCTCATTGCTAGCCCCTCGGACTCTGTCGCCACCGTGGTGGTGATCGGGGTTCGATCATCAGATTGAGATCGCTTGTGCATAAGTGCCCGATCGCAGGAACGGAAACCTGTACCCGAACTGGTTGTAACGACGTCCTTGGGGACCGATCTTGCACTTAGAAATTTCATGACGTGAATTTTCAAATTAGAAATACATAGCGGTTGAGGGCAAAAGCGTAATTCTAGACTCTGTTATAGTTAACGCCTTTCCGTATTCCAAAGGGGGGACATACTGTCAGACTGCAGCCGCCTGCAGTGATGACGTGTCACCCTGTGATTGAGTGATACGCTGTATAAAATTCGGGATTTTTGCCCTGTACAACCATTGCCACACTTTGCGATAAACTGCTCTAGTTTTAGAATCCTCCGGCGATTTTGTTCAACCGTTCCTCAACTCAAACTTCTCGCAAATTCTAAGGTAACCATCCATGACACCTCGTAAGGCTAGGTATCCTGACATATCCACATTGGACCTCGATGCATTTTGGGTCAAATTTTCCATTCCAGCCCATTATCCCATCTAGAGGGGGAAGGAGGACGTTCCTTGCTTCCTTCCCGCCGGGATGAACGTTGCGGCTGATGCCATACCCGTTAGCTATATCTCCCTAAGATCAGGCCTGCGATTTCCTCTTCACTCTTTTGTCGCAGCCGTTCTTCGGGAGATTCACTGCCCGAATTTTGCTCTTTTTCCGGGCAGTTATGTTTATATTATCGCCTTCATTTATTATTGCCACAAACAGAGGGTAGAGGCAACCCTCAGGCACTTTTTCAATCTATTCCTGGTGGGATCCTGTAGAGGAAGGAGATTGTTATGGGGTCGCAGGTTGTATTATATAGCGACCCGAACGAAGGACTGTGTAATCGTAGACAATGAAGATTCCCTTCATGAATGAGAATCTTGCTATGTATGGATAGACATCCCGAGGGAGGACCTGCTGAAATTTACATTCCTAACAACCCACCCTGACATCGGGAAGTTGGACCGAAGCCGGTTCAATCTATCCCACCATGATATTGCCAACACCTTGGCAATGCTTCCTCCTCCCGAAAGGCGTCTGAAAAGAATAGACATCCTTCGGGAGAAGAAGCTGTTGGAGATTGGGGTAGCAGGAAGAACTGGAGCCCCTGCCCCGAAGGGTATCTTCTCCAGCTCTGACTCATCGGAGTCGGAAGAATCGGGTACAACTTAGCTTCCTTTAGTTCATATTTCCTTATCCTTATTATTTTCCTTTTGCAGTTTCCACTGATACAATGTCTGGGAACCGACTTGGTGCAGTGGCTGCTGCTTCAAAAGCCAAGAAAGAGGCTCAGCTGCAAGCGTCCATACCTAAGCCCAGCGTTGCGGCTGGGCCTTCACGATCATCGGGGAGCTCCAGCAGCCACAGGCCAGAGCCCCGATCAATGGATGAGGTGGATGGGGTTATATCTAAGAGGATGCGCTCATTAGGCCTTCCCGCCATGTACAGAATCGGGAATAACTCCCATCTGGATCTTAATGTCGTGCGGTTGTTGCTGTAGGGATCAAAGAGGGTGGAAGACGTCCGCCCCTCATCCAGCTTAGGGGATAGGGCGCCGAGACCTATAGTCTCCGCGTCGACGAGCAAGCGGGGCACCGAAGAGGAAGCCCCGAAGTAGTACAAAAGGTTGCGGTCAGCTGTGAGCAAGCCCGTAGCCCCGATCCCAAATAAAGGGGTCACAATTGGGGAGAAATCAGCCCCGTCCTCGTCTAACCCTGAGGCCATTTGGGGGGCCATCTAGGAGATGGTGGTCTCCGTTTACAAAGCCCGGGGACCGAAAAGAGTCCCCCCTTCATAGAAAGATGCCGCCCTTGAAGAATACCTACTCTTGGGAAGAAAAACCCGCCCGGTATTGATGGCGCGATTCCCGACTTGGTGCTAGCCTATCTGGAGTCCCAAGCTGTGGTAAGTTGTATTCAGCTCATGCTACCCCGATCGGGTATATGCTCTTAATCCAATTTGACTCTTGCAGGCACATAGAAGGGCTTTGGACCTCGCTTCTGCCGTCCAGCTCAGCCGAAGCATCTCCTCGGCATCTGAAGATCTGGAAGGCCAAATTGCCTTTGCTCAGCGGCAAGTTTAGATCAAACAGAATGAGCTGGAATCGGTTAGCACCGACCAGGACCGTCTGAACGGAGAGCTGCTTGGAGCGAGTGCTGAGCTATCCTTAGCTGCTTCTAAGGTGGGAGAGTCCCAAGCAGCTGCTAACTCCGCCACGGCCCGTGTTTTGGAATTGGAGCGTCACATACAAGAGATATCTGACGATAGCAACAGACTTCTCTTGCAGTCCCAGGAAGAGAAGAATGCCTTGAAGGAAGAACGGGAAGCATTGAAAGAAGACTTGGTTATGATCCAAGGATCAACTGAGGGTGCGGTTCGGGAAGCCCTTTTGGGTTTTGCCCGATCGCCCCTGATGTTTGCCTTAGCGGCAAACGTTTATGGACCGAGCGTCTCCCAATATATGGACAATATGAAGGACCAAATGATCAGTAAGTTTGGTCTGGACTCCAAAGATGATTGTTGGGAGACGATCGACCCTTTAACCAAGGATGGAAACTTCCGTGAGATCCCCGAATTAGATGAACCCCCGCTGGAGAATGATCCCAACTATCCCCTCTTTGACATGATGGAGAGATCGGTCAACGAGATAGTTGAGGAAAAGGGAAAGAAGATGGAGGATCTCAAGGCATGGATTGCGGAGAAGTCTGGGGGAGCAGATAAGAAAGAAGGACAAATATATTAGGATTTGATTTTCCAGTTCTTTCCTTCCTGTATTTGTAGACTCCACATTCTTGAATAAAACGCCCTCTTTATGCGAAATCTGTATTAGCTAAGTATAAGGTCGGGGCTTAAGCTAAATTTGGACCGAAAGGTCTTCTCAACTTAATTCTGAATCCTGCTAAGTTTAGTAAGTTAGGAAATTTCAGCTACACTAATAGATCACACTTGCATTCGTCCTCATAAAATATTATGATTTTGGCGGCATTACCGTGGTTCTCCATGAGTCCCATGACAAACTTTAGCCGAAGCCCAAGTTCTTAAAATAGTCTCATGGCGGGCTTTGACTTGCAATTTGACAGGTTAACTATGTCCTTGTTATCTCGCTCATGGACAAGCACAATGAGACAAGAGCTACTTCTAGGTGGTGAGTGCCGTTTGAAGGGGAAATTGAGTTCGTAGTGAGTTTTGGGAGTATGCGATTCATCTTGTCAGAGCGGTCACACTACTTGGGAGCCTTATGGATAATCGCTACAGTCACCAGTCCATACTCGTCCAGAAAATCCAACTCCAAGATCGGTCACTATCCTAGCTAGAAATAATTTGTATTGCATCCATTCTAACTTATTCATGTTTAAGAAACATTTTATAGTCTAGAGTTACCAAATAACGTCAAATACTCTATATAAAATAGCACCTTAAGTTCATAACATTCCAGGATCGGGGGATCTCACTTCCATCCAGATTTTCTAGTTTATAAGCCCCAACACCTAGGTTCTTCAGGACCCGATAGGGCCCTTCCCAATTCTTGTCCAGCTTCCCAACATTTCTCTGAACTCTTACATTCTTGAGAACGAGGTCGCCTTCTGAGAATTCTCTAGGCACAACCCGTTTGTTATGAGCTCGCTCCATTGTTCTTTGATAAACACACATGTGCGCATAGATGACGCTTCTTTTCTCTTCAATCATTTCCAAGTCCAAGGATCTTCGTTCATCATTCAGATGTTCGTCATACTGGGTTATCCGAGGTGATCTTATGGCTACCTCCACTGGACTGACCGCTTCAGACCCATATACAAAAGAGAATGGAGATTCATGGGTCGTTGAACGGGGAGTACTGCGGTAAGCCCATAAAACCTCGTAGATGTGATCGGACCACTTTCTCCCGAAATCTTCCAACTTAGTTTTTAATCCATTCAGGATAACTTTGTTGGACACCTCCGTCAATCCGTTAGTCTAGGGGTGAGCCACCGATGAGAAGTGTTGAGCGATACCCAATTTGACGTAAAGATCCCGAACGGCTTTTCCGCGGAATTGAAGTCCATTATTAGATACAAAAGCTCGAGGTACCCAAAAGCGGTTTATGATGTTCCTCCATAGGAAGTGCTTCACAACCTTTTCGGAGATAATAGCCACCGCTTCAGTCTCGATCCACTTTGTATAATATTCAATAGCCATAATGCAAAACTTTCGCTGTTGGACCAATCGAGGAAACGGTCCCAAAATGTCAATTCCCCATCTGTCAAATGGATAAGGAAGTGGGGTCATTGTCAATTCAACAGTTTGGGGACGGCGCCAAACTGTTGTGGTTCGAAAACCAGGGGTGTCAACAGTCGACCGGTTCGTAGCAAGACGAACTCGGTTATAATTTATTTAATGTGTGGAGAACGATTATAAACCAAAGGAAAAGAGACACGGCAGTTTTAGAGTGGAAAACCTCAAAGATGAGGAAAAAACCACTTGACTAAGGGCTAAAGAAAATGACCTTAGTTGGTTCAATAAGCAAAGTAATAATCACATATATCATGTTTGTTCTTTTTACAACAAAGGGAAATAGAAGTATCGAAAATAAATCGACCGAAGGTTCTCTATGCGAAAGCTCGAAGGAAAATCGGAAGATCATTTTTCACTCCCCAAGTGTCCTTTTTATACTCCCACTGTGCTGTGTACAGTAGGATGTCGTTTTGTACCTGTCCTTTGTGACTAAGTCGACTAATGTCAGGCGGAACAGCCGCCTGGAACGGCTTCACAGAGCTGCACGACGCTAGACCTTTCGGCGCTACTAGCCGGCTATTCCCTGGCTACGGAAGTCTCGTATGACTTCGCCAGACCACGCTTCTGACAAGGCTGTCGAGGGTTGTCGTTGCATGGGAGGAGCATGGATGGCCCGAAGCAGGACCTGTAAGATGTGGATCGATCGCTATGAAAGGTCGATCGGGCCACAGGGCCTAGATGGGTCATTCACTCACGTGGGCTGGATTTGGGTTTCTAAGTTCGGCTTATGTTGTTTGGGCTCCTCTGATCAAGCTTGGTCCTCATCATGTCCGAGGTACCGGATTCCGGGGATCTAATCAAATATAAATTAAAAAAATTAATTCTAAAATAAAAAATGATTCGTATCAATCAGTTGACTCACACGGGTCGATACGTACAGATTAACGGGTTGATTTTTGCAACTCAATACATACATTTATTTTTCAAGCTGACCCACAGGTTAGGTCGGCTCATGTCCATACCTAACTTCATTATATTTGAATGTTCAAGAATTTTTAGAGTGATTTATTTTATAATCACTTATTTTCTATGCGACACTCACTCGTCTGATCGACTCGGTGCGACTCGACTCGACACGACTCGGTATTAGTATGAGAGTTGGATTTCGACTCGACTCGAATTATTAAATAAAAATAAATAAATAAAAATTGTTATAATTTGTAGAAAGTTGCATAAATTCCAAGTTTAAACTACAAATATTTATCAATTTATTATATAATAAGATTTAACTTATAAAAAATGAATATCATTCGTCGATTCTATAATATTCCAAAAAACAACCACTTTTCGGTCCATCGTCGCTTGCATGAATAATTCAAAAGTATATCGACAATATAAAAAAGTAATGAAAGCACATAAGATACGTTTCCGATGAAGAAAAAATCAAATTAAGGAAGAATTCAAAACGACGTCGTTTTGTATCAAGTGTTAAGATTCGAAGTGAGTCGGAGAGTTGGACTCGATCCGACACGAGAATGTGAAAAACTGAAGAGTGGTGCTGCATAACTTATTATGGTGATTTTAAGTGAATAAATCACTTAAAATATTGTTTTGTATTAATCATTTATTATAGTGTTTCTTCCATCTTATATTTTATATTCAACATTTTACATAATCATTTGTTGTCAATACTTTATAAATTTAAATAAGTGATTAACGCAGCTCACCCACCGGCCACCACTGCATTATGTATTAGTTAAATTGAAGTGGGCTGCGGGCTACCTACCCATTAATTATGGAGCCAGCCATCACTTATGTTTTGGGCCTCCCCTGAGCTTATTTCTCACTTGAGAATGAACCAATACCCTAGACCGGGCGGCTTCTGTTCTGTCTGTTGAGCAGGAGCAGGTTCGTTCTCAAGATTACATGAACTGATATTTTTCGTGGGCTGTGATTACAATGAGAGAGGATCGAGCGGGCCGCTTTTTTGAATTGAAGAAAAAATGGCCCAATTTCGAATTTGAGTGAATCTTTCGCCGCCCCCTTATCCTTTCCGGTGAAGGGCTGGCTCTGGCGAGGAATAGGATCTTTATGTTAGATATCTCTGTAGCTTCACGCATTTCGAATTGGGAAGTTTGCCTGCTGTGACGTAACCTTAATTTACACTTGATATGAGCCCTTTTTTTCTTGTATTTTGCGGGCTTTCCCCGAAACATTGGAATGTTAGTTATTTATCCGATGTTTTTAAGAATAGACTAAAAATATTTGATATGCTAAAAATATTTCATTTAGAACGAGACTTTAAGTAAAATGAAAGGCTACATGAAGCCACTTCATGCTTTTTGCAAATCTCAAAAGCAACAAAGATTGAATATTTATATCAATAATGTTGTTGATTAGACTTTCAAGTTTTTGCCTATGAATGTCTTACCAAACTGCCAATTGGAATGAGCTATGTTCCATGAAGTTGTGCGACCGCGATCTTTGCCCTGCCGCCGCACAACTTCATGCGTTCTTGAACCTTTAATTCATGCGTTCACAATGTCTAAGCACATTGTATTTTATTATTATTATTTATCTATTGAAAAGTATTTAACAAAATTATATTTATTTTGTATTATTATTTTGATTAAAAATAAATGTACATTTATTCATTTTAATAATATCATTCAATATCTTTGAATATTCGGACTCCAATATTGTAAATTAACATTTCAAAAGTTGAAGTTGTGAGAAATTTAGTAAACGAATCTACCAAATTGTTTGTGGGCGTATTTGGTGAAATATATTTTATTCTATCCCATTTAATATATCTATTTTTCATCTGCAAGATACATACAACATTGTCCTCATATAATATCGTTGATGTAGTCTGAAAACCGGGGGTGTCAACACTCGTCCGGTTCGTTGCAAGACGAACTCGGTTTTAATTTGTTTTGCAGGGGGAAAACGATTAAGAATCAAATAGAAAAGGACAAGACAATTTTAGAGTGGAAAACCCCTTAAAGAATGGGAAAAAACCACTTGACTAAGAGCTAGAAATGCTCTTAGTCGATCCAATAATCAAGCTGCTCATTACAAATGTCATGTTCGTTTTAGAGATAATAAGGGAAGGGAAAACTTAAGGAAAATCAAGAGAAAACCGAAGAAGAGAGTTTTTTCTGTTTCCCAAGTGTCCCTTTTATACGCATTTCCTGCTGTGTGAATAGTAGAGTGTCGTTTTGTGCTTGTCCCATGCAGCTAGGTCGGCTCGTGTCGGGCGGGACAGCCGTCGGGCATGGCTCTATACGGCTGCGAGGTGCCAAGCCTTTCGGCGCTACTAACCGGCTATCTCCATACCAAAGGAGGCTCGTACGACTTTGTCAGGCACGTCTCTGACAGGATTATCAAAGGTTATTGTCACATGTTGAGAAATTCGAATGGCCTGAAGCATAGTCTGTGCGTCCTGGACCGATCGGTCCCGATGAGGAGGAGAACGCCTGCTTGTATCGATCGGTCCTGGTCAGTAAGAACGGGCCTTCGGGCCCGACTGTTCTCGCCTNGAATAGGATCTTTATGTTAGATATCTCTGTAGCTTCACGCATTTCGAATTGGGAAGTTTGCCTGCTGTGACGTAACCTTAATTTACACTTGATATGAGCCCTTTTTTTCTTGTATTTTGCGGGCTTTCCCCGAAACATTGGAATGTTAGTTATTTATCCGATGTTTTTAAGAATAGACTAAAAATATTTGATATGCTAAAAACATTTCATTTAGAACGAGACTTTAAGTAAAATGAAAGGCTACATGAAGCCACTTCATGCTTTTTGCAAATCTCAAAAGCAACAAAGATTGAATATTTATATCAATAATGTTGTTGATTAGACTTTCAAGTTTTTGCCTATGAATGTCTTACCAAACTGCCAATTGGAATGAGCTATGTTCCATGAAGTTGTGCGACCGCGATCTTTGCCCTACCGCCGCACAACTTCATGTGTTCTTGAACTTTTAATTCATGCATTCACAATGTCTAAGCACAAATGACATTATTGATTCGAACCAAATCGAAGTATCTGATTCAACCCATGTTATGGCATGGAACTCTGATATTTGTCATTATCGCTCATATTGGTGTGTGATTGATATGTGTAATTTTTTTGATATATCGTGGTATATCAGTGATATATCAGAATATCGGTATATCATCTACAATCGATATTTACCAGGGTACAAGAAGTCGTGCCATATACATTATTGAAGGAAGCATTTTAGTGTAAGATAGATATGAAATCTCTTTTGATATATTAAAAAAATCATAACAAATATTATATAACATTTAAATTTAATATGATAAAATAATATAAATAATTAACATATATGAAACAATAAACATAATTCTAAAAATCAAAAACAAGAAGAAAGTTATATTTGTTATAAATCATACTACTCGAAAAATGTGAAATAAGATAGATATTAATTTAAGATCATAAATATATGTCTCATTAATTCAATTTAGAGACAAATCAAGGCTATTTATAAACAAATTTTTTGAGACAATAAAATTTAAAATAATATTACTAAATTCAATTTAATTAATTATTCAACTACTATCATTAACTTTAATCAACTCATTAAATAAATGTAAAAAATCAGGTGCATTTAATCAATATTAATATATAAATGAGTTGAATTATTTTCAACTTTTCCAGATTTTACTATATATGTTCGGTATTTACTAATAAACATTCACTTATATATTCGTAACACCTCCTTAAATGTTATTCATTTTAATATCACTTGATGTTTTTCGTCTATGGAGAACCATCGACATTCCTATATAGTTGATCTCAAAAATTTTATTATGAAGATGTTTTTGTTATTATGTTTTGTATTGGTATTGGTATTGTATTATTATTATTTATCTATTGAAAAGTATTTAACAAAATTATATTTATTTTGTATTATTATTGCGATTATATATAAATGTACATCTATTCATTTTAATAATGTCACTCAATATCTTTGAGTATTCGGACTTCAATATTGTAAATTAACATTTCAAAAGTTGAAGTTTGGAGAAATTTAGTAAACAAATCTACCAAATTGTTTGCGGGTGTATTTGGTGAAATATATTTTATTCTATCCCATTTAATATATCTCTCTTTCATCTGCAAGATACATACAACATTGTCCTCATATAATATCGTTGTTGTGGTTTGAAAACCGGGAGTGTCAACAGTCGTCCGGTTCGTTACAAGACGAACTCGGTTTTAATTTGTTTTATAGAGGGAAAACGATTAAGAATTAAATAGAAAAGGACAACATCTCATGGGATTATCATAGGCTGTCTCTATCTATCAGAGGCTGTCTCAAATAGAAAAGGACAACATCTGACAGGATTATTGACGGAAAATGGCATTTCGGTGCTACTAACCGGCTGTCTCCAGACCAAAGGAAGCTCGTACGACTCTGTCAGACACGCATCTGACTGGATTATCAGAGGCTATTGTCACATGTTGAGAAATGCCGATGGCCCGAAGCATAGTCTGTGCGTCCTGGACCGATCGGTCCCGATGAGGAGGAGAACGGTTGCCTCTATCGATCGGTCCTGGTTAGTAAGAACGGGCCTTCCGGTCCGACTGTTCTCGCCGGGCCGTCCATTCACGTGAGTTGGATCTGGGCCTTCAAGTTTGACTTTTGTCACTTGGGCTGGCCCGGCTAAGCTTGGGCCTAACCAGGTTCGGGGTACCGGGTTCCGAATATCTCATCACTAGCCCCTCGAACTTTATCGCCATCATGGTGGTGATGTAAGTTTGACAATCAGATTGAGCGCGTTTTAGGCAGGAGCGCCCGATCGAACCAACGGAGGACCGTACCCGAACGGGTCGTGACAGCGTCTTTGAGGACCGATCATGCACTTAAGAAATTTCAAGGCATCAATTTTCAAATTTGAAATCTGTAACGGTCATGGGCAAAGGCGTAATTCTTGGCTCTATAATAGCCTGTGTCTTTCCGTATTCCAAAGGGGTGACATGCCGTCAGACTGTAGCTGCCTGCAGTGGTGACGTGTCATCCTGTGAGTGGCCAATGCATGGCTATAAAAGTCGGGATTTCGGTACTGTGTAACCATTGCTGCAATTCGCGAAAAAATCTCTGAGCCCTAGAATTCTCTGGCGATTTCACTCTACCGTCTTCAAACTCTAATTTCCTTACAAATCCTAAGGTAACCATCCATTGCACCCCGAAGGACTAGGTATTCGATTATCTCTAAGATGGATCTCGAAGGATTTCGGGTCAAATTCTCCATCCCTGTCCATTATCCCATCTGGAGGGGGAAGGAAGACGTTCCGTGCTTCCTTCCTGCTGAGATGAATGTTACTGCTAATGCCTTACCCGTTACCTATGCCTCCCTGAGGTCCGGCCTGAGATTTACCCTCCATCCTTTTGTGGTGGCCGTACTTTGGGAGATTCACTGCCCAACCTTCGCTCTTTTTCCGGATAGTTATGTTTACATAGTCTCCTTTATCTTTTATTGCCATAAACATGGGGTAGAACCAACCCTGAGAGACTTTTTAAACCTATTCTCGGTGGAATTCCGAAGGGGAAGGAGGTTGTTATGGGGTCGTAGGTTGTGCTATCTAGCAACCCAAAAGAAAGATTGTATTATCGTTGACAATGAAGACTCCCTTCGTGAATGAGAATCTTGTTGCGTCTGGATAGACATCCCGAGGGAAGACCTGTTGAAGGTCACCTTCCTAACCACCCATCCTGAGAGCGGGAAGTTGGACCGAACCCGGTTCAACCCATCCCGCCAGGATATTGCCAATACTTTGGCAATGCTTCCTCCTTCCGAAAAGCGTCTAAAATGAATAGACATACTTCGGGAGAAGAAGCTGCTAGAGATAGGGGTAGCATGCAGGACCGGTGCCTCTGCCCCGAAGGGGATATTCTCTAGCTCCGACTCATCGGGGTCAGAAGGATCGGGTATGACTTTGGGTTCCTTTGGTTCATATCTCTTGATCCTTATTATTCTTCTTTTGCAAATTTCATAGATACAATGTCTCGAAACCGACTTGCTACGTTGGCTGCTGCTGCGAAGGCCAAGAAAGCCGCCCAGCTGCAAGCATCCAAGCCAACATTCAATGCTGCTGTTGGATCCTCACGATCTGCGGGAAGTTCCAGTAGTCAGAGGCCCTAACCCCGATCAATGGATGAGGTAGACGAGGTGATTTCTAAGAGAATTCGCTCGTTAGGCCTTCCCGCCATGTACAGAATCGGAAATAACTCCCATATGGATCTTAATGTCGTGCGGTTGTTGCTGCAGGGGTTGATGCGGGTGGAGGATGTTCTTTCATCCTCCAGCGTGGGAGACAAAGTATCAAAACCTCATGTCCCCTCGACCAAGAGCAAGCGGGGCCCTGAAGAGGACGCCCCGAAGCAATACAAGAGGTTGCGATCGGCCGTGAGCAGGCCTGCAGCCCCGATCCCAGCGAAAGGGGTCACAATTGGGTAGAGATCGGTTCCCCCAACATTGAGCCCGAAATCCGTTCTGGAGGCTATCCAAGAGATGGTAGCTTCCGTTTCAAATGCTCGGGGGCCGAAAAGGATCCCACTTTCCTGGAAGGATGCCGCTCTTGAAGAGTACCAGCTTTTGGGGAGAAAGAACCCACCCGGTATCGACGGCGCAATCTCCGGCCTGGTGCTATCCTATCTGGAATCCAGGTCATGGTAAGTCAACTTCAACTCTCATCGTCTGATCGGGTTTTAGTTCTCATCAAGGCTGTTTCTTGCACACACATAGGAGGGATTTGGACCTTGCCTCTGCCGTCCAGCTAAGCCGAAACATTGCTTCGGCTTCTGAAGATCTAGAAAGTCGACTTGCTCTAGCTCAATGGCAAGTCAAGATTAAACAACAAGAGCTGGAATCGGTCGGGACCGTTTGAATGGAGAGCTGCTTGGGGCATGCATTGAGCTTTCAATAGCTACCTCCAAGGCGGGAGAAGCCCAAGCAGCTGCGAACTCCGCAAAGGCCCACGTTTTGGAAGTGGAGCGTCAGATCCAAGAATTATCTTATGAGAGTAACAGACTTCTCCTTCGGTCCCAGGAGGAAAAAAGATGCATTGAATGAAGAATTGGTTAGGGGTAAAGAAGCAACTGAGGGAGCGGTTCTGGAAGCCCTTCTGTGTTTTTCCCGATCGCCGTTGATATTTGCCTTAGCGGCAAACGTTTACGGACCGAGCGTCTCCAATACATGGATGACATGAAGGATCAAATGATCATCAAATTTGGCCTAGATCCCAAAGATGAGCGTTGGGAGACGATCAACCCCCTAACCAAGGACGGAAGCTTACGTGAGATCTCTGAGCTAGAAGAACCCCCATTGGAAAACGATCCCAACTATCTCCTCTTTGACCTGATAGAGAGATCGGTCATTGAGATAGTTGAAGAGAGGGGGAAGAAGATAAAAGATCTCAAGGCATGGATCGTAGAGAAGTCTGGAGAAGCAGACAAGGAAGAAGAACAAATAGACTAGATCTCCAATTTTCAAGTCCCTTCTTTTCTATATTTAATTTTGTAAACTCCATTTCATCGAGAGAATATATCTGCTAAGTATAAGATCGGGGTTCAAGCTGAACCCGGACCGAACGGTCCTCTTAACTTAACTTTGAGTCTTGCTGGGTTTAATAAGTTAGGGGATTTTAACTACGCTAACAGGCCACACTTGAATCCGTCCCTGTAAAATATTATGACTTTGGTGGCGTTGCCTTGGTTCTTTATAAGTCTCATAGCAAGCTTAGCTGAAACCCCGGTTATGAGAATAGTCCTATGGCGAGCTTCGGCTTGCGCTTTGACTGGCTAACTATGTCCATGTTATCTCGTTCATGGCTAAGCACAAAGAAGCAAGAGTTGTTTCCAAGTAGTGGGTGCCATCGAAGGGGAAATTAAGTTCGTAGTGAGTTCTGGGAGTTTTGCAATCCATATAAGTACTCAACAAGCGTGGAAGCAACTGACTTGTCAGAGCGGTCACACTACTTGAGAGCCTTATGGATGGACCGCTACAGTCATCAGTTCAAACTCGTCCAGAAATCCAACTTCAAGAACGGTCACTAGTCTATCTAGAAATAGTTTGTATTGCATATGTTGTAACTTATTCATATATGAGAAATATTTTTTGGTTCAGAATTGCCAAATAATCGTCAATGGTTTTATACAAAGTTCCGCCGTAGGTTCATAACATTCAAGGATCAGGGGATCTCGCTTCCATCCAAAGTCTCCAACTTATAAGCCCCAGCCCCTAAATTCTTCAGGACTCGATAGGGTCCTTCCCAATTCCTGTCCAGCTTCCCAACGTTTCTCTGAACTCTCACATTCCTGAGAACGAGGTCGCCTTCTGAGAAATATTTGGGTAAGACCCGTTTGTTATGAGTCTGCTCCATGGTTCGCTGATAAGCACATATGCGTGCATAGATGGCATTCCTTTTTTCTTCAATTATTTCCAAGTCTAAGGACCTTCGTTTATCGTTCAAATGCTCGTCATAATGGGTTATTCGAGGTTATCGTATGACCACTTCCACTGGACTGATCGCTTCGGACCCATATACCAAAGAAAATGGAGATTCCTCCGTCGTTGAGCTGGGTGTGGTCCGTTAAGCCCACAGAACCTCGTAGATGTGATCGGGCCACTTTCCTCCCAAATCTTCCAACTTAGTTTTTAATCCATTCAAGATAACTTTGTTGGAAACCTCCGTCAATCCATTAGTTTTGGGGTGAGCCACTGATGAGAAATGCTAAGCAATATCCAATTTGACGCAAAGATCTCGAACAACCTTAACGCGGAATTGAAGTCCATTGTCTAATACAAAAGCCCGAAGCACTCCAAAGCCGCTTATAATGTTCCTCCACAGGAAGTGTTTCACCACCTTCTCGGAAATAATAGCCACCGCTTCAGCCTCGATCCACTTTGTATCATATTCAACCGCCACTATGTTGAACTTCCGCTGCTCTATCGATTGGGGAAATGGTCCCAAGATATCAATTCCCCATCATTCTAATGGATAAGGAAGTGGAGTCATTGATAGGGGTGCTCCAGGCAGTTGGGGGATCGAAGCATGGTGTTGGCAAGCAGCGCAACGTCTGGTGTACTTTTGAGCATCCTCGAGTAGCGTCGGCCAAAAATACCCGGCCCTAATAACGCGATGAAATAGTGATCGGGCCCCAGAGTGTATACCGCATATCCCTTCATGAACATAAATCATGGCGGCCTCAGCCTCGATAGGGGATAGGCATCGTAGGAGCAGTCCTTCGAAACTCCTCTTGAATAATCGTCCGTCATTTAACACATATCGCTTGACCCGAGTCTCAATCTTTCTGGCCTCAGATGCATTTTCAAGTAGATGGCCATTGGTGAAATATTTGATAAAGGGGTCCATCCATGTGAGTTCCCTTGGTACGTCAACGGCGTTTATTTTCAAGTCTTGGAGTTCATGGCATAAAACCCCAATTTTCTCAAGTGACTGTTCAATCACAGATATCTCGACCGAAGGTCGGTTCTGAAGGTGGACCGATATGGTGCCTGGACCAATATTTGGTAGGCCTGCAGCCAGTTTGGCTAATGTATCGGCCACCTTATTTTGTTCTCTAGGCATATAGTCAAGTGAGATTTCACTGAACTTCTTTAACAACTCTAGGACATTTGCATGATATAGCTTCATGGTTGGCTCATGTGTTTCAAATCTTCCTGCGAACTTCTCCACTGCCAACTTGGAGTATGAGAACATTTGCACGTTAGTAACTCCCATCTTTCGGGCTAAAGTCATCCCTGACAGCACGGCCTCGTATTCCACCACGTTGTTCGTTCCAGAGAATAAGAACTTGACTGTGGAATGGATAACGTCTCCTTGTAATGTGGTAACGGTGATGCCCGCTCCCTTTGCCCCAAAGGTTGATCCGTCAACATAAATGACCCATCGGTCGTCCTCTTGGTTCATAAATATGGCTGATCGGGTCATTTTGACCATGAAATCCGGAAGAACCTGAGCCTTGATCGCCCTTCGGGGTACGAATTCCAGAAACATAGAGCTTATCTTGATTTTCCACTTGGCCAATCTTTCATTAGAGTCCGTCTGACTCAAAACTGCCTTCACAGGCTGATCAGTATACACATAAACCTTTCGGCCTTCAAAATAATGCTTAAGCTTGGATATAGCTTTTTACAAGGCCAGTATGAATTTTTCTAAGGTTGTGTATCTAGTTTCGGCTGTTCCCAGGGAATGGCTCACGTAATAGATAGATCGGTGAACGTCATCCCTAATGGTTACCAAAGTTGCGCTGATTGCATCCTCTGATACGACCAGATATAACCCTAAAGGTTCATGGCAGGTCAGACTCACCATCACAGGAGGAGTGCGCATATAAGTCTTCAGGTCTGAGAAGGTCCGATCACACTCTTCGGTCCAGCCAAGGTGGCTGGCTTTCCTTAACACCCTTAAAAAAGGCAAAGCCCGGTCCGTGGACCTAGAGATAAACCTGCTCAGCGCTACCAATCGGCCAGTAAGCCTATGAAATTCTCTCTTGTTTCTCGGAGGTTGCATGTCGATAATTGCCTGAACTTTCTCAGGATTAACCTCTATGCCTTTCTTATAAACGTAATATCCCAGGAACTTGCCACTTCGAATCCCGAAGCAACACTTGTTCGGATTTAGTTTGAGTTTATATTTACGGCATACTTCGAAACAACGAGACAAATAAGAAATATGGTCTTCATCATTCATGGACTTGACAATCATATCATCAATATACACTTCCATAATGTAGCCTATCAAATTCCTAAAGATCTTGTTGACCAACCTCTGGTATGTTGCTCCAGCGATCTTCAAGCCGAAAGACATAACCTCATAGCAATAAACGCCGTCTTCCATCATGAATAATGACTTCTTCTGATCTTCCTTAGCAAAAAAGATCTGATGATACTCGGAGTAAGCCTCCATGGTACTCATCATTGTGCTGCCAGCTACAGCATCCACCAATTGGTCAATATGCGGCAATGGGAAAGGATCCGACTCATAGGTCTTGTTGACGTCGGTAAAGTCAATGCACATCTTCCACTTCCCATCTGCATTGGAGACCACCACTGGGTTCGCAACCCATTCAATATAGTGAATCTCCCTAACGAAACCCGGCCGTAATAACTTGTTCACCTCGGCCCGGATGACTTCAATTTTCTCATGAGAGTAATGTCTCTTCTTTTGCCTGATAGGCTTCTTCCACGCTCAGTGTTGATCCGATGCTCACTCTCGGATCGGACAATCCCCGGCACATCATCCGGGGTCCAAGCGAATATGTCAACATTGCTTCTCAGCAAGTGGACCAGCTCCTCTTGAAAAGCCGAGGCCAAGTACGCCTCGATGCGGGTAGTCTTGGTTGAGTCGTCCTCAACTAAGTTGATTAGCTTGAACCCAATGGGCTCCATAGCCTGCCTCGGGTGCGGGGGCTCTTCGGGCAAATCCACTCGGGCTCTCTTCATTGGTGCCAGAGCTCGGCACGAGCTCATGTAGCATTGTCTTACTACTTTACGGTTCCCCTTGACAGAAATCACCCCGAGAGTAGAGGGGAACTTGAGCGTCATGTGGTACGTAGAAGGGACCGCCTCAAACTTACTAAGGCCGGTCCGTTCGATAATTACGTTGTAAGCCAGATACACTTCAATGACAATGAACTCCAGGGTTTCCGATCGGTCCCTATTTGGCTCTCCCAAAGTGACCGGGAAGAGAATTTTCCTGCACGGGATGACACTCCTTTGGTCGAATGCCCAAAGGGTTATGTTGGCAATAGGGAGATCATGAGCCGCGGCTCCCAGCATCTCAACCACTTCACGCTTCATTAGAGTGCATGAAACCCCGGTGTCCACCAAAATTATGTGGACCCGTCGGTCGGCGATGATACCTGTGATGATGAGAGGATCATCACAGGGATCGGTAACCCCATCCGATCGGCCGCGATGAAGGTATTATCATCCTCGAAGGTAGAGGAACGCTTGGCCTATTCATACTTGACCAACGCCACAGACTCGGAGCCTTCGGGGTACTCCTCGCACGCTGCTCTCTTTCATTCCCTGATCGACTCATTGATTCTTATTCCGCCGGAGATAACATAAATATCTTCGGCAACCTCTCTTTCCCTAGGCACCACCTCATTTGGAGGAGGTTGGGTGCCCACTTCAGCAAGTGGGGGAGCGGGCTGCTCCCATCTTCCACCTTCGTTCTGCGGAGCTCTGCCGCCATGGCCCCACTATCTCCTTCATTGGCCCTGGCTACGGTTTTCTTCACCTTCGGTCCCCTGCCCGATCATTGTAGTTTCGGAGCTGTCCCTGATTATCTCTCCCCCTCAACCTGTGACGATCGTCACCATGATAGCCACTTTGGGGAGACTGTGCTCGCTTGCCCTTATGACTATCGGGCTTCTCCTTATGCATCGCTGCTACTGTATCTCGCAGTAGCGGGCATTTCAGCGTCGGGTGATAGTGGTTGTGATGCAACTCACAATATACCCGATTGCCCTCCTTCTTCGGGAGGACATTTTTCTCAGCCACAACAGCTACTTCTCGCGGCTGCCTTTTGTGATATGAAACTCTATGATCGCATGCGGATTCAGAATTCCCACTAGGCTTCTGATAACCAGCTCCCAGCGCTTCGTCCACCTTGATGTACTTGTTGATCTTCTGAAGGAGCTTTCCCAAGGTGGACGGTGGGCTCTTCACAATGCTGGTCGACATGCCGCACGGTCTCAGGACCTGTTGCAAGATGTCGATTTTTTCTCGGAGCTCCAGCTTGATACCTCTAGCCATTCTGTTGAACTTCTCCATAAAAGAACGGAGACTCATGTTTGACGGGATGTATTTCAAGCTGTATAGTTCCTGCCTAATTCGAGGCGGTCCTACATTTGGAGCAAACTGCTCCGAGAAAGCCAGGATGAATCTGCCATACGAGTATGGATCGGGCCGGCAAGTTCTTGAACCATGTCCGTGCATTGCCCTATAATCCGGCCGCGAAAATGCGGCACTTCAGTGAGTCAGAGGCTCGAACGGTCCCCATCCTCAGCTCAAAGTCTGCGACGTGATCGATTAGATCATTGTCGCCTCGAAATATTGGCAACCCTTTGGGGTTGCGGTAATATCGATCGGGGACTGCCGCCCAGATCTTTTCATAAAAATGGAGCATCAAATCTCATAGTTCGGCGGAGACACACCTCCAGAATGATGGGATGATTCTTGGACCACATATAGATTATGCCGCTAGTCATCATTCTTGCTCCGCCTGATCGGACCATCCATGGCCCGATCGAATATTCCAGGATTGCTCCCAAGATCGGGCCCGCAATCCCTCTGCGTTCGTAGGGTCTCCAACTCCCTGGTAAGTTCGTCTATGCGTCTTTGCATCTGTTTCTGATCGTTCCCATGAATGGGAGTTGGGGTTCTAACTGGAGGAGGTGGAGTAGATTGGTATCTCTGCCCCTCATCGTCACTCCGCGCCTTATAATCTCCTCTTCATCGGAGCTTCGTGCGTCATGGCCGCTTTCGTACCCTCTGCTTGCTGGAACATGGCTTGCGATAGCCGGTGGTTATGTTGCACTCCTCTCCGACGTAAATTCAATTATTACTTTCCTAACAACAACCTCCAGGTCTTGCAGAGAGAACGATGACGATGGAAGGCTGCTGGGAAGCGTATCGCTATCGTTCGTCGAAGTTCCGGTTGCCATTTCTTTGATTATCCTATCCTAGGTAAAGACCTCAAATGGGGATTAGAAAATCATCCCCACGGACGGCGCCAAACTGTTGTGGTATGAAAACAGGGGGTGTCAACAGTCGTCTGGTTCGTTGCAAGACGAACTCGGTTTTAATTTGTTTTGTAGGAGGAAAACAATTAAGAATCCAATAGAAAAGGATAATGCAATTTTAGAGTGGAAAACCCTTGAAAGTAGGGGAAAAAACCACTAGACTAACAGATAGAAATGCTCTTAGTCGATCCAATAATCAAGCTGCTCATTACAAATGTCATGTTCATTTTAGAGATAACAAGGGAAGGAAAAACTTAAGGAAAACCAAGAGAAAACTGAAGAAGAGAGTTTTTAACGTTTCCCAAGTGTCCCTTTTATACGCCTTTCCTGCTGTGTGAATAGTTGGGTGTCGTTTTGTGCTTGTCCCATGCGACTAGGTCGGCTCGTATTGGGTGGGACAACCGCCGGGCATTTCTCTATACGGCTGCAAGGTACCAGGCCTTTCGGCGCTACTAACCGGATGTCTACAGACCAAAGGAAGCTCGTACGACTCTGTCAGGTACGCCTTTGATAGGATTATCATAGGCTATTGTCACATGTTAAGAAATGCGGATGGCCCGAAGCATAGTCTGTGCGTCCTGAACCGATCGGTCCCGATGAGAAGGAGAACATCTGCCTCTATCGATCGGTCTTGGTAAGTAAGAACAGGCCTTCCGGCCCGACTGTTCTCGCCGGGCCGTCCATTCACGTGAGCTGGATTTGGGCCTTCAAGTTCGGCTTTTGTCACTTGGGCTGGCCCGGCTAAGCTTGGGCCTAACTAGGTTCGGGGTACCGGGTTCCGAAGGTCTCATCAGTTGGGTTCATTTTTTTCCGAAGATAAATCACAACTTAATTGGATATGTTTAATCACATATCTTAAACAAACACATTCACGACTTGTTTCATACATAGCTAATAGTTCAACATGATTTGATGAGGTACCTGCTATGATTTGTTTTCTAGATCGCCAAGAAATTGCGGTTTACAACTCATAAATAGTTATCCAATTTGTGATTTACTATTATGATGACCAGACAGATATCCAACATCTATATAACCAACTAATTCTAATTTTGATTCGTTCGGATAAAATAATCTCTTATCAGATGTTCCTTGAAGATATCGATTAATACATTTCAAGTTTCTTAAAGTAGGAGAAGAGTTATACCTTACTAATAAATTTATTGTGAATGCAATATTAGGTCTTATATGATTAATAAGATACGTTAATGCTTCACTTACACTACGATATGGTACTTCAGAAGCAAGAATTTTTATTTACTTTCTCATGGTCTAAATAGATCTTTATTTACATCTAATGATCTAACAATAATTGGTGTGCCCAAAGGATGCGAATTATCCATATAAAATCGTTTGAACACCTTTGTTGTAGAAGATTTTTTATAAAGGAAAAATTCATTGTTTAAATTTCAATTTGTAATACAAGATAATTTTGTTTGGCCTAAATAATTCATTTCAAACTCTTTCGTTAATCATTCTATTGCACTTGGAAGCTCTTCAGGAGTACCAATTATATTAATATTATCGATATATATTGCAAGTATAATGAATCCATTTTTAGACATTTTCAAAAAATAATACATGGACAAACTCCATTATTTATATAGCATTCATCAATCAAATATTTGCTTAGACGATTATACAACATTCGTCCAAATTGTTTTAGTCTATACAGAGATTTATTCAACTTAATTGAATAATTCATTCGAGGTTCGTAATCAAATTTTCAGACAAATAAAATCCATCGGTAAGTTTTATATAATCACTATCAAGTGAGCCATATAGTAATCAATAACTACATCCATTAGATGTAAATCGAGGTTCTCATGATCAATTAAACTTATTAAATATCTAAAAGTTGTTGCATCAATTATGGGTGAATATGTTTCCTAAAAATCAAATCATAGTCTTTGTGAGAAACCTTCAGCGACAAGTCTCGCCTTATATCTTGTAACGTCACCCATCTCATTTTGTTTTCTTACGAAAACTCACTTATAGTCCACTGGTTGTACATCTTTTGGAGTACGGGTTAGTAGTCCAAAAACTTCACGTTTTTTTAGTGAATTTAATTTTTCATCAATTGCATATTTCCATTTGATTCAATCATCCTTTTTTGATATTCAGACATTGATTTCGGTTCATAAAACTCATCATCATTGACTACATGAAATACCATACATTAAGCAAAATGTTCATCAATTACTTCATTAGATCGACTCCATTATATAACATTCAATGTATAATTGATGGAAACTTATTCATCTTTATAAGGATTATTTATAACATTCTCAATCAATACATATTTACTAGATGATTCTTCAGGATCTTTAAATTTACTTTCTGGATGTTTTGTTCATTTTCTTTGTCAATAATTCTTATCATTCGAACCAATGAGTCTTCCACGCTTTAGGCGAGCTTTTGATTCCTTTGCGATCATACAATTCTTAGTATGAATATCAACTCTTATTGGAACATTAACAGCTGAAAAGTGAGATTTAATAACTTGTTTAGTATCATTGAACGTATTTGACAATTGGTTTGCTAGATTCTGTAAATGAATAATATTCTGAACTTCTAGTTCACTTTCTTTTGAATTTGAAATATTTTCTCCGTTCAACTTACGTTGAGATTTAATCTTAAATAGTTGAGAATTATATTCACTTATCGACTTGAAATCCTGCAACCGATGCATCCAATTATATCTTACTTTTGGAATTATGATAGTTTTCTGGTGATTATATCTTTCCTTCAAATTAGTTCAAATCACAAATAGATCTTTTAATGTTAGATATTCTATTTTAAAACCTTAATTGAGATCATTGGTTTTGATTTTTCCTGTTAGAAGTTTCAGCATCTAGATGAGTTTCAGCATTTAGAACACAATACAAATATTTTTTTCCCGTAATGTCAACTGTCACAAATTCAAGTTTTACAAGATTCGATATTTTACTATCTTCAATGATATAAGAACAAGTTAGGAAAGAAATACTAATATCAAAGATAAAATATAATAGAGTTTCGTACTATAATGTGTTATAAATAATATGAATCTGATAATGTGAAATAAAATAGAAACTAATTTATGATTATAAATATAATACTAAGTTATTGTTTATATTTCATAATTAACAAATAAAGGCTATTTATACACAAAATTTAGAATGATATTATTAATTTAATTTAATTAATTATTTAAGTATTATCATTAGTAATATCAACTCATTAAATAGATATATCTAACCAATATAAATATGTATTGCATTATTTTCAATTTTTCTAAATATTACAAATATGTTCGATATTTACTAATAAACATTTATCTAAATATTCGTAACAATATTTTCATAGTCCTTCCACCCAACCTAATGATAAAAGCAATTCAATATTCTAGAAGAAGCTTGTGCGTATATGGGCCGAGTAATCAAGCCCATTTTACTCCTTGATGAACTGGTACAATTAGTCAAAATTTTATTTATATTTGATATATTTTAACATCAAATAATATATTAATTCAAGAGTGGAAATATCAAATATACAATTTAGAGATCTAATATGACCAATTGAATACAATAGTTATATGATGAAATAACAATACTTTTGTATTTTGGCGTTCTAATGGTTTGCCAAGGAGGATCGATTAATACATATAAAAATAAACTTCTGAACGAGCTTACGTTATGAGATAGGGTAAATCGAGAATAACTATAGAAAGAGGATGTGACGATCGAAATATGCAAGCTTTTGAGATGATGATAAATGTCCAAGGGTCGATCAAATGTACATTTACATCGGGTTCAATACCTGTCATATATAGAAATATCAAATAACAAGATAATTCAAAGTAGATATTAATATTAGATAAATATTTATTTATCGGAACTCTAATGTCAAAAATTGATGAGATGCAATAATATATTTCTTATCAAATGGTAACCAATTTTTTATATTTAATTTTCCAATAAATATTATTTTAAAATAATGCATCAAATCAAATCCAACATAGCACTCAAAATCTGCAAAGTGAAGGTAAACCGTATCTCTTGTAATTCTATTCCTATCTTAGCTTCTTCTATATTTTGCTTAAATTCACGCGTTAATTATTATTTATATCTAGTTTGCATGTACATCATTATTATATGTTATTTACATGATTTTTAAAATAATTAATTTAAAGCATGTCAAAATGTACCATAGTAAAAAATACCTCTAACATTTAAGTTCGATTGACTTATATATAATATTATAGTTAGTATATATAAGTTAACATGAAAAACACTAACATGTTATAATGAAAGATATATTTGTTTAATCGAACTGATGGAATTAACTGTCAAGTTTTCAAGCTTCATTTTTTTGAATCTATAAGAGTTTGAATTTATAGTGAATCGAATCTCAGATATTTTTTTTCTTGTGTCGAGTTTTTGTATTGATTTTTGTTAAATATATAACAATAAAATATATTGTTATATGTAAAGCTAAATTATTATAGAGCATAATTTCATCAACTAAATTATTATAGAGCTTATGAACTTTAAATTTGTTTTTATTATATATACACTTATATATATCGTGAATCATCGCATCACTAAAATTAGAGGTGGACATATGCCAACCCAGTTCAATCCGTATAAACGGGTCAACCTATGAATCGACTCACCAAATATTAATTTATGGGTTGAGCCAAGAAATTCAACCCGTCAATTCGTATGGATCAATTTGCATGGGTTAATGAGTTGAAATGAACCAAACAAAATTTAAAAAAATTAGGGTTTAATTGTGGTTTTTTGTTTAGGGTTTAGCTAATGTAACCCATCGTACCGCATTTTCAACCCGTATGAGTTGATGGGTTTGACCCGTAACTCGTTGGACTGAGCCCTTGCTCACCTCTAACTAGAATCAGTAGCACAGAGAATCGCTCAGAGAGAACTCAAACGTCGCACACAAAAACGTTCTAGCCAAAAAACGAAGTAGCCACGGTTCAATACTGTTGGAGAGCTGAAAAGGTAATGCAAATTCCCTTAAATTTGATGCATTGGTTGGTACTCAAAATTCTCAAACTATAAAATCAATGGGAAGTTAACTATTGAAATGATAAATTCTTTGATTTGGTTTATAAGAAGAATGCAAATCATACACTGACTTTTTAAATCTTTTACGGTATGGTCTCTTCATATCCGTGCACACTCACTCTCATATAAATTGATCCGATTCTAGAAACTTAACATTGACGATAAAATTGGATGATATACGAATCTGAAACAAACTCGAAGACAAGATACTTGTAAGAAGAGGAGCAATCAGCAAGTTTCAACGATCATAAAAATTTAAAAAATCAAATGCTTAAACCAGAGATCTTAATATATACACAGTTCCAACTTACAACACAACACAGAGGGCTGATCTTCCATATTCGAAAAAGCCTATCCTCGACTTCTCCTTGTTGATCCAACTTCTCGAATAACTCTAGATTGAACATTAGAGCTAGAATTAGATGATTCACCTCTTCTAAAACATGCAAATAAGCCATTAAAAAGTCTTCTCAATCCACCTCTATCTCTTGACGTGCCTCTAGAACCCCATGAAATTCTTCTACGAACACCATTGTTGTTAAACTCACCATCCATTTCTGTGTAAACTACTGGTAATTCCCTTTCACCACCACCCGAAAATCTACCCACAGCAAATCCGCCTCCGGGCAATCTCCATATTGTCAAACCAAACATCTCATTATTATTTTGCATCTCAGTTTCTCCTCTGTACGTTATATTAGCATCATTATCAGTTGCCAACTCATGTCTACATACAGGACAAGAATTCCTTAAAGAAAGCCATGGAAAAATGCAATCTTTATGGTATAAATGCTTACAGGGCATTTCTCTAGCCTCTGTTCCCAATTCAAAAGGCTCTTTGCAAACTGCACAATGAAATTCAAACGAAATATGGTGATCAATAATTTCAATCTTAGCCATTGATTCAATAGCTGCTTTTGAAGCAGGTGGATTATTAACAGTTCTGTCAATCCCATTCGCCTCAATGTGCGACAATTGATCCAACAATCGGTCGCAACCTGAACCAAGTAAAAATTCAGACATGGAAGTAGGTAAAGGGCGAAGACCTGACCCTCCTCCATCGTCGTAGTATAATTCGAACCCACCACTCGTTGCAATTCCAACACCACCTTCTGTCTGTCCCCGAAGGACGATTACTGGATTAAACGGCGAAGGGTCGCCACCATGCCTACGGCTTCTTCTAAGCCTAGGGCTGGATCCGGATCCAGAATCAGAGCCCGAGGCAGTGATCGGGACAGAATCGGCAGGCGCTGTTGTATACATAGAAGCAGCGGGGAAACGGCGTCTTCTGGAATCGGAAAATGAAAAACGAGAAGACGTATCGACCTCCTCAACGAATCCACCGCTACAATCGGGGCAAGCTATGGAATCTTGGATCCAAACTCTAACGAATCGGCTGCATCTGTGACACCAATGAGTCGATGACATCGATCGAAATGCGACAAAAATACAATTTTATTTCCGATTCCCAAAACGAAGCTCTCAAGAACGCAATCAATCGAGTTCACAAATCGGTTTGTGGAAAGGAGAACGAGAGAAATGTGGAAATTCAAATGGGAACAATTGCAAATACTAAAAGTTCAGGGGTCAGGGGCAAAGTATTTTCCTAAGTAATACAATTTTTTGTTGGGGTTCAAAACGCCTCCCGATCGTTTCCAACAGGTGAGAAAACCATGTAAGTATCAAGAGCTTTGGTTTTGTGTATCCTTTTAATCTTGAATTGTGTATTGCAACGCGATGTTTACGTGGAACCGGAGAATCCCGGAGAAAACCACGAGAATCAGGCTTACACCTTGATTCTTAATCCACTAAGAGAAAAATACAGTGACCACTGGTTTTAGGATACGAAAGGGATACAGTCTTGATTCTTTTCGTATCCAGAATATCTGTTCTTCACAGNTTATTTTGCATCTCAGTTTCTCCTCTGTACGTTATATTAGCATCATTATCAGTTGCCAACTCATGTCTACATACAGGACAAGAATTCCTTAAAGAAAGCCATGGAAAAATGCAATCTTTATGGTATAAATGCTTACAGGGCATTTCTCTAGCCTCTGTTCCCAATTCAAAAGGCTCTTTGCAAACTGCACAATGAAATTCAAACGAAATATGGTGATCAATAATTTCAATCTTAGCCATTGATTCAATAGCTGCTTTTGAAGCAGGTGGATTATTAACAGTTCTGTCAATCCCATTCGCCTCAATGTGCGACAATTGATCCAACAATCGGTCGCAACCTGAACCAAGTAAAAATTCAGACATGGAAGTAGGTAAAGGGCGAAGACCTGACCCTCCTCCATCGTCGTAGTATAATTCGAACCCACCACTCGTTGCAATTCCAACACCACCTTCTGTCTGTCCCCGAAGGACGATTACTGGATTAAACGGCGAAGGGTCGCCACCATGCCTACGGCTTCTTCTAAGCCTAGGGCTGGATCCGGATCCAGAATCAGAGCCCGAGGCAGTGATCGGGACAGAATCGGCAGGCGCTGTTGTATACATAGAAGCAGCGGGGAAACGGCGTCTTCTGGAATCGGAAAATGAAAAACGAGAAGACGTATCGACCTCCTCAACGAATCCACCGCTACAATCGGGGCAAGCTATGGAATCTTGGATCCAAACTCTAACGAATCGGCTGCATCTGTGACACCAATGAGTCGATGACATCGATCGAAATGCGACAAAAATACAATTTTATTTCCGATTCCCAAAACGAAGCTCTCAAGAACGCAATCAATCGAGTTCACAAATCGGTTTGTGGAAAGGAGAACGAGAGAAATGTGGAAATTCCAATGGGAACAATTGCAAATACTAAAAGTTCAGGGGTCAGGGGCAAAGTATTTTCCTAAGTAATACAATTTTTTGTAGTAAAGGAATAAGAAACTAATATTTTCAAATTTTAATAGGTTGGATAAATTTGATCCTAATAATATATTTGTTTTCAAATTTAAAGTCATAACAAATTTGGTTTATAATATTTGGAAAATAAGATACTTAAAGTGAGAAAATAGTTCTCAAAATATAATTTTGGTCAAAATCTCAATTGTCAATATTAAAAATTTAATAGATCAATTATGTCATACAAACTAAATTTAATATTTTTTTTACCAAAACTTGCACAATATGGGATCAATTTGCTATCTTCATACTTTGGTCTCATATTTTCGACGATCATAATATTTTATATATAAAAATTACAAGAATCATGTAACTATAAAACACAAATTGGTGTGTCGCGCTAGATAGATAGATGCTTTAACAAGTTAATAAGATACAATATTTCTAAAGGATGGAAAATGTTGAATTTCTCAGGCTGCTTCTGGTGATGAAATCTTGGAAAAAATACTTCTATTTTTTAAGGATATTATTATATCCAAACAAAGCAAATTCTATATTTTCATTTTCGTTTATATATTTAATGTAATAATGTTCATGTTCGTTAATTTTTATTCCATCCATGTTGGTCCACTATCTTGTGCCACGTATTCCATTATGTGTAATTGTTCCTCATAAAAGAATACAATTTCGTTCCTTGTAATAACCAATGTATTCATATCGGCCAAGACCGATACGAAATTCTGTACCGATATGAAAACATTGGTAATAACTCAATTTCCATCCAAATCTATACAAATGGGTACAATTCAAATTAAGTACATAAAATTTTATTGGCTCACGAGTCAACTCATTTCGACATAAATTTTAATTTTAGAGATTTGGTACATTAGTAATTTGAACTCGAGTCTTGATCGAATTAACTCAAAAGGTTCGTGAATCGTCTCGGGTCAAAAAGTTCGTCTACCCAAACCTTTTGAGTTTAATATATAAATTTTACAATTAAAAATTTAAAGTAAATAAATTGCATTTCAATCTTTCAAATATGTGTTTATTTATTTTTGAATTAAGGAATTTGATAATAAATAAATATATTAATAAAATAATAGAAGATGATTAATTTTATAATTGTTTAAGAAAGATGTTTAGTTTTGAAGTACTCAATTATAATATTACTTATTTATGAACTTGAATACAAGAATAACAAACATTAAATATTGTTGACAAAATAATTCCACATTAGTCAAGCTTAAATTAGTTCAACTATATAAATAAGGCCTTCTGAATATGAGAATTTTTAACTATGATAATGACAATAAGATGGAAAACTCCAGCTTTGTAATGTTTTGTGTATTTTAAAACTAAGAATATGTATTTCAAGTTATTATGAGAAACAAGCATGAAATGTAAAAGTAGCAAACATTAAAAAATTTGTTGAAAAAAAGCACTAACTAGTACTCAAGAAGATATTGAAGTAAGTCGTGCTATTGGCACAACATGTAACATAAAGGTGGGCATGGGTCGATCCAACTAGATTGATCAATCCAACTCATACAAACGGTTATCCCATGAGTAAGTATGTGAAAAATAAGTGTAAAAGTTGAGCCGCAATAAATGTACGGATTAACATATTGATACGAGTCATATTTTATTTTAAAAATAAAAATTATTATTAATTTGAATTTATAATTTATATTTTATTATTTCATTAACGGATTGGATCGAACTTCTAATCTACCGAGTTAATCTATTGACGGATCAAGAAAGTTTATTAATCCGTTGGATCAATTCGTACAGGTTGACGGGTTTGACGAATTCAACCCATAATCCGTTGGATCGGACCTTTGCCCACCCCTAAGGTAACACTAAACAGGGGTGGGCAAGGGTTAAAACTTGTTTTGCTCATGTTGCAAAACATGAGTTTCATTATGTTTTGATTCAACTTATTGAAAGTTTGATGGGTTCAATATGTTTGAATCAAAAGCAAGTCATGTTCAGTTCGATACTAAGTTTGATGAGGACGAACTCTACGAGGAGCTTTTATAATCAATTATATTTTTAACTAGAGATATGAATTTTCATTTATTTTTTAAAAAATAGAATGGATGGTTTGATTTTGATTTTAATTCATCCATTTAGGTTTGATTTAGTTTGAGTACCAAATTATATTGATTTTTTGTTTAAATTTGATTTTAGATAGTTTTTTTGGATTGAGTTTCATTTAATAACGGGCGACGCGCAAATTTAGTCATCGTAGTTTCCTATTTTTGCAATTTTGGTCCTCCTACTTTGACAATTGTGGCAGATTAAGTCCCTTAACTTTATAATTGGCAAAATCAGTCCTCTTACTTTGCCACATTTGTCAAATTAGGTCCTTCAAGTTTATGTATATGACAAATATGATCCTCGAAGTTTGTAATTTGTGCAAATGCAATCCTTCAACTTTGGTAATGGCACATTTGATCCTCGTAATTTCATAACTATGGCAACTTTGGTCCTTGACACCGTTAGTAGTCCCCAAATTTTGTAATTTATGGCGATTTTGGTCTTTCAAGTTATGTATGACTAATTTAGCCCCCAAACTTTGGAGTATGTGGCTATTTTGGTCCCTAAACTAATGTTTTACTAATTTAGCTCCCAAATAATCAATAATTTGAAAGTTTGGTTTTTTTTAGCAGTGTTTTCATAACATTCGTAAAATATGTGTCGCTTTAGAACGATATGTCTCGTACGAGCCATATATTGATAGTTAATTATAAATTGTTATATTACAAACATTACAAAATTTATTTGTTTGTTTATGCTCTGGCCTCATTAACATCACATATCGGCATAAAATAAGCTATGCATTATGGTTTTCTACATTTACAGTATTCACTTTATAAATAGCATTCGATTGTGATTATGGAAGTGTTAAAAATTCGGTTTTATATGTCGTGTTTAAACAATAACTATAAGACATGAAACTCAAATCCTATTTTTCGAATATAATTGTTCAAACTAGAATTATAATACCGTAAAACACAATGTCAAGCTTGATACAATACCCATCAATGTTTTCAGATTACGAAATGGTTTCAAAAACAATTAATCCAGTTTGAAAGTACTAATTTCTCCTAGTACAATATCTTCTTGACTGTCCGGTGGCGGAGGATGGTACAATGAACGTTTTTGCGAAATTCATAATGTCTGATAATGTGAACCAACGCTCGGTCATCTGCGCACATATTTTGACAAAACATATATTAGAGTTCAACGTAGTTAGGACCAAAAAAAGAACCGAGTTTGTTTTACTTACAAACATAGGGTAACTAATTTGTAAATACACATCTGGAACATCTTGCAAAAAACAGTAAATGTAGTATAGCACGTATACTCTGCACTCCGTGTGTCCATTTTGCTTAGATACCTATGTATTTTTTCATGAAATATGACGATTAATATGTATTATACACTTACAAAGCTTACATCGGGCCATCGAATAGGAATATTGATAATGATGTTTTCGGTATCCTTTCCGTTTTGTAATTCATAAGCATCTCTAAGAAACCTGTAAATATATCATTTGTATTTGTGAGGAGTAAGTTGGTTAATGCGGTGTGTTGTACCTGTACACGGAAGGCTCGATGGATGATTGTCGTACTGTGCCCAAAGAATCCAACATCAACATTGTTCTAGCACTTGGTTCTCTAAAACGACAAAACACCAATAAAGACCAATGACCCCTAAAAAAAAATATAGCATGAAATTATATATCATTATCCGTTGCATTCACAACTTAAATAACAAATAAACAATTCCCACTTTAAAAATAGATTTCGTACCTTGTAACGATTGGCATAAGTACGTACTCATTTTTACATAACACTTCCCACTTTAGAAATCTAGCCCAGCGCAATGGATCCTTCCCATTAACATACGAATCAAATATAATGGCATCAACGAAACTACAAAACCCTTTTTGTCGAGCACAGTTTAAAAGGGAAATAATTGACATGTGTAAAAAAACATATACCAAAACCATCACAATAAACAATCACTGAGACAACCGATGTTCAATTCGACTTACTGTATTGTCCGTTGCACAATATCGTCACTAAGAAGGCCGTAGACACCAAGTGACAGGGATTCATCCATCGGAGGAGACATGACATGGTTCACATATTGCTGACCGTAGATGTTGACGGTGTCATTCGTACAGATTGAAACATTCCCATACACGTTGGATACATCTACACTCGGTCGGACCTGGCTCGCCACTTTGCTTGTTTGTGGCTCACATGGAATGCTTTCATGTGGAAACTAACATAGAAGACAAAACACAAGTTTAAAATTACATACAAGACATTTAAATATTAACAAACCCAAGAAAAACACAAACTTTCCGAGATCCAACGTCTTTTGTATCTATTTTTTGGGCTTTTATACACATATTTGAGACATTCTGCAAATCCAACGAGAAAAGTATTAATTCATAACTAACATGCATTGAAAGAAATCAACAATAAAAGAGACACTAGGGTTAGCTGTTGGCGTTGTAGCGGTGTTATAAAGATCTTCAGTATTTTTGGGAGAACAATCGGATCCCTGTTTTGACAATGAATGCACGTACATCAAATACTCAACTACATAGTCTGATTAAAAATTTCATATTACCTTTGAAGCTGGGGAGGGATGCTAGCAATTATTCTTGGGACAACGTCTTTTGTTATGCCCCCTCACACCGCAGTTTTGGCACCGAATTTTTCGAATAGGAAAACCGGGTGACTGATAATGTTCACGTTGGAATTTTAGGGGTCTACCTGCTCGACGACGTTTGAATTGTGGTTCCATGGGCGGTGGAACGTGACAAACAGGCCACTGCTCATGGCTAGGTAATCCAGACACACCGTAACGATAAGTAGTCATGTACCATTCAACACTGTACCATTGATTCACGTAGTCGTAACAACTCTCCCCACGGGCCAAGATGACAGACGCGGCATGTTTACAAGGGATTCTTGCAACATCAATATTTACAATATTTCATTCAAAAGTAGCATTGTTCAAGGCTGTACCTCGTAGCTCCCATTTTCGACAAGTACAACTTCTATTGCGTAGATCGACTGAAACACGCTCTTTTCCGAATTCCCATGTGGCTCGCCAATCATCGGTTGGTACCACAGTACCAACGGTCCCTGCTTCTATACATCGTCAACTACTTTGTGGATTCGAGAACCAAAACCATCGTCGATTATTTCACGAGATTTCTGTCGTCTGTTGTGCATACGCTTGCCGATGAATGTACAAATCTCTTCTAACATCCACATCAAAGGTCTTCGGCGACACGATAAAAGGGAGCTGTTTAGTGATTCCACATGGTTATTCAATAATATATCAGACTTGCAAAATGTCCTGAAAAATGCTCTACACCAGTGTTGTCTTGGTATACCGAGCATGTACTGGTGCGCCCCTGGACATAGGCGTTGTAACTGCAACATACGCTCTTGGAATAACGACTCGGTTGTTGCCTTTGCAGTAGCCCATATGGCCTTGGCTGTTGGGCCTGTCGAAAATCCAGCATGTGCCACATTTTTTGAGATGTGGCGTACACAATGTCGAATATAAAACAAAATGAACAATAACAAATCAAATGTGTAAAATAAAATATAAAAATTTTCAACATAAGAAGTATTGAGGCGCTTACCTCAACTCTAGGCAATAAAACATCTAGAGCATGTTTCAACTCCTTCCCACGATCAGACATTATCGTGTAAGTTTCTTGTTCATCGGTGTTTATCCCGCAGTCCATTTGTAGAAGCTCCAAGAACCATAACCAAGATTCTTTTGTTTCTCCACCTACTATTGCATACGCGATTGGGAAAACACCATTATTCGCATCTAAGCCGCAAGCTGTAAGGATTTGCCCTTCAAATTTTTCTTTAGTATGTGTTCCATCTAAGCATATAATTCTTCGGCATCCTTCTCGGAATCCATAGCGACAAGCCTGCGAGTTATAAAACTCTACTTTAAAATACCAAAAAAATTAACTAAACATGCATTAATTTACTAACCATCGGACATATGTAGATCCCTTCAAATTGAACAGCTCCAGGCATTTCACGACAGTTTTTCTCTTTAACCACAACCGTAGACCCCGGATTGGAAAGTAGGTATTGCATACAGTACCTACGAATCTCAGAAAAAGGAGCACGAGATCCATCACGTACAAGCCTTAGGGCCTCTTCTCTTGCCCTCCTAACCTTGTGTTTTCCCAAATTGAACTTGTACGAACTATTCAACACGGCAAACAGGTCCTTGGCGGATAAATCAGGGTTCCCCAAATATCTTTGATAATATTTTTTGGCCACCCAAGAGGACGTAACATATGAGTTCATTGTCTTTCGATGACAATGTGGCCCGTGTGCCATGACAGCCTTCACAGACCACATCACATCATTATCTCGCATTGAAATACTCACGTACCATGGACACTTACGCTGTACAGTTCCCTTACATCGTATCACCAATCGAACTTTGTCGTTCTTCACAAATCGATATTCAATGCCGCTTTTAATACACATATCTTCAAGGGCATTTTTGGTTTGTATTTTATTTTCAAATCAAAGACCCTTCCTGTACAAGAAAAAATGGATGAGTGTTTGTCATATAGAACAAAAAATATATGACTTACACAACGTCCTTTGGCTTAAGTTCATTTGCCGGGTCATAGATCATTTTTCTTTTGCGAAAGGAATTTGATGTACTTGTCGGATTTGCAAATGTGCTACTTTCCTGATCTGATCGGAATTTACAGTGAACTGCTTCTGAATTTGTGGAGCACATAATTTTCTTCATCGTCACTTGACCAATCTTCTGAACTGCTTTCCATTATATGAAAGTGGACTCTATAAACAAATTTCAAAAAAGAAATTATATTATTATCTAAATATGTTTAATAACATAATCTGACAAAAAGTGGATAAGTTTATTATAATTAGTAATGAACTATAAAAGACAGTAACCAATAGCTATCACATATATAGCTGCTTGTTGAATTAATCCGCTATACCAAGAATGTATAAGTTCAGGTAAGCTTTTTATCTGAGCTTCAGACATTTTATCATCTTTAGGATTCTCAACATCATTCAACATTTCGACTGAAAACATGAACAAGTAATCAAAAGGTCATATATGCATAAACAAAAGGTACGTAATATAAGCAAATAAAACTTACAGACTTGAAGCAGAATGGCAGGAACCATAATAAATTGAATTAATTATTTCCCTGAATTCAATATTTAATAAGCATAAGGTAACACAAAAGCTTTATAATGTTGTTAATAGAACTTCCTGAAGTCTTATTTTGATTAAGGTTGTAGCTATTTGATATGATTACAGCAGCTCCAGTGTCTCTCTACTTATTAATTAAAAAGAGGGTTATTCATGTTTCTGATCAATCAAAAAGTTTGGGTTCATAATCAATTAAACATTCATTCAATAAATATCAAATGACATACAAATATGCCGGAAATAAGCTCCGATATAGAATTAGACTGCAATAAATCGGGTGTTGAAACCCTGTTTGAATCACATTATGGGGCGTACCTTTTATTTGCTAGCTCCGGTCACGAAGAAATGTACACCGTTCTGATGAAGTTCTTGAAACCCAAGCATTACAGAGTTGGAAATGGCGTGCAGATTTGTAGCCTGAAATTTGGGATAAAGTCGTACCCTCTCGGAACCGCAAATATGAGCTTTATTTGCTTAGGGGCACAAATTAAAACTTTAACGGAGTTAGAGTTTTGTTAGGGTTTAGGAGGACCAATTTTGTTCGTTTTTATAAAATACGTGGGCTAATTTTGTCATTACAATCAAATTACGGGGACCGATTTTGTTTGATTTCATTTGGAGGACTAAATATGAAATTTGATGACCAATTTTACCAAATGTTACAAAATAGGAGACCGATTTTGTCAAATCTTCAAAATTCGAAGACTAAAAATGTCAAAATAAACTTAAAGGACTAAATTTGCCAAAATAATCAAACTACGAGGACCAAAGATGTCTTTTCTTCTTTAGTAACCCCACAATTGAGTAAGTTACCAAGGAAGCTATAAATTATAACAAGTAAAGTAACCCATGTAATAATAAAGAGTACTTTAGTGTAATAAATGTTAATTAAATTGCTACTAAAATAATTATCCACAGCAGAGCCGACAATGAGGATTTGTTTACCTCAAAATCTCCACATTAATTACACCTAATTCAGTTACACCAGCTAATACGAAAACGAAATTGAACTCATCCCCCATTGTGAGTTTTATTTAAACTTTCACATTTGCTCATACATAATACATCCATACATAACATAGAACCCGAACCCGAACCAACGTGAAAAGTGTATAGTTGTATTCATGTATCAAAAACGATGGATTTAAAGGTTTTTCTTACTATTTTCGATGGTTTCTTCTAAACCAAACTCATGACTTCTCCACATGTGTTTTGATCGACTTCATCGAACACCATTAGGAGAATAAGAGAACTCACAATCCGAAAATCGATACACTAGAGATTCTTTGTCATTAATGAAGAACAATGTCATGCATTATTACAACACTAAAAAGTTGCAAAACGAATCACAAATGAGCACATCTATATTTTGGTGGTCCTCTTCAATCTCTATATTAAACTCTAACCACAATGAATCTTAGCCAAGGATTTGATATATGTACCTTTTTTCTCTGTATATATAAGCTACTGTGAATCCCTTCTTTAGTTCCTAGCAATGGCAACGTTCTCTGATGTTGCAGCAATTTTTCTGTTGATTTCATTTCTAGAGCTTTCACTTGTTAGTATACCCGTGTACTCTAGAGCATTCTTTGTTTTCGGAGATTCCCTCGTTGATAGCGGTAACAACAACTTCTTAGCCACGACTGCTCGTGCTGATTCGCCACCTTATGGCATTGACTACCCAACTCATCGACCCACAGGGCGATTCTCAAATGGCCTCAACATTCCAGATATCATCAGTATAACTTCTATATTGCCTCCTCTTTTCTAGGCAGCTTTTAAGCAATGCTTGATGAGTTTCAATGGTAACAGGTGAGAGTATCGGAGCAAGGGAATCCCCGTTGCCGTACTTGAATCCGACATTGTTTGGCCTAAGACTTCTGGTTGGAGCCAACTTTGCCTCAGCGGGAGTTGGAATTCTCAATGACACAGGCATCCAATTTGTAAGTCACTAAACTCAGTAATGCACTAGAATCAGTTGATTTGAAGCTCTATCCATGGATTCTGATCAAGCAAATGCTTTTATTGCAGGCAAGCGTAATAAGTATTTCCAAACAAATGGCATACTTTCAACAGTACCAAGCAAGAGTAAGTGCAATGATTGGAACAAAAGAAACACGAAGATTGGTAAAGCAAGCTTTGTTCCTAATCACTTTGGGCGGCAATGACTTCGTCAACAATTACTATCTAGTTCCTTTCTCCTTTAGATCTCGCCAATTTGCTCTACCAGATTACGTCAATTATCTGATCTCCGAGTATCAAAAAATTCTACATGTATATCAAATCATTTGATAGCAACTGGATCATGTATAGAAACTGAAAGCTAAACTTCTTAAAAATGCAGAAACTTTACGAGTTGGGAGCAAGGAGAGTGATTGTAACAGGGACTGGTCCTCTGGGATGCGTACCAGCGGCACTGGCAACAAGAGGCAGAAACGGAGAATGCTCACAGGAACTTCAACGTGCCGCCGCCCTTTATAATCCGCTGTTGATCAGAATGCTGCAGAGGATGAACTCCCAATTTGGAAGCACAGTCTTTATAGGCGCCAACACCCAGAAAATGAACAATGATTTCATTGATAATCCACAATCATTTGGTTCGAATCCAATCTACTTCATCGTCTCTCTTATTCCTTCAACTGAGATTTTAGGGCTGTGCAGGATTTGTAAACGCTAAAGTAGCTTGTTGTGGGCAAGGTCCACATAACGGGATAGGGCTATGTACACGATTCTCCAATTTATGCCCTAACAGAGACGCGTTCGCCTTCTGGGATGCGTTTCATCCAACGGAGAAAGCGAATCGACTGATCGTACAGCAAATTATGACTGGATCTGATAAATACATGAACCCAATGAATCTCAGCACCATTCTCGCGCATGATTCTGAAATTTGAAATTGATTGGAAAAGCTTCGATAATTTCTCTTGCCCTAATTGTATTCCTTTCCAGCAATCTGAATCAATCACCCAAGAGAGGTTCGTGAACAAACTCTGAAATCAGAGTTATCGCTGCAGAAAAGATACTGCAGCAAGGGAAAAATGAGCAACAGCAGAGAAAATTGTGGTGAAAGTTTTCTGAATAGAATCGCACAAAGCAAATGTATAGACCTAATGCTATTTTATACAATTTTCGTATGGCCTAACTAATTCTCTAACTAATTGTACTATTATTTTCTTTAATATAGAATTATTGAATATCTAACAGTTCGCATCTCTATTCTTGTTCATTTCAAATCAAAACTTAAACAAATAGCCAAAAAGGTGTGATTTAATAAATCTCTATTCTCATTTCGTTTTTCATCATTGTTGTGTATAAAAAACCGGGGTGTCAACAGTTGTCCAGTTCGTTGCAAAACAAACTCAGTTGTAATTTATTTAATGTGTGGAGGACGATTATAAATCAAGTGTAAATGAGACAAGACAGTTTGAGAGTGGAAAACCTCAAACCTGAGAAAAAAATCATTTGACTAAGAGCTGAAAATGCTCTTAGTCAATTCATTAAACAAGGTGCTAATAACAAATACTATGTTTGTTCTTTAGACAACAAAGGGAAGAAAGCTTATCGAAAATAAATCGATAGATGGCTAAGTAAGAAAGCTTGCAAGGAGAATCGGAAGAGGATCCATTTCTTCGCATCCCAAGTATCCTTTTTATAGGCCTATTGTGTTGCGTGAACAATAAGATGTCGTTTTGTACTTGTCCTCTGCGGCGAGGCCGTCTCGTGTCAGGCGGAACAGCCGTCGGGCATGACTTCATAGGGTTGCACGGCGCTAGGCCTTTCGGCGCTACTAGCCGGCTATCTCCAGACTAAGGGAGGCTCGTATGACTTCGCCGGACCACGCCTCTGACAGAATTGTCGGAGGTTGTCGTCGCATGTTGAGGAATGTGGATGGCCTAAAGCAGGGCCTGTGAAGTGTGGACCGATCGGTCATGGTGAGCGGGAGAAAGCTGAGCCCTACCGATCGGGACCGATCGATATGAACAGGCAGTCGGGCCTGGCTGGGCCGTTCATTCACATGAGCTGGATCGGTGCCTCCAATTTCGGCTTATGTTACTTGGCCCTGATCAGGTTCGGGGTATCGGGCTCCGGGGATCTCATCACTAGCCCCTCGGACTCTATTGCCACCATGGTGGTGATGTGAGTTCGATTATCAGATTGAGAGCGTTTGAGGCAGGAGTGCCTGATCGCAACAACGGAAGACTGTACCCGAACTGGTCGTAACGGCGTCCTTGGGGATCGATCCTGCACTTAGAAATTTCAGAGTGTGAATTTTCAAATTTGAAATTTGTAACGGTTGAGGGTAAAAACACAATTCTGGGCTCTATAATAGCCAGCGCCTTTCCGTATTCCAAGGGGGGGGACAGACTGTCAGACTGCAGCCGCCTGCAGTAATGACGTGTCGCCATGTGATTGGTTAATACGTTGCTATAAAAGTCGGGATTTCTGCCCTGTGCAACCATCGTTGTAACTTTGCGAAAAACTCTCCAAGCCCTAGAATTCTCTGGCAATTTCACTCGACAATCTTCCAGCTCCAGTTCTCTCCCAAAACTTAAGGTAACCATCCATGGCATCTCGTAGGGCTAAATATCCAATTGTTTCTCACATGGACCTCGAAGCATTTCAGACCAAATTTTCAATCCCTGCCCATTATCCCATCTGGAGGGGGAAGGAAGACGTTCCCTGCTTCCTTCCCGCCGAGATGAATGTTCCGGCTAACGCTATACCCATTAGCTATGCCTCCCTGAGGTCCGGCATGCGTTTTCCCCTTCATTCTTTTGTCGCAGCCGTACTCCGGGAGATCCATTGCCCAACCTTTGCTCTTTTTCCGGGCAGTTATGTCTATATAATCCCCTTCATCTTCTACTGCTATAAGCAGGGGGTTGAACCAACCCTTAAACATTTTTTCAACCTGTTCCTGGTGGGATCCTGCAGGGGAAGGAGGTTTTTAGGGGGTCGCAGGTTGTACTATCTAGCGACCCGAACGAAGGATTGTATTATCGTTGACAAGGAAGGTTCCCTTCATGAATGAGAATCTTGCTATGTCTAGATAGACATCCCGAGGGAGGACCTGTGAAGGTTACCCTTCTTAACCTCCCATTCCGACATCGGGAAGTTGGACCAAAACCGGTTCAATCCATCCCGTCAGGATATTGCCAACACCTTGGCAATGCTTCCTCTTCCCGAAAGGAGTCTGAAATGAATAGACATACTACGAGAGAAGAAGCTGCTAGAGATCGGGGTAGCAGATAGAACTGGCGTCCCTGCCTCGAACGGGGAGTAGTCCGGTAAACCCATAGAACCTCGTATATATGATCGGGCCACTTTCCCCCAAAATCTTCCAACTTAGTTTTTAATCTCTTAAGGATAACTTTGTTGGACACCTCCGTCAATTCGTTAGTCTGGGGATGAGCCACCGACAAGAAATGCTGAGCAATACCCAATTTGGCGCAAAGATCCCGAACGTCTTTACGGCGGAATTGAAGTCCATTATCTGATACAAAAGCTCGAGGTACTCCAAAGCGGCTTATGATGTTCCTCCATAGGAAGTGCTTCACAACATTTTCGAAAATAATAGCCACCGCTTGAGCCTCGATCCACTTTGTATAATATTCAACTGCCACAATGCAGAACTTTTGCTGCTGGACCGATCGAAAAAACGGTCCCTAGATATCAATCCCCCATTTGTCAAATGGACAAGGAAGTGGAGTCATTGACAGGGATGCTCCCGGTAGTTGGGGGACCGGAGAATGGTGTTGGCAAGCAGCGCAACGTTTTGTGTACTTTTTAGTATCCTCGAGGAGCATTTGCCAGAAATACCCGGCCTTAATAATCCGATGATATAGCGATCGGGCCCCAGAATGTATACCGCATATCCCTTCATGAACATAAATCATGATGGCCTCAGCCTCGATAGGGGATAGGCATCGCAAGAGCGGTCCTTCGAAACTTTTCTTGAATAAGTGCCCGTCATTTAGCACATATCGCGTCGTCCGGGTCTCAATCTTTCTGGCCTCTGATGCATTTTCAGGTAGATGGCCATCAGTCAGATACTTGATAAAAGGGGTCATCCACGTGGTCTCTTCTGGTGAGTCAATGACGTTCATCTTCAAGTCCTGGAGTTCATGGCATAAAACCTCCACTTCCTCAAACGACTGTTCGGTCACAGAGATTTTGACCGAAGGTCGATCCTGGATATGGACCGATACTGTGTTTGGTCCAATGTCCGGTAAGCCTGCAGCCAGTCTGGCTAACGCGTCGGCCACCTTATTTTGTTCTCTAGGCACATGGTCAACTGAGAATTCACGGAACTTTTTTGACATCTCCAGGACCTTTGCATGGTATAACTTCATGGTTGGCTCATGTGTTTCGAATCGCCCTGCGAATTTCGCCACCACCAACTTGGAGTCTGAGAACATTCGTACCTTAGCAACTCCCATCTTTTGGGCTAAGATCATCCCCGACAGCACGGCCTCATATTCCACCACGTTGTTCGTTCCAGAAAACAAGAACTTGACCGCGGAGTGGATAGCGTCGCCTTGAAGTGTAGTAAGGGTGATGCCCGCTCCTTTTCCCCCGAAGGTTGATCCGTCAACTTAAATGACGCATCGGTCGTCCTCTTGGTTCAGAAATATTACTGATCGGGTCATCTCGACGACGAAATCCGCGAGGACTTGAGCTTTGATCGCCCTTCGGGGAACGAATTCCAAATACATTGAGATGATATTCATTTACCACTTGGCCAACCTTTCATTGGAGTCCGCCTGACTTAAAACTGCCTTCAAAGGCTGATCAGTATACACATAAACCTTTCGGCCTTCAAAATAATGCTTAAGGTTGGATATAGCTTTCTGCAAGGGCAGCATGAATTTCTCCAAGGTAGTGTATCTGGTTTTGGCTGGTACCAGGGAATGACTCACGTAGACAGGTCGGTGAATGTCATCCCTAATGGTTACCAAAGCTGCGCTGACTGCGGCCTCTGATACAGCTAAATATAACCCTAAAGGTTCATGGCAAGTCGGGTTCACCATCACAGGAGGAGTATTCAGATAAGTCTTCAAGTAGGAGAATGCCCGATCGCACTCTTCGGTCCAGCCAAGATGGTTGACTTTCCTTAATACCCTGAAAAAGGGGAGAGCCCGGTCCGTGGACCTAGATATAAACCTGCTCAGCGTTGCCAATCGGTCAGTTAGCCTATGAAATTCTCGCTTGTTTCTTCGAGATTGCATGTCAATAATTGCCTGGACTTTTTCCGGATTAACCTCTATGCCTTTTTTCAGAAACGTAATATCCGAGGAACTTATCACTTCGAATCCCGAAGCAACACTTGTTCAGATTTAGTTTGAGCTTATATTTAAGACATACTTCGAAACAACGAGACAAATAAGGAATATGATCTTCATCATTCATGGACTTGACAATCATATCATCAACATACACTTCCATAACGTGGCCTATCAAATCCCTCAAGATCTTGTAGACCAACCTCTGGTATATCGCTCTAGCGTTCTTTAAGCCGAAAGGCATAACCTCGTAGCAATAAACACCGTCCTCTGTCATGAATGATGACTTCTTTTGATCTTCCTTAGCAAGGAAGATCTGATGGTACCCGGAGTAGGCGTCCGTGGTACTCATCATTGTGTTGCCAGCTATAGCATCCACCAATCGGTCAATATGCGGCAGTGGGAAAGGATCCGACTCACAACTCTTGTTGACGTCGGTAAAATCAATGCACATCTTCCACTTCCCATCTACCTTGGAGACCACCACTGGGTTCACAACCCATTCAGTGTAGTGAATCTCCCTAATGAAACCCGACCGCAGCAACCTGTCCACCTCGGCTCGGATGATCTCAATCTTCTCAGGAGAATAGCGTCTCCTCTTTTGCCTAATAGGTTTGGTTCCGGGCTAGGTGTTGATCCGATGCTCACTCTCGGATGGGTAAATTCCCGGCACATCGTCCGGGGTCCAAGAGAATATGTCCACATTGCTTCTTAGCAAGTGGATCAGCTCTTCTTCGAAGGTTGGGGCCAAATGTGCCCCGATGCGAGTAGTCTTGGTTGAGTCATCCTCAACCAAGTTGATAAGCTTGAACCCAACGGGTTCCATGGCCTGCTCTCTTGATTGGTGCCAAGGTTCGGCACGAGCTCATGTAGCACTGTCTTGCTACTTTCTGGTTCCCCTTGACAGAAATCACTCCATGAGTGTAGGGGAACTTGAGCATCATGTGGTACGTAGAAGGGACCGCCTCAAACTTACTGAGGCCGGTCCGTCAAATAATGGCGTTGTAAGCCAAATCGACTTCAACGACTATAAACTCCAGGGTTTCCGATCGGTCCCTACCTGGCTCCCCCAAAGTGATCGGGAAAAGAATTTTACCGCACGGGATGACACTCCTTTGGTAGAATGCCCAAAGGGTTATCTTGGCGATAGGGAGATCATGAGCCGCGGCTCCTAGCATCTCAGCCACTTCACGCTAATCAGATTGCATGAAGCCCCGGTGTCCACCAAAATCATATGGACCCGTCGGTCGGCGATGATTCCAGTGATGATGAGGGGAACATCACATGGATCGGTAACTTCTTCTCGATCGACTGCGGTAAAGGTGATATCGCCTTCGAAGGTAGAGGACCGCTCAGCCGATTCATATTTGACCAGCGCCACATATTCGGAGCTTTCGGGAAACTCCTCATGCGCTACTCTTTTTCATTCCCTAATCGACTCATTAATCCTTATTCCACCGGAGATAACATAAATGTCTCCGACGACCTCTCTTTCTCTAGGAATCTCCTCATTCGGGGGAGGTTGGGTGCCCACTTCAGCAGGTGGGAGAGCTGGATGCTCCCGCCTTTCACCTTCATTTCGCGGGGCTCTGCCGTTACGGCCCCGCCATCTCCTCCTTCGGCCCTGGCCACGGTTTTCTTGACCATGCTGTTCTCTATCTTGTTCGGGTAGGGGGACCTTCGGTCTCCTGCCCGATCGTTGTAGTGTCGGGGCTGGCCCCAATTATCTTTCCCCTCGGGCTGTGACGATCGTCACCTTGATGGCTCGTTCGGGGAGAGTCCGCCCGCTTGCCCCTATGTCATTATGATCGGGTTTTTCCTTATTCATCGCCGCTACCGTCTCTCGAAATAGCGAGCTTTCAGCATCTGGTGATCACGGTTGTGATGCAGCTCGCAATAGACCTGATTGTCCTCCTTCGGGGGGACACTCTTTTCAGCCACATCCGCAACTTCCCGCGGCTGCCTCTTAGGGTAAGACACCCTATGATCACCTACGGGATCAGAATTCCCGCTAGGCTTTCGATATCCCGCTCCCAGCGCTTCATCCACCTTGATATACTTGTTGATTTTCTGAAGGAGCTTTCCCAAGGTGGACGGTGGGCTCTCACAAGGCTTGCCGAAAGGCTGCACGGTCCCAAGACCTGTTGCAAGATATCAATTTTATCTCAGAGTTCCAACTTGATACCCCGAGCAATTCTGTTGAACTTCTCCATAAAAGAACAGAGACTCATCTTTGACGTGATATACTTCAAGTCGTATAGTTCCTACCTACTTCGAGGCGGTCCTACATTTGGAGCAAACTGCTCCGAGAAATCCAGGATGAATCCGCCATGCGACTGTATGGATCGGGCCGGTAAGTTCTTGAACCACGTCCGGGCATCGCCCTGCAACCCTGCCGCGAAGATACGACACTTCAGTGAGTCAGAGGCCCGAACTGTCCCCATCCTCAGCTCGAAATCCACGACGTGATCGATCAGATCACCGTCGCCCCGGAATACCGGCAAACCTTCGGGGTTGCGGTAGTATCGATCGGGGACTGACACCCAGATCTCTTTCGGAAAAAGGGAACATCAAATCTCCCAACGCTGCGGGGACACCTGAGATTGCTGGGATGATGTCTGGGCTACATGCAGATTATGCCACCAGTCATCATCCTTGCTCCGCCTGATCGGGGCATCCATGGCCCGATCAAATAGTCCAGGATTGCGCCCCAGATTAGGCATGCAATCCCTCTACGTTCGCAGGGTCTCCAACTCCCTGGTAAGTTCGTTGATCCGTTTCTGCATCTGTTCCTGGTCCGTCCCAGGAACGGGAGTTGGAGTTCTACTTGGAGGAGGTGGAGTAGATTGGTATCTCGGCCTCCTCATTGTTACTCCACGCCTGATAATCTCCTCTTCATCGGAGCTCTGCGCATCTGGGTCGCTTTCGTACCCTCTGCTTGTTGGAACAGGACTTGTGATAGCCAGTGGTTCTGTTCCACTCCTCTCCGATGTAACTTCCATTATAGCTTTCCTGACAACAGCTTCCAGGTCCTACAAAGAGAACGTTGACGCTGGAAGGCTGCTGGGAAGCGCATCACTATCGTTCGTCGAAGTTCCAGTTGCCATGCCTTTGATTATCCTATCCCGGGTATAGACCTCGAATAGGGATTAGAGAATCGTCCCCACGGACGGCGCCAAACTGTTGTGGTTCAAAAACCGGGGGTGTCAAAAGTCGTTCGGTTCGTTGCAAGACGAACTCGGTTGTAATTTATTTAATGTGTGGAGGACGATTATAAATCAAGTGTAAAAGAGACAAGGCAGTTTTAGAGTGGAAAACCTCAAACCTAAGAAAAAAACCACTTGACTAAGAGCTGGAAATGCCGTTAGTCGATTCAATAAACAAGGTGCTAATCACAAATACCATGTTTGTTCTTTAGACAACAAAGGGAAGAAAGCTTATCGAAAATAAATCGATAGATGGCTAAGTAAGAAAGCTTGCAAGGAGAATCAGAAGATGATCATTTTCTTCACATCCCAAGTGTCCTTTTTATACGCCTACTGTGCTGCGTGAACAGTAAGGTGTCGTTTTGTGCTTGTCCTCTGCGGCTAGGTCGGCTCGTGTCAGGTGGAATAGCCGCCAGGCATGACTTCATAGGGCTGCACGGCGCTAGGCCTTTCGGCGCTACTAGACGGCTATCTCCAGACTAAGGGAGGCTCGTATGACTCCGCCGGACCACGCCTCTGACAGAATTTTCGGAGGTTGTCGTCGCATGTTGAGGAATGTGGATGGCCCGAAGCAGGGCCTGTGAAGTGTGGACCGATCGGTCATGGTGAGCGGGAGAAAGCTGGGCCCTACCGATCGGGACCGATCGATAT